>JAKSZT010054544.1:12285341-12463498 GCA_026826555.1 Tolypeutes matacus
TGGCCAAGAGTGAGGAGGTGGCCGTGGCCAAGAGGGAGGGGGTGGCTTTGGAGAGACAGGTGGAAATGGCTCTGATGTGGACCAAAGTTCCAAAGAGAGTGCATGGGGTAAGGAAACCTGCCCCATGCAGGTCTCTATACACTGGGTATTCGGCAGGTCTTATTTCCCTTTGAACCCGTTGCTCATAAAACCCCAATGCTGCCGCTCAAGGCCCTGCAAGACCCACCTCTACAGACCTGGGTCCTTTGCGGGATGTGTCTCTCGAGCCTCTCTGCTTGGTCCCACTGGCCTGATCTCTGTGCTTTTCTCCCCTCGGATGGTGCACATTTAGCTCCCTGGCCCCGAGTGAGGCTCACACTCCCTCGGCCTCATTTCAGCACTTAGCTCACGTGCCACTTCCTTGGATAAGGAGGCTTTTCATGACAGATTCAAGATCCCGTTTGTTCCTGCCCCCCTCCCCACTCCCCAAAAGTCCCTTCCCAGTGCTGGTCTCAAGTTGACTCCTTGACCGTCCCCTCACTGGGCAGTGAGTTCCCAGAGAGCAGGGCTCACACGTTTCCCTCACCAGCCCAGCACAGGGCCTGGCGCACAGCAAAAGGCCCCTTGAACATTTGCTGACTGAATGTCTGGCTGGGTTGGTGAGTGAGTGAGTGAGTGAGTGAGTGAGTGAATGAGTGAGTGAATGAGTGAGTAAATGAGTGAGTGAGTGAGTGAATGAGTGAGTAAATGAGTGAGTGAGTGAGTGAGTGAATGAGTGAGTGAGTGAATGAGTGAGTGAGTGAGTGAATGAGTGAGTGAGTGAGTGAATGAATCAGTGAATGAACAAGTGAATGAATGAGTGAATGAATGAGTGAGTGAATGAGTGAGAGAGTGACTGAGAGTGAGGTGAGTGAATAATGAGTGAATGGATGGATGGATGGATGGATGAACGAGTGAGTGAATGAATAGATCTGATTTGCTTCATCTTTGTAGACAGGCAAATGTTCAATTTGGCCCAAGTGGTTTAACTAATATTTCATTTTCAACTCAAACCATGTAAATTCTTTCATCTACTCAGTCTAAATTCTCTCAGTTCTTAGGGCTATGTGAACTTACCATCAGGGTCCAGGAAGATCAGTTCACTCATTCACTAAAAGGGCCCAAAGCATCATCTGTACACGTGTGTGTGCAGGCACAAATGCACATGCACACCTGGACACATTTAGCAGGGAACCAGCAATGCTAGGCTTTCGTGGCCATTCAGTGGCAATGTTTCAATGCTGCGCTTCTGAATTCCAGGCCCCGCTTTACCTGTAACATAAGAGATTCTATTAAATTGAACTTCAGGGATTTCATAAAGAGAGAGCGTCTTCTCCACCACTAAGCATTCCCCAAAGAAGTGTGTGTGTGTATGTGAACATGGGGGGGGGGGAGAGAGAGAGAGTTGTTGTTATTTTTATGGGTATGCTTCAACAGATCTGCTGATTTCTCCCAGCATTGCCTTTCTGGGATAGAAGCCAAGTTCCTTCGTTTTTAAAATATCATAACATTTGTGTTAGCAAAAACTACTATAAATACCATCAGCTACAGAATTACAGTTTAATTTCTATTTTGACGTTATCAAAATTTGAGAAAAATGTCTTTGGGGAATACAATTATCTTGCTTAGCCTCAGCCCACAAATAAACAGAAACCAACTGTTCCCTGCAGCAGGGAGTTCTCCAGGAAAGTCCCTCCTAAGCACAGATGCCACGGCCAAGGCGAAAGCTGGAACCAGACCACACAGTGTCAGCTCAACAACCAAATTCCGATTCCACGGACCGCACCATGTGGGCGAGCATATTGAATTTGTAAAGACTGTTTTTTAAGGATACGCAATATTTATAAAATACAAACACTGATTTGTCACACCAAATCCTACCTGAACATTGCTGGACATCTTGCTTGGTTTCTTTTAAAAGCATAATTAACCAGATAGGAGCGTTTACATCACAAAAGACCCAGGCACAAGAAGTCATTGCATTTTAATCTTCAATATTTGAGACTGCCTAACGCTTCAGTAATGGCCAAAGCCAGTTAAACTCCCACTGGTGATGCTGTCGCTATGATCTAATTTTCCACCCTGGTTTCATTTAAAATCATAATCTTTCTCAACAGCTATCCTTTACTGTTTTATAATCTTACTTCTTGTACATTAATGATTCTCTAGAGTTCCAAAAAACTATATTTGAGTGTTCTAACAAGTCATTCCAAAAATATATGTGGTAAACTAATTACACTTAGGCTAGCATTCAGAATGTTCGCCTGGAATGTCAATATTCATCAATATTCTTAAATTCGCAGGCCAGCTTGACTGCATATATCCCGTCACTGGGGCTGATCAGCAGCCTCTGAGATGGTGCTGAGCTGGCTCCCCAGCAACTTGGCATGATTAGCACTCTTGGCTGATACCCTGCAAGCAGAAGAAGACAAAACAGACACAGACAAAAGTTGTTTTAGCTGTTTTCCTAATAAAATGAAAAGGAAACAACAAATGTGTAACACTAAATTGTCCTTAAAATAGATCACCCGAACCCTCTCTCTCTCACTTTGATGTTCCAAGAGTGCCTTGTAGATGCCGTTGCTAGGCATAGATTCTCCTCCGCTGGACCCAGAACCCATTGCACACCCGGAACCAAACCCTCGCACACTTACTCTCCTGCCACCGGTCATCAGCATCGTGTCATCGGCCTCTTTGGATGTGACAAATCCCCTTCATTCTTTTTCCCCCTCCTTCCTTTGAACGTAATATTGAGTCTTTTCTCCCTCTGGTTTTATTTCCCAAATTCAATCCAAACCTTTTGAAGGTGCCCCATTCTATTTGCCTTTCCACAAGGCTCTGCCCCGGCGACCCCAGCACTTTGTCCCCTCCCAATCCTCAGGGGCTCCCCGCCTTCTTCATTTCCGATGTCAATCCGTTGGCCATTCGCCTGCTGGTGAAATGGTCCTTTATGGGTCCTTTGGAAATAAACACATGATTCTAAAAGTCGTGTGAGCAGAATCGAAGAGAGTCAGTCAAAACGAAAACATATGTTTAGGTACTTTAGAGCTCACGGAGCTGCACCTTCAGAGATTAGCCGTGTCCCCCAGATTACTTTTCAGAGGCACGGGACGGCGAGGAGACTCACTCAGGCCACGCAGGCTGCTCGGCGGCCTTGCCAGCGCAGTGCCCAAGGCAGCCCCTCCCCGCACCCCACCGGCCTCTACCTGCTACTAGCCTTCCCAGGTGGGCACCGCGTGGCTTTGGCGAGCGAGCGTGGCACTTTCTGTTGTGTGTCATCACGTAGCGCATCGTCTCATGATGCAAAAGGAAGCCACAAAATACAACTGTTTCTAATGTGGAGGTTCAAATTGCTTCAGTAACTTGCCCCGAGAAGTGCAGATTCAAACTCAGCTCTTATCTCTCCCTAGCACAGGTCTCCAGGCCTCCTCAATGCAATTCTGTCACTGGAAGCATCGTTTCCACGGCAGTCATTCATTCATGATCCAGCAGACATTTACCAGCGCCTCCCTGTCCTAGCTGCCTGAGAGTGCACAGAAGGAAAGCTGGTCCTGTCCCCGAGAAGTGGCTTCTGGCGGTAGACTGCTCTGGAGAATTCAGAACCCGACGTTGCCTTGCCGTGTGTAACTGGCCAGTCCTCTCCTTTCCTTTATTATTCTTCGCACCCCATCTTAAGGGATAAGAAATCTTCTTGCTATGTGGATATACAGAACATGGTGGATGAGAGAAGTCTTTGAAAGAGGAAAGAGTTGATCATTTATCCCAAAGAAAATCTGTTAGTGGATTAAAGCATATTCCCTGGGCCTTTCAAGATATCTATTAGTAATTTACAAAAATGACGAGGGCTGTTGTTTTCCGAATCCGGAGCTCAGCCCGTGGCCTTCTGCTCAGCACCAGCCTCTCTGGGAATTCACATCCGACTCCGGCTCATGCTTCACGTAGTGGCATATACGTGGGCACTGATTAGCTCCCTTATCAGCTCTGTAATAAGGGCGGCATAACCCCTAGTTTATCATTCATTTATCTCAAGTCATTCTGAATAATATCACAAGATTGTCATGTAATCATTGTGCCGTACAGGCGGTGTCAGCACACTGCCAGGGTTCACGCCACTTAATTTACTCACTTCTTACACGTTTATAAAATCGGAGTCCACAGTGTGCTGCCGGAGCCGGATCCTGGAGGAGACACTTACACAAGCTGCTGATCAGTCGGGAAAACTCAATAACAGAAATAACGTCCCTGCTTGTCAGGCCTGCACTTGAGTTGGAAACAAGCCGCTCCGTGTTCGGCGCCGGGCACCGGCTTCCTTGGGCTCCAGCGCCCGGCTCGACCCGAGGGCCTATCCACAGTCACTCGGCTGCTGTGAAGTGCTCTGTGAGGACAACTGCCCGCAGCCCGAGGGCAGGTGGTGGCAGGGGCGGCGCGGACCCCGGGGAAGAGGCTGTGGGGGCTCCTGGAGGCACAGCTCCACCCAGGAGGGCGGCGAGCGGAGCGCGGAGACGGGCAGCTTCGGGGGAACAGGTAGGCCGGGACGCTGGGTCCTTCGTCCTGGTCAGTCTTTCTTGCTGTTGCTCAGCCATTTGCAGGGAGTGGACTAAACACTCAGCTGCCTGAAGGTCAGCTTGAGGGTCCCCCCTACCATAGCCCCTCGCTTGTCCTCACCGGTGGCCGACTGGGGTCCTGGGGGAGGCTGGCCATCCTCACCATGAACTCCAGCGGGGAATCACCATGTGTGCGCTCCCCTGAGGTCCAAAGGACCGGCCCAGGGTCCCTGGCAGCGCAAGCCCTGGCCTGGGGCCACTGGCTGGAGCTGGCCCATGCCCCTGCCGTGGGGAAGCTGGGCCAGGACAAGGGCAGGTGCCTATCTCCCAGCGACCCTGCAGGAGGGAGGGCAGCAAGTGTCTGAAAGGCCAGGCAGCCTCCAGGCCACAGGCCCAGGGCAGGCAGCAGGGAGCCGGCAGGCCCACTCAGAGTCTCACCACAGGCACCCCGTGACAGCAGTTTTCCTCCAACCAGGATCAGTGGAACACACTTAGTGCGAGGCACAGCAGGGGCGTGCTAGGCACAGGAGGGCGTGCGAAGCTCAGGTTCCAGGCAGGCATGTGAGTGGGTGTGAACGAGTGGCCGCAGCACGAGTACCACCTATTTCAATAGGAGGAGGACAGAAGAGACACTGATGCCTCCTGCCTGGGAGAATCATGAAAGACTTCCTGGAGGAGGTGTTCTGTGGAGAGATGGAGGAGATTCTGCCTCCTTCAGATCTGAAGGTGCCATTCACCCTCCGAGGCGGTGAGGGGTAGAGGAGGACAGCAGTTCCAGGAACACTACTGTGAGGTCACCAAGGACATGCCAACTCAACATAGGCGCAGTGTCATGACCAACGACTCGCAGGCCTTGGAATGACCATCTCTCACTTTTCTCCTTCTGGATTCTGATCTTTCACTGCGTTGTTGTTTAAATCCATCACGTGATCTATTGGCTTTGGCTGGTATTTTCTCCTGGTGGCTTCGTCAATCCTTTTAAAGAAAGGGGTGAGGTATAAATTATAAATAAATAAAAAATGATGCTGGGTCGCATTTCTCTGAATGCCGATTTTGATGTTCTTGCAAGTTACAGGAATAAAATAGCATTTTAAAGCAGCTTCTCACCCACCCACCCACCCTCCTCATATAACAAGCATTCTGGAGGGAGACAGAGGCCAGCCTTGGTCCAGCAGCTCAATCATCCCAGGAACAGAATCTCTGTGATCCTCATGGTCACAGGATAGCTGCTTCAGCTCCAGGCACCATATCTTTGTTCAAAGGAGGAAAAAAGAAATGAATGTGGCACCAGACAATTTGCCTGCTCATATCTGAAAAATGGAAGCTTTCCCAGAAGTCTCAGAAAACACCTGCTTATATCTTACTTGGCAGAACTTGGTCACGTGGTCACGCCAAGCTGCAAGGGAAGCTGAGGATTTAGCCATTGCAGCCCCACTGCAGAGGCAGCAACCAAGAAGCTGTTTGGAAACATCAGCTTGCGATTCTGCTCACACTCCTAAGTCCTCCTCTGAAGCTGTGAGATACCCAGAAACACGAGGAGAGGCATCAGTCTACTGTAGAAAAGCCTGTCACTCTTCCTCCCAAATAACCAGGAAGGAAGAGTTCTAGCCACAGTAAATTAGCAAACTTTGGAGGTGACTCACAGTAGCCGTTGACACTTTTCATGGTAACATTTCAGGAGATGTCGGGAAGGTCAGCAACATGCAGGAGACCTGGCTGCCATTTGCTATTTATTCCTACATCTTCCCATGGACAACTTGTAATTTGAGACCACAGAGGTCATCCCTAAAAATTGATAATAAGAGAAAGAGGTCACTTTGACCATAAACACAGCAAAGCCACAGGACAATAACAAAAATTATGCTTGTCTGTAACAGTGGGTTTCCCAACAGTACCTCGGTTTAAATGGAGCACAACACAGGAAAAGTAAACAAATATCCTCGTAGGCTCATAGGTAACCTATGCCACTTTCCAAAACATGCCCGCCGCCTTGTAACAAGCATCCCCATCTTCTCCACACACACGGTGGTGGTGTCAGGGGAGAGTCTAACTCAAGCCATGGCCCAACCAGAGACCTTGTGGTCAAGGTCCAGAGAGGAGGCCGAAAAGGCTAGAAAGGCCTAGAAGACCCGATTTAGCTGCAGCGTGACAGTAAAGAGCGACTCAGCCAAGGGCACAGGTGCCAGGGCCCCCAGACCCGGAGGAGAGGCAGGGGGCACGAACTTCAGGGCCAGGCAGCCCCCATCACTTCACTCGGTGAAGCTGGACCTCGGTGGGCATGATGCTGGCATGTGCTGCGGCCTGGGAAAGTGGGTGACTGTGAAATGCCGGGCATCGGGTTGCACACAGGAGGCCTCCACAGTGCTTTCTTATGGATAATTGCTCCTGGAAATACACCTATTTTGAGCTGTAAGGTTGAAACAGTCAACTGGTCAAGTTGCCTCCCACTCAGGGGTTCTTAGGTTAGGACTTTTCCTGATTTTTCAGGACCCCTGAAACTAAATTCCCAGTTTTGCATGTCTTTTACATGTCTATTTTCCTGGCGAGAGAATCTCCAGATTTTATCTGATTCTCAACAGAGTCTGCTAAGCAAAATTAGAAAAGGGGTGACACCCTAAGAGTTACTAACTGGTGGTGCAGGGCATGGGCATGTTGGTTTCCTCAAACGTGCGTTAATCATCTTATTCTAGCTGGCCCCACCATGCAACCCAAGCCCAGGAACCTCCTGGAAGGCAGCCGTGCCAGCTGAGAAATAGGGTGGGGGTAAGACAGGCGCTCCGTGCTCTGTGCAGGTTTTCCACCCGGGCCAGGATTCCTGTAAGGCATCTTGCAGAGAACGCAGCTTTAGGATGGGTTTCTCCCCAAGGCAAATGTGCACTGCCAAAGGGAATTCCTCAAAGTTTGCAGAAAGGGGACGAGGACGCAGGAACCTGCGTTGTTCGCGGCAGATGAGGAACAGGACAGCGCAGGGCCGTCCCAGTATCATGCCCGCATTGACAGGGGCAGAAACGGGGAAAATGCATGCGGTTAAAGGGGTGTAGGAAACGGCCCCTCGGGGCTGGAATTGCCGGCCCAAAGTGATCCACCGAAGTGCTAAGGTCCAGGAGCTGGGAAAGTGAACTTTGGTAATAAGGTTGCTAAGGATGGAATTAGGAGAGTTAAGATGAGGTCATCCTGGAGCAGGGTGGGACTTGGTCCACGGAGCCTGGGGTCCTAGGAAGAGGAGCGACCCAGAGGAAGGTCGGCCACGTGTCACGAGGCAGAGGCACAGGTAGATGGAGGTAGACTGAGGCGCTGGAGGTGTGGCCACCCTGGCAGCAGGGAGAGGGCCTGGGCAGATTCCTCCCAACAGAGGGCAGGGGGTGCAGCCCTGCCCCAGCCTGTGCCAGGCTCCTGCGCTCCAGGGTTGTCTTGAGCCTCAGAAACGAAGGCGCGAAGGGAGACTCCAGCTTTTGTGGGCAACGTGGTGTTGGGAGGCAGGCGCGTGACAAGCGAGTTCCTGACTCGGAGCAGACAGCGACTTTGGAAGTGGCCACCCTGAGGAGGTGCCTTACCTGGCCAGGGCTGCTGTATCCAAAGCAGTAGAGACTTGAACGTGTCTTTTGGGGAACACAATTCACCCCACGGCACTGGGTGGTGGCTGGCTGGTAAACCTGCCCTGCGTCCTGACAGGAAACCATCACTCAAGTTCGTGGAATCAAAGTCAAAGTGAAAATTAGACCTTCCCTTCTCTACTATTCCTGGGAACAGTGGACACCAGCCCCGACCTCCCACCCGACCTCCCACCTCTCCTGCAGTGCTAGAAACTTCCTCTCCCTCCCTCAGTGAAGGCTCTGAGCTGGCAGGAGGACAAGCGTGGCCAGCATATTCTGCCCAAAGAGCTTAGCACTCCATATTATTTCCATATCTCGAACACTGAAACATAAAAGAAAATGTCCTATTTTGTCTTTTTTCTGTTTCGAGATGAGGAAATGAATCAATGACCAAAGGAATATAAAAATATATAATAATTTGTAATATGACTCAAAACAAGATCAGAAACATTGAGAAATTTGTGGGAAAGAGAAAATACATGGAATCAATGAAGTGAAGACTGAATTGAAAAATAGCTGAGGGAGGGTCCCCCAATGAAAGAAACATACCAACCCCACGAGCAAATTCCCTAAAACCCTCAACTTCCTGGTAAATCTTTGCCAGTCTCCCGCTAGAAATGTAGCTGCAGGCAGCTGCAGAGCTCCCAGGCCTGGGCACCGAGGTTGGGGGCAGGCCTGGGCACTACACCTCCCTCCCACTCCCCACACGGAGGGACGTGGGGCTGCGGGTTCTTCCTGGCACCATCGGCAACAGATGCAGGTAAGCTAGGAGCAAACGCACAGGCCTCCTCACCTGTGTGTGGGTGTGTGTGTGGGTGTGAGTGCAGTGTGAGGAGTGTGTGGGTGTGAGTGTGTGTGGGTGCGAGTGTGTGGGGGTGTGAGTGTGTGGGTGTGAGTGTGTGGGGGTGTGAGTGTGTGGGTGTGAGTGTGGGGGGGTGTGAGTGTGTGTGGGTCTGAGTGTGTGGGTGTGAGTGTGTGTGGGTGTGAGTGTGTGGGGTGTGAGTGTGTGGGGGTGTGAGTGTGTGGGGGTGTGAGTGCATTGTGTATGTGACTACAGTGTGAGTGTGCATGTGTGTGAGTGCAGAGTGAGTGCAGTGTGTATGTGAGTGAGTGCAGTATGTGTGTGTAACTGTGAATGTGTGTGTGAGTGTGTGTGTGACTAAGTTAAGGCAATGAATAATAGAATGGTCTTGGTTCAAATTTAATCTGGAATTTAGAATATGAGGAATTCTACAAATTGAAAAAAAGAAAATATGAGACAGGCTAAAAGAACATAGAGAAGCGAGAAGAAAATTTTTCTGAGGAAGAATTGAATATACAGATCAAAATTAACAAGAGGAGATAGGAATAAGCTGTAACTTTAGGCATAACTTAGAGAACTTTGTAAACTCAAAAGTCCAAATAGGAAAAAATGCAAAGTTTTTTCCAAAGGATGAGACTCAGGCAGGCATCAGACTTCTCGTGTGCAAACCCAGCGCCTCTGGTAACAGGGCGGCACTTGCAGAGTGTGGGGAGGTGCCCGCGTGGGCTCTGGGTGCCCAGCAAAGCTTCCTTTCTCCTGGAGAGGGGGACACCATTCCATTCTTTTCATCTGCAGGAAAACACAGGCTTTAAGTCTGTTTTATAAAAAATAAACATAACCACTAGTAAAATGAAAGAAGACCATGAAACTTCAAAATCACTAGGAGAAAATAGAAGGCAAGAAAAATGTATACAACCTACCAAGGCTCAGAGGAGAGAAAGCACAATTATAAAATAAGAATAACATAAAAAAACATACAAGATGACAAGAAGAAGACCAAAGATCTTGGGAAATACTGCAACTGTGACTGGGTTAAGTTTTCCTACTAAAATACATACTCCCGTGAAATAAAAATGCAAACACAACAATAAGAGAAACAAAACAAAATGACACAGAAAAGTTACAAATAAATCTTGGGGAAAATGCACAGGCAAATGGAAATATAAAGAACAAAGGTGGTGGGAGTGGAGGTGGCTCGAGCAGTTGAGCACCTGCTTCCCACATGGGAGGTCCTGGGTTCAGTTCCTGATGCCTCCTGAAAACAAACAAAGAAACAAAAAAACAAACAACAGGCAAACGAAGGAACCTACTCAGGCTTGCTGATGGGGCTCAGTGGTTGAGCGCCGGCTTCCCACTTATGAGGTCCCAGGTTCAACCCCCGCCTCAGTACCTCAAAAAACAAAACAAACAAACAACAAAAAAACCCCGAAGGTGGTGATATTATCTGACAAACTAGAACTGGGAACAAAAGAATTAATCTAATTAATAGATAAAGAGGAATTTTCTTTGCCTTTTCTTAAATTACAGAAACAACCTATCCTTGAAAAACTTTAAATAATATAGAATTTTTTTAAGTGAAAAAAATGAAAAGACTTCCCCATCTCCTGAATTTCCCTACCACATAGCACGGAACTGATAAAATACAGAGAAATACATCTTTTTAAAACCCCAACACTAATTTTTACACTGCAAAAACACTCTTCTGAGGTACCTAAATAAGATCTAAATTAAGATGGTATTGCATGTTTCCGAAGAGGAAAACCTAATATTACAAAGTTATTAATTCTCCCCAAATGAACCCATAAATTTAATGCAATTCCACTCAAATTCCCAGTAGGATGGTTGGGAAGCCTTGCACTTAATTTCATTTGGAGGATTGAAAGAATATAGAATAGCTAAGAAAAAATATAAAAACAAAATAATAATACTGAAAGCCTTGTCTAATGGGATGTCAGAATATACTCTTAGGCTACAGTCATTAAAATGTAATGATAATGTCACAGAAGAGTCAAATAATGAATGGACTAGAGTCCATATGACATATTCTTGTGTCGTATGCTTATTCATATAATATTATAAAGTGGCATATTAAGTCAATGGGAAAATATATTCTTTAACACGTTATGGGGGAAATTGGTTATTCATTTGGACAAAAAGAAAATTAGATGCATATTTATACCATTCACCAAATTTAATTCCTAATATTTAAAAGGCAAATCTTTTTAACTTAAATACTAATCCAACATATGTTTTTATATTTAGGGGATGGGAAACACCTTTGTAAATCCAAAAACCAAGAGGACAAAGGTTTTTGAATTTGATAGACAAAGAGATTAGGAGAGCGCCTGTGTAAAGAAGTCTTATAACTCAATAAGAAAAAGATAATTCAATAGATAAATGCACAAAATACTCAAAAAGGCTCTTCACAAATGAAGAAACTCAAACAATTAAACATAGGAAAAGATACTTATTTGTATTAACACCGCAGTTAAGTGAAAATGAAAATGAAAATGAGAGACCACACACCCTCCAGATTGGCAAAAACATGAGTCTGATAATTGCAGGGATTTGGGAAGCAAGAAATCATAGTATAATTTGTATAGCCATTTAGGAGAGCAAAGTTATCAGCACTAAAAAAAACCAAAACCTATGTATCCCCCAACCCAGAAGCTGCACGCACAGGCCTAGCGTCGGCGAACACAAAGCAAGCGCAGGGAGCTGCAGCACAGCCTATTTGCGATGTCCACGGCTGGCTAAAGACTCAGTGCCCTTCAACACAGCAGCCAGAAAACGACACCCACATTTATATACCAACACGGAATCACTGCGAAACAACGTTGAGTTTAAATAAGTCCCCAAAGCCAACGATGAGGCCATTTATGAATTTTTAAGTGCACACAAAAGTATACCAGATAGTTTTCCTAGTTTTCCACATGTCTAAGTAAAATATTTCTGTGCCCTGGAAGGATCACACAAAATTCACTACGGTAATTTCACATGTGGATGGAAGGGAACGGCTTGGGTAGGGCGACAGGTCAACACTGTCTTTACTTTTTAAAGTTCATTTTATCTAAACTTAAAAACTTGAAGCAAATATGTTAAAATCGTATTTCTAGGTATTTCTTAAATTATTCTTTGCACTTCTCTACATTTTTTTCACTTTTCAATATTTAAAAAAAAATCAGCAATTCTAACATTTTGCTCACCATTGTTGAACTGAATAAATTCACATATGACCATTTTGCCTCTTTTTTAAAAAAGATGGCTAAATTTGGCTACATAAAAAAGGAAAACTTTTGTACAGAAAAAACTACCATGAACAAATCAAAGAGACCAACAACAAATAAGGCAATCATTGTTGCAACATACATTAAAAAGAGCTTGAATATGTAAAGGCTATCCTCAGATCAAGAAGAAAAAGACACTATAAAAAGCTTGGCATAAAGAAGAGTGATGTGGAGGTGGCATTTATTGGAGATGAAGTCCCACGTCCTCAGGCAGCACAGGGTAGCGGCTGGGGTTGGTTTGAGCTGGCGCTTTAGTGCAGCCTATTGGGCCCTGCCTACTGTTTCAGATAAAAACATTGGGAGGGGGGGCACTACACGGAGGAGCTGTCCATAAAGAGAAGCCCATCTATTCCTCCTCACTGAAAACTCCCAACAAGACACGACAGGGCCTTGAGCTAACGCACATCTCAGTCTTGACACTTAATGCACAGCAGAAACCCAACTCGGCTCAAACTGGGTTAGAAGAAGAGAGCATTGCCCACTCCCATACCTGGGAGGCCCCAGTTGGGCAGGCTCCAGGGTAAGTTTAATATAGTGGTCTTCTTCTGGTCCTTCTCCCAGTCCTCTCTCTCTTCCATAAATCTGCTGCTTCCCCTGGCTGGTTTCCCGCATGGCAGCAAAATAGCTGCAAGGGATCCAGCCCTCTTGCCTTCACAGCACACTGTCCACGTCATAGAATTTCCAGTAAACATTTTGAAAGTCACCCAGCTTCAATCGTATGGCTGCCTCTAAGCCAATAACTGGGGCCCCTGGGGTGAATATAGCTAGGATTAGGTCTCACATTCCACTCCTGAGGCCAAGGTCAGAGTTAGTTTTCCTGAGCCGTGGGGACCTCAAGGGACATTGGAGGCTGCTGGGAAGGGAAAGGAGGAAAAGGACCCTGGAGAAACAAGTAACAGTAAAACAAGTAAAAGATGAAAGCTAAATGGCACTTCAATTTTCTCACAACCCTGATTTCAAAGAAACTATTTTTTAAGTAATAATAAACTTTACAAATTGTAATCTGTTCTGAACACATGATTTGCTGGCACCTGTTTTCCCAAGAATGTGAGTTCAAGGTATTAGTTTACCAAAGAGTAGGTTATCTAGCACCCAGCTCACAGAGAGGAGCCTTGGGTTCAGAGGCAAGACAGGTCCTGCCGGTGGGGCCCCTTGACCTCGGTCATCAGAGAACACCTGCACTTTGCCTTCTGGCCTCCAGAGGGCAAGGGCCCTTTGGAAGTACTCCTTTGCTTTTTTAAAATACAGGTTAAAAGATGATGGGAATTACTCTATTACTCAAAGACAACTCCTTATACCCAAGGCAATTTAACTCCCAATGTTAACTCATCAAGAAGGAAAAATTGCAACAATTTACAATCTAATTTAAACTACTTTATAATGAATGGAAACTTTCCAGTTTGTCAAATGAGTGTAATGAGTGAAAACAGAATAAAAATTTGTCAATAACTAAAACCCTCTTAAATTATATCACATCTGAAAAAAAAAAAAAAAAACTTTTCCAACCTCGAAAGGAAAATAAGCCACATAGGTGACAATTATTTTAAGTTTATTCCTTCAGCAGTCCTGCTGTATCCTACTCTTGTTCCACGCTCCCAGAAAGTCTGTTGATAACCCAGGCATGAATAAAAGGTTATATTATTTATTTTTCATTTTAAAAACTAAAAGTAAATTCCCTGGCAAGATAAAGGCTAAAAGTGACACACAGATTTTATATTGTGGCTAAGGGTGGAACAGGCACATAAAGTTAGAGAATAAAATTTTAAGGAAGGACAAATATAAAAAGCTACCTGTTTCTAAACCCAGGATGAGCAGGTGACACTTTATCTCATAGTGGCATCCTGTGGTTTAAGCATCCCGAGGTAGAGCTTTCCCTCGGAAACACCTGGCAGACAACAGTGGCATTTCCTTTGCCAGTGAAGGATAAATCAATTTGCCATATGACTGAAGCTTATGCCTTTACAGAAAAGTAATTATTTTTAAATCACCCATTTTTTGGCCTCTCAACGATCTAGAAAACGAACGTCCCTCAATGATGCGGGACGCCTCTTTGGGGCCGCCCAGTCCAGTCCGGAGGCTGCCTCTGATCCTGTCTCCGTGCCCGTGTCAGGCTGTCAGCTGTCACTTCTGTTGTCATGGTTCTGAAAGTCCTCGCGAATCCCTTCCAGCTTGATGCTCGCCACGGGCCGCGGGCAGGAGACGGAGATCGTTAGGAGCCGAACGCGGAGGACGGGCTGACGACAGTGCACTCTGCCCCACCGCGGGCCGCTGCACAGTCACCTCAGGTCCCGGGTGTCACTGTCCTTATTTCCAGAAGGTCGTACTCGCAGGGTCAGCTTGCTCACCCGCTGCCTGGGTGAGCCTGGACACAGCGGATGTCGTCACTCAGGGCCGCCGTGTCCTGCCTGTAGGGCGGGGGAGTGACAGTGCCCACCCCAGCCTGACCACATCGCTGGAAAGCGTTTAATGGACGCCCTGGCGCCCAAGAACACACCTGAGAGGCGTCATCACGCGGGCGTCGGGTTTGGGTTTGGGGGTGGAGCCCAGGGTGTGTGTGAGGTAACGAGCAGGTTTAAGCTTCCTAATCCTGTTCCCTTCACCAAAGAGCGTCTCAAAATGCTTTTTCTGTTTCACTCGAGCGAAATCTCCAAGTGAAACAGCTTTAAAGTGTATTATAAACACAGTGTGAACCCCGTGCCACTCCTTGGTCTCAGCTTAGCTCCTGGGGGCATTTGGGGAATGTGCCCCCTTCCTTCAGTAAGCATTTATCAAGTATATACCATGTACCACGTGCCAGGGCCAGGCCGGGCGCCAAGGACCAGAGCCGGCCCTGCCTCGTGGCACTGACAGTCTGAAGGGCAGAGAGACTGCACGGAGCAACGACCCCTGCGCTGGGCATCCCAGAGGGGAGGTGCCCGTGCCCGGGGCACAGCGCGAGGGGACCCTCACCACCCGGAGCGCCAGGCCGTTTGATCTGAGACCTGGCGTAGGAGCAGGCCACCCAGGTGATGGGAGAGAGAGCCCAGCGAGACAGGCACCAGCTGTGTGTCTCAGTGTGCCAGGGATGCTGTAACAAATTCCACAGCCTGGCTGGCTTCATCCACAGGAAGTTATCCTTTCAGTCTGGGAGGCTGGAGCCCCATGGCAAAGTGTCAGCAGGACCACGCTCTCGTACAAGTCTGTCACCTTGTGGAGGCAACTCAGTCCCTGCCTCTGTCCTGTGGCCATCTCCTTCTGTCTCCTCCTCCTCCACGTCCACGGACCCCAGTAACCCGGGAGTAAGGCCCGCCTGATTCGCTTTGGCCTCCTCTTAACGGATAGAATCTTAGAAGATCCTATTTAAAAACTTCATTCCTTCACAGGACGGGGGTTAGGACTTGAACATGTATTTTTTGGTAATGTGATTCAATCCATTAAAATGTGCAAAGGTCCTGAGGCAGAAACAACAATAATACGAATTTAGGGAGGAGGAAGAGCAGGATGTGGCGATGATGATGATGAAGGGGTTCAGGCAGGGCCCTGTGGGCTATGGTGGGGATTCAGCACTTGATTCGAAATTTATTTTGAAACGATGACAAATTAAAATATATATGCATGACATTTTGCTCAATTTCATTCATTTACTTAAGACTTTTGGGGAAATCAGAGATGTTTGTTTTATTAAGTTCAAGGCAAAGAAGTTTTCAAGGAAATAATACAAAATCAAATGTCCCTGAGTAACATCTCCTTGGACATCTATAAATCCGATGGGCGTTTTCCTAAGTTCTTTTTTTTTTTTTTTTTTCTGCCTTAGCCAGCCTGTGTTCTTGGTTAAGCCTATTTATATGGGGGAAATATTGAAATCTTTCCACAAAAAGTGAGGGTATAAATCACAACTGCAGAAAACATGGCTCTCCTTGTAACACGCTCTTGCGTGAGAGACCCCGTCCACCACCCCTGACTCAAATGCCTTTTCACGTGGGTGGGGGAGAGGGTGTCTCTTTTTCAAAGACTTCTTCCTCTCCTCCTAATTTTCTTTCAGATCCCCTCATTTTATTTTCATTGCATCCACGCACTTTTCCACTTACTTAAAACAGTCTAATAAGAAAAAAATTGCCTTGTGCTGCATGCAAAAATCCAAATTCCCTGGGAACCAATGCTGCTGTGCCTGAGGACAGGCCAGACCCCAGGGCGGGACCCCCGAGCTGCCCGCACCTCTCACAAACACCTCTCAGCCTTTGAAAAGCGCTAATTTCACCTTGTGCTCTGGTTGAGTGTTTTTCTTTTGCAAGGTAAGAAAGGATAAGGCCAAGAAAGCTTCCCAATGCTCCTCCTGGAAGGAAAGATGGGAAATTGATCCCGGGGTTTAGGCAGCACTCCTTCAACACCTGCCTCCTCCTCCCACTTGAGTCCTGGGAAGCCGTGGAGTGGGCTGCGCTATCCTCCCAGCTTATGCCAATACTCCTCCATTTAAACTAAAACAAAATAAAGTGATTTAAAGATGTCCTACTTTCCAAGATCTACAGACTGCTGTGGAACATGAAAGGAAATTGGCTATCAGCCGCAGTGTTTTTCAAACCACCTCTTAAATATTTTCTGGCCAAAACAAAGGATACAGCCCACGCCAGAGGGAAGACGATGCTTTCCTGCTGGTCTGAGCCTCTGTTTGCCCCAAAGCCCCCAGGAACTGTTAAGTTTCATTGTGATCCAATACCCATCTGCCAGACGAGAGCCTTGGGGTGCTTTCAATGCCAAATTTATACAGGCTGATATTTGCATGCAAATATGTAGCTAGAAATGAATACTGTAATTAGCATCCCCAGAATTTGCAGGTCTCTGGTCCTTAAGCACCCCCCCCCCTTACACATACACTATTTGGATCAATATGTAAGTTGTGGATCTAAGGGCGAATTTTTCTCATTTGATCAAACACCACAGCATCCTGACTCTGAAGAGAGTTACGACCAAATTTGACCCTAAATGTGTCACTTAGAGATTTCCTGTTTATTTAGGGGAATTTTGTCCAGTTTGAGTGTCAGGAATGTCAGGCATATAAATAAATGGTAGCTAAAAGGAAGAATATTCTGCTCCAAAAAACTCTTGAGAAAAAAAAATGAATATAATCAAAGGAAACCCATCGCTTCCCGTCACCTGTGTCAGGCCTGAAATCTAGGTCGCAGTCCAGTAATTAGGTGGAACAATTAAAACCTGGATATTTTCTAAAGGAAACTAGCAAGAATTAATTCAAACTTAGCTGAAGTGAGGCAGCCACTCTCTTGGAGGAGGCGGCTGGAGACGAGCAGGTGCTTTGCTCCCGTCTGGGAAGCGGCAGGGAATTGAGCCCACTCCTCCCTCACTGTCATGGAGAAGTATGAAACGAAGCGATGAATGAATGAATGGAAATGATTCAAACCTTCAACAGACTAAGAATCCCTATTTGTTTCTGGATTTGGGATCTTCGCTAGATGGCTTCTTCGGGTACACGTGTCCCTAATCCGTGGACAGAAGCACTTTTTAATACTTGTAAGAAAAGTAAAGTCTACATGAAATCATTGTAAATTCGAGAGTGATCGTGTGGAGCCCGAGGACAAGCTGCTCAGGAGCAGCAACCTGCTTCCTTCCCGCTGCCACCCTCGGCCTGGGGCACAGCACCCGGCAAAGAGGCTTTTCCCAGCTAGAACCTTCTGCCCCCTTTTAAACGCAGGGATGTGCTGGCAACTCCTTGGCAATGGGCTGGCGGAGCAGATCAGTTAGATGGAGCTCTCGGATCTGTATGATGGGGAAACAAAGGGAAAGCTCTTAAAGGTCAAGTTGAAAAGTCAGGGAGTAATAGTGACATCTTTGCACAAGGCTGTTTTCAGGAGTCTACTGTGATCCCTTCCCAGCCTGTCTGTCCTGCTGTTACCGCCACATGCCCAATGGGTGGGGTGGACGCAGGCAGGTGTCTGAGTCTCAGGAAGAACTCCAGCTGGAAACAACGCTCTCCCTCCACGGACTGGTGTGGACCCTGTGAGTCTGGACCTACTTGGGAAAACCCAAAAGGCCAGGAGCCTCATGCCCAGTTAAAGAGCTCATTCCCCATAGCACCGGGCGCGGGCAGGCCAGGAAGTGGGCAGGGTAAATCCTCTTTGCCAAAGGGGGAAAGAGAAGGCTTCGTCCTTGCTCTTTTTTCACCATTGAGCCTCCGGTGAGCAGTGGGAAAGCCCACCACGGAGAGCCCCATCTTGGGGGCTGGCCTAGGGCAGAAAACAATTGTGCTGCGCGACAGCAGCAGTCTCCAGGGCCAGGCAGCCAGTGGCGAGCGGGGCAAGGCTGCAGACCCCCACGCCCACCCCGCAGCCCTGTCACCAGGCCGCTGGCCTCGTCAGCGCCAGCCGGGGTGTCATCGCCGCGCTGACGGCCATGCAGGCCGCTGCATCTATTAGTCTTCACCGCAGTCCTCGGGAATCAGTTAAGCATGGAGGGTGACAGCCCCGCGCGCCGGGGGCCTTGACAGCCGAGGGTCCTGGGGGCGGCGTGCTGGGCTCTGCAGGGTGAGACGTCGCGGGCGCTGTTGCGCTGCGCTGCTGGCCGGGGAGCCAGGCCCGCGTCCCCCAGCACAGCCCGGGCGTTGGGTGTCAAGCGCGCGCGCCTCGGGCCTCTGTCAACAGCCCAGGGCAGACCTGGCAGATCGGGGGGCGCGAGCCGGAAGCGCGAGGGGCTCGGCAGCTGCGAGAGCGTGGGGCTGGCCCGCCGGAGCCCCCCGACTCTGCCAGGTCTGCCGCTTCGGGGGGCAGGTCTTCGTTCCAGCCTCGGTTACTGTCATTCTGAAGTCACCTGCCCTGCCTTTGCTGTACATCTCAGAGCACCCCCCCCCCGAGGGACACGCACAAAGCAGGCGGCTCTGCACGGGCTGCGCCCCGGGGCGCCCGCCCACCCTCACCCCGACCCCGGGGTCTGCCCGAGCGCGTAGGAGATGGGGACGCGCAAGCCGGGCTTTCTCCCCTTCGAAGAGCAAATGCGCACGTCCAGCCCAGGGATTTGCTTCCTGCCTCCTCGGGCCCCTCCCATATTTGAATGATAAGAAACAACTGGGACAAGACTCTGGGGTGTCGCACTGTCAAAAAAAAAAATCTTAATGAAATTAAAGCCCGCACACCCTCACGAATGCTATTTCTGGCTGCGAGAGCTCGGTGCTTGCAGACCTGTGACTTCCCCCCAGTCGCCTTTTCGGCCCGGTGGCTCCACGCCAGAGCTGCTGCCGCGTGTCAGCGATTTGCCCCCGGGAATATGGGTGGAATATTTTATACCTGAAGTGGCCTTATTTTCAAGCCGCAGCATCCCACGAAACGCAACTCGGCTGCGTGTGCAGGAAGCAACGCCACGTGGAAAGCAAGGCAAGGAAGGGCTGGGGTGGAGCCAGCCTGAAAACACCCTGAGAATATGAAAGCTGTTCAAGAATCTGCATTTTTCATTCTAACATTTTGGAGAGGCCTCTCCCAGAAATAAATGGCAACCTCTTTCTTTTCCTCAAACTACCCTCTGCAGCTCTGATGTAATGTGGGCTGCTTCCCTAGAGTCAGTACCATCACTCCAAAAAGCACATTTTCAGACAGAGGTGAGAGGCCAGGAATACAGCAGCAGGCATCAGGAGTTCGCCTTTACTCTCAACTCCCCACCCCTTAAAAAAAAAAAAAAAGAGCACATTTAAAAGAAAATTGGTGAAATGATGGTTTATCTCAATTCTTAGACGCATATTTCTAAACATCTCTTAATTTGTTGTTTTAGAGTTTGCAAACACTGAAAAAAGAGTAAATTCTGTCTCAAAACAGAGCCATCTTCATATGTGGAGTTACCTAAATTCCTTACCCCACCTGTAACACAAACGCCAAGACGGTTCATTTAAAATTAAAACTTCTCCGAGCGGAACTTATTACGCAGTTGATGCTCAGGTCCCCAAATAGCATTAAGATGTTTATGCACGGAGGCGCGGGCAGCTTTCAGAACCAGTCCTTTGATTTTCTGCTTACATGTTTTTGTTAAATGTCACAGTGGCGAGAGTGTTCGGTGCTGGAGTTCAAGAACACTCGGAAAAGTCTTATTAATTCTTCCTAACACGTTGACAGGCGATGCTTAAGAAACAAAGGCCTTGAGAAGGAAGCCGCGGCCAGCCGCGTCTCTGCTCCCGTCCATCCGCGCCGGGGCCAATGCAAGCTCACTGCTAAACAGGAAAGCCCTTTTTGACCCGGTTTTCTATTTTGTTTCTTTCTTTTTGAGTGTTCAACTACCTGAGTTCACATTCCTGGCCCTTCGTGCTTTGTTTTAATTGAACATATACTACTAAAGCCAAACTACGATGCTGAATGTCTCAATTACCTGCAATTTTTGTCTTTAAAAGAGGAACGAAAAAAATAAAAAGCCAGGGAGTCGCCACTGCTCATATTTATTGGGAACCATCTGTTAACGCCTCTAATTAAAACCCACTTGTAATGAGCTTGTTAGTGCACAGAATGTGTCAGGTATAGGATATTACCCATGAAGCAGTTGTTTTGGTAGCTGAATGATGCCTTAAAATCCTATTAGTTTAACAAAGTCATATATTAGTATTTTGACCCAGTATCAAGAAAACCGAGAACAACCCGGCCCTCGGCTACTCTCTTTAATCTGTTTTTTTTCCCCCCAAAATATGTTGCTATTTCTACCTAATATACAGTCAGATGGCCTCTTATAATTGCAGTATCAAATCTTTGCCTCAATTTTCAACTGCAGGTGATTTCAAATGATTAAAGATGCACAACAGGGAATAAACAAAAATGCTTACATGCAATTATTTTTAATTAGTATTTGGCTATAAAGTGTATGCCTTCATAAAAAAGTCTGTTATTCACACAAACATCTGTTACCATACACACAAGGAAACACACTGTAAGTCTGTCATCACATCACCAAAACAGAAATGCTAAGGAAGGCTGGGCAGGAAAACCAACACTTTGAGTTTTTAAACAAAAGATAGAAGTCTAACTGCCAAAACAGACGGGCACCACGCCTCACAATCAACGTGGATCACAATCAAAGGAAGAGATTGCCAACGGAGTTACACTTGAAAATGTTAAAATAGATGGAATTATTCTCTGGAAACAATAGAATCTCTGCGCACAAGACAATTTCAAATTCTTTTGCTAATTTTGCCCTCGTGCGCATAATCAGACAGTTTCCTGTTTGCTCTCTGCTGGCTGCTAATTTTCCAGCTTTTTTGCACTCTTATTTTTGTTCACTAATACATCCAAAGTTTGTGAGACGCAGCAGCTTCACTCCCAAGTGCAGAACATTAATGCCTTGTTCATGAAAGCCTCCAGCAAGGGGGGAAAGGGGAAAAAAAAAAAAAAAATATATATATATATATATATATATATATACACATATATATAGTGAGCATGTCCCCACTAAGCATGGGGAGAGCAATACAGGGAAATAAATTAATACTGCCGTAATTGATAGGTGGAGATAAGGCTGCTCTGTGGAATACTGAGAGGAAAATGAAGGGGAAGCGTGAGAATATGTTGCCCATGAATTACTAAATCAGTGGGAATTACTGGGCTCGCTTGGAAACGCAGTCAGGACCACCCCCAGCAACCAAAGTTAACACGTTCTGTTCACAGCCCAAAAGCTGCAGCCCTTATTAAACGCACAATTCAAGTGCCAAAAGAACTTATCTTCATTTGCATGAAAATGCAAACAATAATTTAATTAAATCACACAAATCACCGTCTATATACTGTTGCTGTGCTCGGGTTGTCGTGCTCAAATTAGGCAAAAATCATGGCCCCTCCGCTGGGACCCCGCTGGGACCAGTGAGCAGTTGTCACAGCCCTGCTCCCAGTGCCGCGCTCTGCCGGCACCTCACCAGGTGAGCTCAGGGCCTCACCTGGGAGCGGTCTGCAGGCTGTGCGCCTGAGACGTTCCGCAGGAGCTTCTCTGTTTCTCCAGGGTCTGTCCTGTACGTGTCGGAGGGACGGAGCCAAGGACAACGGCCACTCGACCGCAGGACCCCGGCCGCAGCTTCAGTCATGGTCAGTCCAAACCCAACTCCAGATCGAGGCGCCAGAGCAGAGCAGGACGACCTGTGCCCAGCACCCACCTGTCCCTGCCCGCCCTGCCAACCCCCGGCCTAGGCTTTCATCTGCCGCCACAGTGCCTTTGCAAAGCTGCTCCACTCAAGGGCAAGCAGTGCCTGCAGCAGCAGCCCCGAGTAGCTTCAAGTATAACCAAGAACAACGAAAAGGAAGGAAGAAACGCGGGACTAGATCTATTGCTCCAGAGCTCCCACCCCCACCCCACAAAGACAGCCCCAATGACCACCAAAGGCAGGTCCCACATTAAGCAGGAGCAAGTTCATGGCCCGGGTGAGCCCAGGTGCCAGGCTGGGTGCCAGCAGCAGCCTCGCTGGCCGGGAGGTAAAAGGCAGCCCCAGGCTCACGGGGGAGGCGGGGGCTGCCCTTTGCTGGGAGTTTTCGGTCATCCCCTTGACATCACTTGGTCAGCCTTGTCTGGCCATTTGAGAGATGCTTTGTCCACCACTGCCTGCCGTGACCTGTCCGTGGGTGCTGCAGGCCCAGCTCTGTGCCTTCAGTCCAGCAAGGCCCAGGAAGGCGTTTTCCAGTTCCCAGGCTTGCCCCAGCGCTCACTCACAGTCCCGGTCTCCCTGGCGCCATCTCATCTGGACGGAGAGGAGGGGGCCAAGCAGAGTGGACCCTGCAGTGTGTGCCTGATCTGCCAACTCTGCCCCTGTTAACCCCAGAAGTAAAATAACAAAACCTTTCAGAGTTGAGGGGCTAAAACTTGACTGCATACATGGAATGTGTTAGAAGATGAAATAAAAAATACTATGAATACCTAAGCCTAATCTGAGAGAAAACCTATAATATCATGGGCCCAACTGGCAGAGGACAGCACATTATTGCTCTAGAAATTTCCTGATAATATTCCAGCAGGGATGGGATTAGGGTGAGGAGAGTGAGGCACTTGTGCCTGGCACAAAATGTAAGGGAGCTCCAAAGAACTCAATAACTGATCCTGAATATTTTTTAAAAAATCAAAATACATGTAAATTCATCAAGAATGTCCTGCCAAACCAACCTGGAGCCTGTGGCAAGAGGCAAAACCAGCAATACAGGTCCTACCTTTATGGAAAATGTTGATACGTCGTTCACCATGGATTTTTTGCATTCATTTTGATATTTTTTACACATTGCATTGAAATAGCGTTCATCTGGATTGCTGAGTTTTGAGGTGTTGCCTCACTCGACTCACCCTGTCCTGAGCGCGGACTTAGGCCTCTAAGCAGCCCCAGTGCTCCAGGCAGGGCTTCACTCGCCTCACTCAGACGATTCCCGATGGCGGCACTTATTTCGGTTCTTTTGCAAGTGCCTCATACTTCAGGACTATACAAAACTTTCCAAACTGCGGCAGCTGTAACAACAGGCTCTATGGATTTATTAGGAAACAGGACATCTGCCCTTTGCCTCGGCCTTTGGGGTCTTGGTGACGGTGAAATGTCCTCTGTCCTGGCTGTGTTCGAAAGCTCACGCTCACTATGTGAATTTCGGATGTGCACGTGTCATTCGAGAGGATACAGTCGGTATCAAATCACCACAGTAAGATGCCCACAGGCAGGCCCGGCCCGCCAAACCACGCCGTCTCCGACTCTGTGGCAGCTGGTGTTGCCTGTCAGCAGAGCTCAGGCGTGTGTCGTGGGGGCCAGGGCCCCTGGCCGAGTCCAGGGAACTGGGGTCTGGTCCCCACGTGATCACCGACTGGTGGACCTTGGGCATGTCACATCTGCTTTCTCACGGGGCCCACCCCCTGCGCCCCTCTTGGCCTTCTCTCAGAGGCCCATCGTCTTCCTCCAGCCACGGTTGCATCAGTCGTCCCATGCAGGCTTTGGCCACCTTTGGGCAGGTGTGACCTGGAGGTATCTCTCCTCGGCCTGGCGCTGAGCCCCTCTCCCTCCTCATCCCAGGCTGCTCAAGAGAACCTGCTTGGGCTGGCAGTGCACGGCCTGGGGGAACTGGGCGCCCCCACCCCCAGGCCCACCTTCGACCAGTGGGTGACTCGAGAGATGATTTCCTAGGGCACGGCTAGCCCGTCACCGCAGGGGTGGCCAGCGTCGTGCATCCATGCACGGCGTTCCTTGTCTCATCCCCCTCTCTCTGCTCCCTGGCATCCCTTCCCAAATACTCCACGGAGGCTTTATCCCAGGTGTGGCTTCTGGGGGAAGCCAGGCTCAGACATTTGCCTGGAAAAATCAGGATATTTCCTGGCCTTCCTTCATGGGTTGCAGGAGGTAAAACTGAGATTACCTATAGGAATGTGTTTCCTCAATATAGGAACCATACAAGTACAATGCTATGAATTCTCATCATCCTTTTTGCATCATTCCCATAGTCATCAGTAGTGAGTACGTCATGGACAATCACCATCACGAAACTTTATTTCAGAAAAAAAAAGAAAAAAGAAAAAATCCTTTACTTCAGCCCGCAGTTTGCCTCGCATCTAACTACATAAAGCATCTCTCTCGTGTTGGGCACAGCCTGGCTACAGCAGTTCAGCTAGAGCGATGTAGCTGCTTCCTCTGAGCTTGAGTTTCCTGAAGTGTCACTGGCGCCTGACGCTGCTGGGCCGCTCTCTTCCCCCGTGTTAGTCATAGGGCCCTGTAGGCGCTTTAGTTGTTGCTCAGGTCAAACTGTAAGTTTGTCCCTGTAAGTTTCATCGCTGAATTCCCTCCCAGCACCCACAGAAAGGCCTGATGCACAGGGACGGCCCAGCACACAGGGGCTGACTAACCAAGCAGACGGAAAGTTCTGGAAGGCAAAAGGCAGAGTCAGAGGAAAGGCTACCGCCCTACAACTAGGGATTAATTAATACGGATGCTAGGAACTCTCAAGTTGCTAAAACGGGAATATAAATCAGAATATAATATTTTCTAAATATTTTCTGGAGCACATAAAGAGAAAATGAATTAAATCGCCAAAGTGGTTTCAGAATAAATTTGTATCCAAGTTAAGTACCATTTGCCCTGTGCAATTAAAATGCAGACATCTTATTAAAGTATACTTTTCCTTCACCTCCTTTTCAATTCAAAGCAATCCTGTGTGCCTTCTGATGAAAGGTGCCGTGTGCAGTACACCTCTCCCTGCGCTCTGCTCTGCTCTCCTAAGCTGCGGAGTGGGCATCTGTCTGCTCTGCTGCCCTGTCCCCCTGCCCTTTGCTGGAGAGCATCTCTTCCTTCAGGTCTCCCCCTGGCCCCACCTGTGACGACTCCCTCACCCACCCACCCACACAGGTGTGGGGCCCCAGCCAGTCCAGCCCTCTGGCCCAGTTACGGGCTCAGGTGTGGCCACCGCAGGCTGCCCAGAGACCTGGTGTATGGATGCGAGACCACCCCTCTTCTCCATCTCTTGCTCTTCCTCAAAGAGCCCACGGGAGCCTGGAGCTGCCAGCCCTGTGGAAGGAGCCTATGGGGGATGTGGCCAAGCCAAAGCAGCCTGTGGCGAGAAGATGAGACGTAAAGTGCTCTGTGACCCCGGGATCCAGCTATGCCAGAGCCTAGGAGTCTCTGTGTCATGGACCAACTAATTTCCTGGGGCTTAAGTTAGTTTCAGTTGATTTTCTGTCACTTGCCATCAATGAACCCAACTAATACATTTGTTTCTGGGAAGAATGTGCTCTTCAAAGGTTGTGTCACAAGGTCCACAGCCCACATAATAGAGGATTTGACCTCATTTTTGCTATTATGAACACATCAGTTCTTCAAAGTCTCCAGATGCTAAAAGGTTTATTTCTTTTTATGACTTTCTTCTTATTTCTAGTCAAAGAGCACCCTTCTTCTGTTTCACTGAACAAGCTTGTACAACTATGTTCAACGTAGAAACTCTGAATGGGGAGAAAGATTTAGCTCTTAATGGATAGTCAGTATGGGTTTGCTTTCATTTCAAAATTGTTGAGATAAAAATTTCACCTTGTAACTAAATATAAGGTAAATTTCACCAGTAAAAATTAAAATTCACTAAAAGCTGTTGATAAATAACCTAAAGAACTAGGTACAGGGGAGTGGATGTAGCAGGTTGAACGCCTGCTTCCCACGTATGAGGTCCCAGGTTGAATCCCCAGTACTTCCTAAAAAAACCAACCAAACAGAAAAACCAGTTCTCACTGGGGAGCAGGTGTAGCTCAGTGGTTGAGTGCCTGCTTCCCACATACAAGGCCGTGGGTTCAATCTCGTGTATCTCTCTTAAAAAAGAACTAGGTATACATGGGGATACCAGATGATTTGATATCCTGTGACTGGACGATCTTTTTTTTTTAATTAGAGAAGATGTGAGCTTACAAAACAATCATGTATAACGTGCAGAATTCCCACATATCACCCCTCCACCAACACCTTACATTGTTGTGAAATGTTTTTATGAAAGAACATGATCAGACTATTCCCACTAACTCTGGTGCACAGCATATACCTGGCATATTTTTCCAAGCATCCCCTATTAGTAACACTATGCATTAGTATTGTGCATTTGTTAGAGTTCCCGAGAGACACTCTCCTATTTGTCCTGTTAACCACAGTCCATCTTCCACCTGGTGGCTCACTGTGTTACACAGCCCCATGCCCGGTACATTCTATCTAACGCGCACACTCAGTGGCTCTC
Organism: Tolypeutes matacus; assembly: GCA_026826555.1. Taxonomy (NCBI): domain Eukaryota; kingdom Metazoa; phylum Chordata; class Mammalia; order Cingulata; family Chlamyphoridae; genus Tolypeutes; species Tolypeutes matacus. The sequence goes on from JAKSZT010054544.1 coordinate 12,312,249, forward strand.
ACTTTCATCACAGGGTTCTGCGGTCACTGCCCCAGTAAACCTTTGTTTTCCTTAGTGCAAAAGAAAAAAATCCTTGGGGGACGGATGTGGCTCAAATGGTTGGGCTTCCGTCTCCCATATGGAGGGACCCCGGTTCAATCCCCGGGACCTCCTGGTAAAAAAAGAAAAAGGAAAACCCCCATACCCCCTGTTATTGACCCTTGGCATTGATATAGTACCTTCTCAGACATTGATGCACGAGTATTACAATGTTGCTGTTAACTGTAGTCCGTAGGTTACATTAGTTGTATTTTTCCTAGGCATCACCATATTCTTACCACCTTGAGCCTAGACAATCTTGACGGGCACTGATCAGTTTCAGTAGAAGTCTGGCCACATTCTGGGCCTCAGCAACTTCTAGAACAATGAAGAAACAATCCGTTCTAACCAGCTGTCTCAGTTTCCTGCAGCTGCCATAACAAGTACCAGAAACCGGGAGCTTGAAACAGCAGCCGTTTTTCCTCTCCCAGTTCTAAAGGCCAGGAGTCTGAACCAGGTGTGGGGGGCCTCGCTCCCCCTGAAGTCTGCAGGGAGAACCTCTTTCTTGCTTTGCTCCTGGCTTCTGATGGCCATCTTCTCTCTGTGTTTGTCTGTCTGTGTCCAAAGCTCCTCTTCCTATCAGGACACCAGCCGTGTTGGATTAGGACCTACCCTAGTCCAGTTTGCTCTCATCTTGACTAATTCCATCTGATATGACCCCAATTCCAAGGAAAGTCACCCTCTGAGGTAGTTGGGTCAGGACGGCAACATCTCTATTTAGGGGGCGGGGGCACAATTCAACCCCTGGTATTAACTTATTAAAGGATAGAGAAGGGCATTGATTATAATCTAGGTGACTTTTAAACTCATTCACTCATTCATTCAGCTAGAATTACACTGCACTCTTCACGTGCCACTGCTCGTAGGTGCAGTATACACAGTGGTGGGAAAAGCAGCCCTTTCACGGGTCCTCACGGGGCCTGCAGTCTAGTGGAGAACATAGGAGAAATGAAACAAGCAAATCAATACTATTTATAAATTGAGACCAGTGCAACACAGGGGAAGAACCCAGAGTGCTATGTGAAAGAGTAACAAGGTCACCTGCTTGACATAGGGTGGGTTTAGATTTTCTAGCCTGTCACAAATTTCTCAGGAGCAACATTCTTTGTCCTCATATTAGTCCTTCCACAGGTGAGCATCATAAAAGACATACTAGACGGAGCCAGCTTTGAACACAGAGACAGGTAGTGGGATGTCATGAGCCCTGTAGCCCACTGCGGATTTGTTATGAAGGTTGGACACAAGACATTCTCCCAAGTGGAGGAAGCCTTTGAAACCAATACATTCTCTCTCCAGCGCCATCTTGGAATCCCCGGACTATTGTTACTGTTTGAGTGACCATCAAAGAGTGACCTCACCTTCCCATTTTCTCACCTGTGAAGTGGGCACCGTACGATGGTGCCTCTTAAGGGCTCTCGCAAGGCTTGAATATGATACATCGCAAGTGGAATTTAGGACAGCCCCTGGGCAGGCTCCGAATCTTTAGGGAGGCAGCTTACTTGGGAGGTCACAGCTGGCCCCGCCAGAGCTGGGAAAGTGTGCAAGAACTAGCCCCGTGGCCCAGCCCTGAAACTTTCTGGAAAGGAAGAATGGTTTTGAACAAACTGGACTATTGAGGCCCTTCCCTCAGTGCCATGGCTCTCGGAAAGCTTTGTTTTCCCATAGAGTTAGTGCAGAGAAGTGTGACCCAGCTGCTAGCCAGCCTGCTGGAGCCTCCTCCACCTTCCAGCACTCTTGCCACTTAACACACGTTCTCAAGGTCACCCCCTAGCACTGCCTGCCGGCTGGCCGGATCAATACAGCAACATCACGTTCTTTCCTTGAAAAGGGAAGAGCAAACCTGCTTTAGTGAAAGCCTCGTCTTCTTGGATCTTCTCTGAGAGCACACAGCGGCCACCCACTTCGGATGCACTAAGTTGTCAGTGACGAGGCTGGTCTTAAACAGGCTTTCATGCTCGTTACCCAGCACCAAGAATGGGGTTGTGACACGTTCTGCAAAAGGAAAAGCCCTCACGAAAGAACCTGCAGGACAGAGGCTGCTACAGACACTTCCAGGTGCATTTTCCTCCATATTTAATGAATGTGTTGAGAAGAAAATACAGCTGCTACTTTAGACAAAAACGGACTGCCTCGCGCCTAACTTCCAGGGTGTGGAGAAGTCGGTCCTCTTAGTTAGAAAAAGACCTTCTTAAGATCTTCTGTTTGAGAGAGATGAGGCCTCACAGTATGGTCAGGAAAGAGTGAAAAAGAAACAGCTTATCTGCTCTGCGGACCCAAGGATAGCGGTTGGGGAGTCGACATCCACAGCCCGAGACCTCAGAGGCCAAGACCCCGGAGAAGCGAGGACCGGGGCAAGTGAGGAGGCTGTGGTAACGCAGGGGAAGGCTTAAGGACAGCAGCAAGCAGCACAGAAGGGGGCCCAGGAGGGGACACGTTCCCAAGAGAGGGATGGACCATTACCATAGCAAGAGCCAAGAGCCAATATTAACTCGCATTTTGTACTATGGTGACTTAATCTGTCTCCATGTCCTCCAAACTTCAGTAAAGGTGGCTGCATGCAATAGTCCTGGGCTAGGAGAATTCTGGGGGAATTTAAGGATGGGGGTGTTATCCAGAAGGAGCTGAGCTCGGGAATGCCGCAAGTGGGCATCAGAGCCAGAGGAGACGAGGAGGAAGGTAGATATCCAGGAATCCACAGAGGCCACTATGGGCAACGGGTTTCCCAGAGTCCTTGGGGTGGAGATCCCTTCCTTTTTGTTGTCAACATGAAAGGATGGAATAATCCCAAAAATTTGGAATGCTGGAGACACTCAAGAGAAGAGATAGTCACAAAAATTACATAAGGGACATACATGTTTCCAGACTTCCCGTTTTCCGACATTTCTATGATAAAAAGAAGTTGTTTGGGTTGTACATTCACTCGTGTGTGCGTTTTGTGGGACATCCACGCTGTGTGGGTCTGTGATAGAGTCAGAGCTGGGACTTGCATGATGAGGGAGAACAAATGATTCCTGATGAAAGAATGACTTGCTGGGCTGCCCAGTGGTTGAGCCACACTTTTTATAGAGACACACTATTGGGAAGCAGTCAGAACACGGTTTGACCCACCTTCCGAAAGATAGTCTCACGTGCTGCCAGGTTATCAAGAGGGATGTTTCTAGAGCACCTGGTATATGTGGGTCCTGCCAACAAGGACCCTGCTCATACCTGTGTGGTCACATCTTGGTGGAAGGTTATGGAAGTTCTTTCCTGGCTTGAAAAAGATGTTGGAATAAAGTGAACCCAAAAGCACTGAGTCATTTGAAGACAAGCATTGCCCAGTGTCACCTGAAATGTTTGGGGAAAATATTTCCACATTCCACAAATTCTCCAAGACTCTGAAATAAAGAATTGTCTAAACCTGGAAGGGCATTTAGTTCCAAACCACATTACTAGTTTTAAAAAGAATATAGGTAGTGAAATAGCCTAGGTCAGAGTTGAGACTGAATAAATCTATTCTTTTGAGAGTGTGGCACTGACCCAGGCTCAGCTGAACACAATAATAGAAAATGGACCCAAATGAGGACAGGTGGAAATATCACTTTGTCAAAGGAGTCACTAATGAATACATAGAAATATGTCTCAATTCTGGAACATGACTATCTCATGGCCTCTAGAACTACATTTCAAGTAACTATAGTAAAAAATAATATCCTCTCTGCCTTCCAGAAATAATTTGTTTCTAAAACAATTTTGTCCTCACCATTTTCCACTACAAAAAAATGATCTTTATCTGCATTTGCATTCTCCCTCATTACTGATTCATTGTGTTATATCGAGTAAATTAGCTAACATCTCTAAGCCTCACTTTTCTCATCTGTAAAACTCACTAGATTGTTTTGAGGATTAAAACCATCCCAGAATACGCAGGATTGGGCAATGAATGATGGACTAGAGTAGTCTCACTGCTATTCTACTATAGACTTATTGTTATTCTAGCAATGGAAGAACTTTAATCATTGATGTGGAGGCAGTGGCCACTGGAGGTTCTGAGGGGAAGGATAGGGGAAAAATAGGTGTAATATGTGGGCATTTTCAGAACATTGGAATTATCCTGAATGCTGTTGCAATGGCAGATACAGGCCATTGTATATCTTGTCAGAACTTACAAAATTGTGCTGGAGAGAGTTTAAACTATGATGTAAACTATAATCCACACTTAGTGGCAATGCTCCAATATGTGTTCACCAATTGTAACAAATGTACCCCACTAATGAAGGATGCTGTTAATGTGGGAAAGTGTGGGAGGGGGAGGGAGTGCGCATAAGGGAATCCCCTATATTTTTTATGTAACATTTATGTAATCTAAGTATCTTTCAAAAAATTTTTAAAAAGTATATATATATATTTTAAATGATCTTTATTTTTATAAACACAAAAGGTAAAAACTGGACTTGCAGTTAACTGAACACTCTTATCCTTCACTCCTTCCTGAAATACCACCCAAATTACAGTAATGAAACTGTACGAAGTCATGAACTCATAAGGACAAAGGAAACAGGATAGGAGCTGACAGCCAACAAGTAAAGTTAACAAGTTTCGGATGATAGGAAGCAGATGGATGGGCTTCAACATTCAGAATACTACAAAAAGCTGAGCCTGATAAGAAGCAAGCCAATGTTTGCCCCCGAAAGGCAGAAAGGCTCAGGTTTGGAGGCACCGGGTACCCCTGAGGGCTCCAGCACAGATAACCTGGGAAAGCACAAGCCATCGGAAGGCCCAGTAAGGAGCCCTTTCACCCCAAGACCCCTCCCCAACCCTGGCTGCCTGGCCACCTCCCCTCCTGCACCTTGGCAGAAGGTTTCCTTCTGGAGAGGCTGAACCCAAGACTGTCTGGGCTTGGGGCCACCAGACCACATACGGGTAAAGGCCAGGAGCCATACTGAAAGCAGGAAATTTGGTGAAAGTCTGCTTACTGAGTTCTGCAGTGCCCAGTTTGTTTCTCTTCTCAGCTCCCAGAATTTAAAGTAGTGGAGAAACTGGCCCACCCAAAGGAGGAGCTCCTCTAGTGCTAAGCTTCATGACCCACCCCGTGGCACGGCCGGGCCTGACCTGAGCACCTGATGTTGTGGCTACCGATCAAGAAGCTCCACTCACAGATAATTTCCAATAAGGTTTGTAGCAGCCACTAGGCCCCGTATATTTTATATATTCGGGAAAGCCACTCACTTGAAAGACTGAGACCAAAATGAATGAACAAATAAAATAAATAAATAAGTAAACAAACAAAACGAATAAGATAAGAAAAAGAACTCAGGAAACAAACAGCACAGTGGGCACAATAAAAAGTCAAATAAACATGCAATTAATATCCTTGGAGATGAGGAGCTTTTGCATTCATGAAATGAGAACATAAGATGGCTTATTTAGAAGGAACATTTGGAAAACAATAAAGAGCTGTTGGAAATTTAAAATATAATAAAAAAAAAAGATTTTTAATGCAATTGTAGATTTAGAAGATAAAATTGAGGAACTGTTCTCGAAAGAAGAAGAAAATGTTAGAGATGGGAAATAGGAGTGAAAAGATAACAGGCTTAGGAGGATTAAGCAAGAGGTCTAGTATTTGAACAGTAGGGTGCTAGAAAAAGAAAGCAAAGCAAATGAAGGGAAGAAGATAAAGAAGTATTGTTTTGTTTTTTAAAAAAATGTTCTTAAGGCTTAAGGGAATGGGTCACCAGATCTAAGACCACCGAATGCATAGTCCAAAGAATATAAGTAGTCCTTCACTAAGGCGCATCATCATGAAGTTTTCAAAAACCAAGAGTAAAGAAACGATTCTAAAGCTTCCTGCAAAGAGGGGGAGGAAATAGGTCACGTACAAAAAAAAACAACAACCAGGAATTAGAGTTCTCAATGACAACAGAAAAAACTAGGTGACTCTGGAGTGATGCCTTCAAATTTCCAAGGGAAAATTAGTTCCAACCTAGAATTCTACATACTGACAAATGGTTAATCAAGCATGAGGGTAGAATCAGCATCTTCAGAAAGGCAAGTTCTCAAAAACTTAACTCACACACACCTTTTCCTAGAGATTTCCTGGGAACCTGTAGCAGGAGACAAAGGACCCTGGGAATGGTAACTCCAACTAAAAAAGGGAACTGACTAAGTACCTGACACGTGAAGGCAAAGATTTAAGGAAAAATGCAAATAGACAATTAAGCAAAATTTTTTAAAATGAGGCAATCACTAACTTCAGGAGAACCCATAAGGTTTTTTGTTTGTTTGTTTGTTTGTTTGTTTGTTTTTTCCCCATAAGGTTTATAATAAAATAAATGTCATCATAGTAAATGGCTCTGAGTGATATTTTCAAAGTCATAGTAACATAAATACTGAATATTGCTTTAATCTGCCTCACTCCCTCCCTCCCAAAAGAAGTAACCTTCATATGATCTCTACAAGGGTTATTATTCTTAAACAGAGAAGAAACACATCACTTCCTATTAGAAAAAAATATGTAAGAAAAGATAAATTCTGGAAAAAAAAATATTTGACACGCAACTTTTTCCCGAGGGAGTGGGGTATTGTATACCTTTCTTGAGATCCTGGATTTTGAGAGCTGGACTGAGACACAACAAATCTCTTTTCTTGGTTACCAGAGCTCCAACTCAGACTTTAGTTGTGGCATAATTTGTTTTTGGTATTGGATTCCTTGTCTTGTTTCAGTTGGACATTGGGATGGGATTTGCCTACTTTCCTAAATCATCAAATCATGCCTCTTGTCCACCGTCTTTTCACTAGTCAGGATGCTGCTTTAACAGAAAAAGAAAATACCATTCTGACTGGGCAGGGCAGAGTTGCTGTGGGGGCCAAGGTGTCAGCGGCCCACGACCCCTCCCTGCAGACCTGCCATCTCTAGAGGCAGTGCAGTCAGGGTGGCAGAGGGCATAGCCTCCTAGTCCAGGCTGGCCGACTGGATTGCTGGCTTTGTCATTTCTCTGTGCCTCAGTTTCCTCATCTGTAATACAGGAATAATAGCAGCATCTACTCCATAAAGTTGTAGAGAGAAATAAATGAGATAATAGAAGTGAAGCATTTATAACAGTCCTGGCATGTGGCAAATGCTAAATAAGTGAGTGGCCTTTGTTGACCCCAGGTATTGCCCTCCGCCCCTGGTCAAAGTGACTGCCTACCCTGCACACATCGCAACCAGCAGAGAGGAGGAAAAAGAGGAACTGGAGGGCCTCACCTCTCCCTTGACAGTTACAACCAGGAAAGGGCTCACGTCCCACCGGCTGGAACTTGGTGACATGGCCTCAACCGGCTGCAAGGCTGAGGCAGACGCTGGCTTCGCTCAAGCACTCAGGCGCTCCTGAAAACGTCACATCTGGCCAAGAGGCTGCCCGTGCATATAGGCGGACAGCTGGCAGTCTTTGCCACAGAACCTAAATCAGATGTGCGGCCCAAGTTGTATATGCTATGACTGTAAGGAGAAAAGGAAAAGCATCCAAGTGTTGATCTGCCAACATAGTGACGATGTATTCTACATGAAAACGAAGTTGTGTTTTATCTTTTATTCGTTTTGCCTTGGTTTTTACTCCAAGCAGAGGTTAGTTCTCTTCAACCTTATTCAAAACTAGATAGGATGGAGACATGTCAGAGTACATTTTTTGTTTTTAAAAGGTGGTCTTAGGCTCTAGGAGACAAGCAATCCCAGTTTTATCAACACAACTGTGGGATATTGGAACTGCCAAAGCAGAATCTCATATAGAAACCTTGCACATTCATTCACCGTGACTAACTTTTCTGTCTTGTGGAATTGAAAGTTGTAAGAATGGTTTTCTTGAAAGTAATATAGAAACTTTTTTTTTTAATATTGCAAACAGCTAAATAAAGGCTGGCAAAGACAATAGGTTCATTTTTTACTGCAGATCTTCAAATTATAGGAAACTTGTCTCTCAGCCAATTTGGGCTGGCTTGGAGCCAGATAGAAGACTCCTTTCCCATCCTCTCCCTTATACTTATTGTAGGCAAGATAAAAACCCTTAATTTTAAAAACTCGGGTCAAGCCTTGGATAAGAGGCAGACTCCCTTAACTATAATGGACACAGTTAAAAATCTTATTACTTTATACCAGTTCATTTTTTTTTACTCTCTAGCAATCAAATACTGAGAACATGAAACTTTAAAGAAAGAAACTCTCAAATATTTTGGTAGTCTATTATAAATCAAGTTTTAATAACCAGAGGTATAAAAAAGAACAATCAATAAATGTGAAAATGCTCACTGGTTAGATACTTCTGAGCAATTGCTTTTCTCTAGGTGGATTGGCCCTAAGAAAATCAGCAGGCATCTTTTCATTCAGAAGCACAAAAGACATCTCTTCTGCTTTCAGCCATGCCAACCCCCCTTTTTTAATTAACAAGATTTGAGATCATTTGGCAAAATGTAACCATAAAAGTGAACATTGTGATTGCATGATGCTTTATCACTTGAAAAATAAATCTCACCACTTCTCTCTCTGTGTACTTCATAAATGTTTTGGGTCCTCTTCATATTTATCTTGCATTCAAAACCCATTATGCAATTGCCATTTTACTGAAATCAAAAGCTATCTCTTAATTACACAGGAATGGATTATAAATCTAGTTACCCATCTTTCTATATGTTTATTTTTAATGATTGAAGCTAAAAGCTTATTTTGTGCACACACACACACACAAACAAAGTGGATTTTACTTGGTTAAAATAAAGACGTGCAAAATTCTACAACCTGGAAGACAAAACAAAGCAATATACGTGTGTCTAGTTTACAATAATAATGTGATCTGGGGCAGGTGAAATAATGCAAAACTGGTTAAGCTGACGGCTTTGGAAAAGCCGATGGACACTGTACCTCCTCCCTCAGTGAAGTTAAACTTAGCAGGTCTAGTCTAGCTGCACCTCCAGTAGGAATTAGGAAACAAAACACAGCAGTTGGGGATGATACAGAGAGGATGCTACTGCAGCCTAACCTGCAATAAATGGACTTTCACAGGGCTCGAGTCTACTGCGGATCCTGGTAATTAATCACACAGAGGCACCAACCCTTAAGTATAAAACACCTCTGAAAGGGAAAAGCATTGCTCTATCACTAAGCACTAAGACTTGATTCATTTAGTATTAACTTTCAGCCTTTATTAAAGTGGCTTTTATTTTATTTGTGTGATATTAGTACATTTCTGGAAAAATAAACCCTGGCCTTTTTTTCCAGCTGATTGGGCATGATGCATGCCTTATTCAAATCACAAGCTGCAGGTCATTTTACAGATGTATGAATACTCACGTTTTTTAAAGCTTATTTTAGAAACACACACACACTGAGATGGAAGTTGTACTGATGATCTGCTATATGGCCGGTGGTGGGCTGGTAACAGAATGTGCACACGGTAAACTGATTGCTTTTACCTGGGAAAATCCAGGACGGCTTCCCAGAGAAGGCGGCTTTCCAGCGTGGCCTTCAAGGGTAAGCAGGGCTCTAAGGTTACAGAAGGGACAGGAGGAGGAGGCTTTCTGAGCAGAGGCTTTCTGAGCCCAGAAATGACAAGCTCTTCTTGTTCTAACAGACACTGGGTCAAGCTCCCACACACACCAGGCTTGGGGAGATCCAGATTCCCTGGGAAGCCCAAAGGCTGGCCCCTCCCATTGTTGCTGTAACTTTCCAGCTGCCCCCTGAGAGAGGGCACAGTGCCAAGAGCCCTCTCCTGCTACCTTGTGGATACAGAGATGTGGATCTGGTCGGGGTGGGGGCACAACTTGTGGGAAATGGCTCCAGATTTATCTTTTCCCAAAGGTGGAGTATGAACCAATCCAGAGTGAGTGGCTCTGCAGCCCTCTGGGACCTGGGTCCCCATTGTGTGTCTGGGCCAGCAGAGCACGTGAGCCAGACCACGCGCCAGCCCAATGCCAAGGGAGGGGGGCGCCGGGCATGCCAGTCCCTGCTTCCGAGTCCCTCCCCCTGCACCCGCACACCTGTCTGCCCCCTCTCCAGGTGACCAGGCCACTGTCCAACAGTGGCCCAGCAGGATTCAGGAGATGCCTTGGGAGCCTGCCCTGCTCCTCTCCGAGCCAGAGTGTTCTGGAGATATCACGGAGCCCAGGCTGGCAGGGGGAGGCCGAGGTGAATCCGCTAGTGTGGTGGGGAACCACGTACAGTACAACGGTCTTTGGACTGCTTTTCTCACTCCCCCCGCCCCTGCCCTTACCTTCTTCCCTGAGTGGCCATAAATGTTAGGGTGTTATCTATTGACGATTATAATCATACCAAGTCAGGACAGATGGGTTCCACGCCTCGGCTCACGGCCATAAAGTTTACAAACTCTCTCTGGCCAAGGGATAAATTACCACTGTTGATATCTTGCTTATTTACGCAGAGCATTTTTCTTCAGGACAGCTACCTTGCCTTTCAATCATCTAGCCAAAGTTTTTGTTTTTTTTTTTAAACCAACTTGATTTTCTAGAACATGAAAAATATTTTGGGATTGGAAGTGCAGGTTAGAAACCATCACCAATGAGGAAGCAAAAAGGAGATTTCCAAACGCTAAAAAGAAGGCCCAATTTTTTTATCCTGTGTAATCCCAGGGGATGCTGAGCAACAAGCTGAGTCCTCCCAGTGGGTCGTGCTCGATGCCAAGTGGGTCCCCAGTGGTCTATTTAAAAGTGGATGTTGATGATCGTGGTGTTCCGATGAAGTCCTCAGGCTTCTCCATCACTGCTGTGGCTCCGTGGACTAATTGTGTCGACGTGGGCCAATCAAGTCTACCACGTGGGATGAGGTTTCCGATGGTTGTTTTCCTAGATTTTCCCCCATAATGGTGCCAGTGGATGTTGTGTAACGGGATAGAAAGGGAATGATTAACTCAAAGTTCAGGTGCAAGGCAGGGTCAGAAAGGAAATGTTCCTGGATAGAGTGAGCATTTCAAGATGAATTTGTGGCTTGAAACATCATTTTATGATGCATTTTCTATTCTGTTATCAGGGGAAGTCTGAAGGCTGACGTGCCAGCGATCACAGAGTGCTTCGGTGCCCTGTTGTGTGATGGGCTTTTCATAAAAATTAGCTGACATTGTCATGAGCACACAAGTAAATTTATAGCTTTCATACTGGACTGCCATTCCCAGAGCAATTTCCAATCACTTGGGCTTTTTATTAAGTTTATTGTTCTTTTATTGTTCAGTGGAGTGTAAGCAGTGAGATTACAAATAAATGTAAGTTCCACTGGATATGAAGTCGAGCCCATAGAATTAGGAGAGAAGCGAGTGAAGGAAAGCAAACAGTAATTTAAATCACTGGCGATATGAAATACACCACAAACTGATGGTTCCTGTCACCTGCTTATATACAGAAGTTGGAGAACTGACATCCCATTCGCATGAAAGTTTTCCTGGAAAACCTCCGAGGAGGAGTCTCTGTGCCACAGCTGTGCCACTCACTCTGGATTGGCTCATACTCCATCACTTTGTGCTGTCCAGAAGGGATCGGGACTGAACCGCCTCCAGGCTCCTCGGCAGTGTGTCCTGGCCGCTGCCATCACTGCCGCTGTCAGGGCCATCACCATGGCTTCCGCTCTCGTGTTGTCGTTCTCATTGTCGTCCTTGCAATTGACAACATTGCCGTGGTCGCCATGGCCACGCCATTGCTATTGCTGTCGTTTGAGTCATCAACAGGCCCTTATCCTTGTCACCGTTTTCACTGTCATCGTCACTGCCATGTCCTTGCTGCCGTGGTCGTCGTCATGCTCGTCACTGTTTGTCTCGTTGTCATGCGCCTCTTGCCCTCACCTACCAGGTGCGTGAAGGCGGCGTGAGGACGTCTCGCCCCCCCCCACTCCAGAGACCACCCGCTTCTGTGGCCAGCGTGCCTAAAGCCAACAGGACAACCAGCTTTATCCCCACGCTTTTCCCTAGTGCCATAGGCACTGAGCCGTGGAGCTCCCCGTTCCACCTTGATTTTCCCCAAAGAATGGTCCTTTTAAGCACTGCAGTTTTCATGCTTGGAGTTTTCTTCAGGTGTTGATAGCAAGTTGATATTTAAGGCTTGTTAAGGTGAGGAGAGGTGACTTGAAGGGAGGGGGACCTGCCAGCCTCCAAGGCCCTTCTCGTGGCTTGGCAATCCATGAATTCTTACCCTGCTGGCTGAAAATGTACATTCCAGGGTCCTGGCCAGACCCACTGCATCAGGCTCTCTGGAGGTGGGGCCCAGAAATCTGCATTTTCAGCAAGCTGTCCAGGCGATTCTGACGCCCATGCACCTAGAAGTGGCTGGAATTTATTTGGAAGGGGGCTTTCACCCCCTACTCTCTGTGACTTGGAGTTATCCACAGCTGCCCTTGAGCCCCAGCTCTGACACTCATCTGTGGCCTTGGAAAAATTACTTAGCCTTCTGATCTGGACATCTGACCAGGGGAATCATCACATTCCCTGCACCACATAGAGTGGGTAGGAGGACTAAGTGAGAAAACAGGACCCAGTACAAAGCACAATGCCTCAAAGACACACAGCGACCATTCAACAAGCATTAGTTACCCATATCTTCTCCCAGGTGGGTCCCTGTGGTACCCCGAGCCCTCTGGGGTTCGGTATGATCAAACACACCAAGTTCTGCTCTCTCAGCTAGCCAGTGCAGGGAAAGGGGCAACCAAGGAATCGATTCCGTTTAGGATGCTATGACTGCTTGCTGTACCTGGGTTTTAGATGAAGGAAGTAGGGAGGCAGCCGGGTCCTTCCCAGCATGTGGTTTCAGATCCTAGTGGGGAAGGCTGGACTGGAAGTCCCAGGCGGTCTTGCTGAGCTGTGAAGCCCATGCCCAGCTCGGCTTCCTCAGGACTGGCCTTGGGATCCTGGACAGCAGCTTGGGGCAGCAGGGAAAGGGGAGGGGCGAGGCTCAGACGGGCACGTCAGGGCCCCACCTCCTGAGATGATGGAAAGGAGAAGGCACCGAGTTCACCGGAGTGATGGAAAGACCCCAGAGTTCCATGCTAGGAAGCCAGGGAGAACCTGGTCGCTTTAGGCAACCAGTGCTCTGGAAATGGAATTTTAACCAGATCTAAAGTGGAATAATCAAAATAAATAAACAAATCAGGCCCACTTAGAATGTGTCTGAAGTCCTGAGACTTTGAAGATGACCTTCCTGAATATGACTTTTTTTAACCCCATACATTTGACTTATAGTAAAAATTGATAGCAGACTTATAAAAATGAGTGTATCCTTGGGTTTTATACTAGCAAGTATCAGTGAGACTTTAATTAGGAACAACTAAGTGGACAGACAGCCGTGGTCTTGAGAGGCACTAACGCTGACGTGCTGCAGCTGACGGCCGTCTCCCACGCTCTGGGGCCCGAAGCAAGGCCCAGAGAGCAGCCATGGGCAGACGTGGCACCCCCAGGCCCCAGCCCTGCTCTCTCCAGCTGGCCCCGCAGCATCGACCCACCCCTCAAAGAAGTGGACACTCTCCGTGTAAGCAGGGAAGTTGTGCTCTCCGCTGCCCTTCGGCTTGTAGAACAGGACCCGGGGTGAGCTAGGGTCTCGGAAGATGTGAGGTGGGTGGGTGGACAGCACCGCGGCATCTTTCCAACGCAGAGCATGTGTCTGCGAGCACATCTGCCCCTCTCGAGCTGATCCAGAGGCTCGGCTGATGGAGGGACCGCTTTGGTCTCAAGGACTGGCTGCCGCTGGAAAAGGAACCATGGCAGCTGTTCAGATTTGTATAGAATTGTTCAGCAAGTGGTTAAAATGCTTTGTAGTGGCATGGAAGCCACTTCTGACCTTTGCAAACCTTCAGGAAACACCACTGAGGATGTAAGGTGTCTCACTCATTCTTCCCCAGACAGTGGTATCATTTCTAAACGTAAAGCATGCATGTCTGTAAGATGTCCCTGCAGATGATGACGACCCTTTCTTCTCTAAGGACCTACAAACTCTTTGGGGCATCTTGATGTGTGTTGGGGGGCAGAGAGGGGACGGGTGCAGGATCCTGCAGGGCCGTGCGTGCTTGTGGCTTTTTGCAGAGACCCTGATTGTTACTGCTTCCCCTCCAACAAGGCCAGCACAGGGAAGCACAGAGTAGGTGTTTGATAATTATGACTGATTGATCCTCGTTTCACTAATTTCCAAGGAGACATTTAAGAAGCACAAGCCTGAAGGAAGGTGAGCTCTGTGGGCTCACAGAGTTTTTTCACTATCACGATAAAACAGTTCTATCTCCATCTCGGCTCCTTATGAAGGGGCCCCAGTGCGTCTTCACCTCTCCCGGGTCTCAATTCTCCGCGAGGCTCCCCATGAACCTCACACTGCACCCCCAGGGGTGAGCCAGGATCTGACATCAGCTTCCCCCACTGCCCACTTCCCATGCCCACCCTGGGGTGCCCACCCCCACCAGCCTCTGTCACCGCCCACCCAAGAAGCTGGACAAGGCCGGGAAGGAGTCTCCCTCTAGGTCTCAGGGGAAGCGTGGCCCTGCCGACCCCCTGATTTCGGACTCCCGGCCCTGAACCTGCGAGACAAGACGTTTCTGTTGTTTAAAGCCACCCACCAGGATGCTGTCGTAGCCCAGGAACCCGAGGCAGCCCCTTCAGCCCGGCTCCCTGCAGCCGTCAAAGGCCTTTCCAAAGCCACCTTCTCCTCCCCATCTAACCAGAGGTCGTGCCTCTCCTCTTTGAGCCCCCACGTGGCCACACCTCATCACGGCCACACCTCGTCACTACGTTGTCCTCCCTGGCTCCACCTCCCGCGCGCGCCTTGATCCAGCAGTCACCACAGTCGATGAGGTCAGTGATCAGATGGGAAGCCCTGGAGGAGAGACACAACGACTTGTTCTGACTTTCTTCCCCAGGCCTGGCCTATGGGAGCTATTCCAAAACCGTTCACCAGATTAAAATTAAAGTACGGGAGCAGGTGCACGCAGCAGGTCTGTATTTGAAAACATGGTGTTCGTAAAAATAACTCGAAGCATGTTTCCATTCTGTTTCTGGTGCAACATTCACGCAAGAGGGGGGTCCCTCCCCTTTTGGAAAGACCTTATTCCCTTTGGGGAGACCCAGGTCGTGGGGCCACGCCTTCCCTCTTGGTTGTCACCGTGGGCTGGGGGCCCCAGTCTCAAAGCCCCCAGGGCTAACTTCTCTGCCCACCCCAGGTTGCACTTAGCCTCTGGGCCTGGGAAGCTGGGCTGAGGCCAGCCCCCCAGGCAGGAGGGAAGCCCACGCATTTTGCATCTGTGGAGCCAGAAGCTCTAGCAGCAATATTCATCTTAATTTCCTCTTTAAACCCTTGAGTTGCATTATAGCTTCCATTGTGCTGGTGACAGACAAATGCCTGGCAATAAATCAAAGTTAGGGTGACTGATACACTAAACACCTTCGCTTAATGCTGTGATCGTTTCTTATCTGCAAAGTAATGTCACTTATGGCCTTGCCATTTACAGTCAATGTAGTGTTGGACCATTTAGACGGGAGGCCTCCGTGGCCAGCCCATTAGCTGTGATTATGGACGGAAGGGGGATCCTGCCACTGAGCACCTGGAGAGAGCATTCCTACCCAGGAAAATTACCGCTCCTTGGTCTGTCTCCAAGAAAGGCCCTGGTTCCTCCCAGGCACAGGCGAGTAAATAAGCCACTGCTGGATATCACCTGTTTATGCTCCACCTGCAGGAGGACTGAGCATTAAATGTTAAAAAGCAGGAAGAAAGGAAGGCAGGGGCTGTCCCGCTCTCCGACTCAGTCCCCAGCTCAGCAGGTGTTGGGCCGAAGGTGCACAGGATGTGGGAGGACTGGCCCTTGCAAGCAAGTCTCCTGTTGGGCCGGCCAGGCTCTGCCACTCATTCATTATTTGCTAAGCATGGCCCCAACTATTCTCTTTGAACAGGGCATCGGTGGGGAGGGCAGCGCCTGCCTGGGTCTGCCCCCTCCGCTCTTCCCCTGTGGTGAGAGAGTTCTCTGCCAACTTCAAAGGCGGCCCCCAGGACGGACCAGCACCGGACAGCGTCCGGAGCACCTGCTCCGTGCTCCCCGCGCCAGGCTCCCAGCCCAGCACACCGTCTCAGGCTCTGCAGCTTCACGCTAGTCTCTGGGCTCCAAACAGCCCCGAGGAGGGGACCCCGAAAGCCTGTCGCAAATCTGGACACCACCCCAAACCACGCCCAGCATGTCTTTCCCACATCCCTTGGATCACACCTCCCGGGAGCACATGGCAAGCAGTGACCAGATGCCAGGGTAAGCCCTCTGCTGTGAGGCAAGCCGAAGTGGCCTCGAATTCAGAGAGAAAAGAGAGGGGCTTCTGAGAATTTGGTGCCAAAGCCCATGGCCTTAAAACACACCACCTGCAGACAAAAAGTCCCATGTAGGTTGTCGGCCTCGAGTGTGATGTTATGCTGTTTGGTGGCTAACGCCTTTATCCTCTGCTCCTCCTGGACACCTTCATTCATTTCCCCATGACGGTTTGAAAACGGTGGCTTCTGTTCTCCCAGCTAAATATCACCAGCTGATGGTCCATTCAACCCATACAGCCGAGCACATTGCCGGCGTGTGAGGAGTTGGGTTCAAGCCCACTGCCTTCCTTCCCTAAGTCAGGGGCTTGCCTGGAGCACAAAGCCTGGGACCCTTTGCGGATTAGCACGTGCTTTCACACACCTGGGTTAGGATGCACCCAGACGTATGGGAGGTATGGGAAACTCAGATCTGAGCGTCTTTGCCCGCCAGGCACTTGTCCTTGCACACAGAGATAACTCTGGTAGTTATCAAAATTACCTGCAAAAAACAGCAAGGCTTCCAATGCAGGGTTTAGGAGCATCTTCTGTGAGCCGTTACCTCCTATGAGTCAGACGCAACAGACGGGGGCAGCCTGGGGAAGCAAGTGGCAAAGAGCATTGAAGCCGACCATTTCTGTATCAGGGGAAAAAAATCTATAGGACTTTTGTATCCCCTCTTACAAAAATCACAAATGCTATGGACTGCTAAACCTTTAAACCAAATGTGATATTTCAGAGTTCTGATATTAACAGGGACATTTTAATTAAAAAGTAAGCTGGCAGAAAGGCTTGTAAAATTCTGTGAAGTAAAAAAGATGTTTTAAACATGGAAGGACCCTTTGAGGGTAGAAAAGAGGGATTTTGCAGTAGTAATAGCTCTATTCCATTTTAATATTTTTGAATGTAGAGGTGGTTTTTAATCCTGTTCCAGAGAAAGCAAGATTTACCACTGATTATGTAGTAGCAACAAATAGTAAACGAAGTGCTGTAAACACCACTCCAGCATGCATTTTATTTTTTGGCGATACCATTCCGCTTCTGGTTGAAAATAGGAATAAATTAAATATGATTGCCTGGGACTGCTTTATGCCTACTCAAGAGTGCTTGTGGCTGATATGGATCCTGTAACAAACCTATTTTTCAAGGGGTTGACACCTGGGCTCATGTCCCTTCTTCGAAGTATCCTCGGTGCTAAGCTTATCCTTAGGATACTTTTTTCAGCTCAGACCCAAATTAGCAAGTGTTATTAAAGATGTTCAGTTGTTTGGCTAAGAAATGGCTCCCTTCAGGATGAATGCTCTTTGTTCAACCTCTCAATGTCAGTTCTCATTTTTAAAGCAGCTTGACCTGGAAGTGGGCAGCTCAAATTGTGGGGACTGTTAATGACAGTTTTATTGGACACCATGCTTACGGTTCACGTGGTGAGGTCTGTATGTAATTGATCTTTCTCCCCGACATGAGAAACACGGCAATAAGCTGGTCGAGGCACCACATTATAGATAGAAAGAAATAATAATGATGTCACCTTGAGATTCAAAGATCGCGGAATAGTAATAGTCTCCTAGCTCATTTCTCCCAACTGTGATGACCTCTCCACTACTAAATCTTAACAGTCTCAGCATTATTTTTGAATTATTCATGCTAGCCTTTTCCCTCACTACAAAATCAAGGAAAATGAATGCATCATGCTCTGTCAGCTCTACAGGTATTTTGGTAAAAATATAAAATGTTATCTGGTATCGCACATGCACACAAAAAAGGTGCAGCCCTGCACACCACCTACTTACCTTGAACAGAAACATGCACACATAAAAAAAATTTAAGGGAAGGACAAGCGCGTGGTCCATGCATTGCAAAATGATCATTGGCTAATGGCGCTGGCTTATCTGGCAGTGAAATGTCTGTCTTTAAATTAAAAATGCATAATAGGATTAGTTTCCATTGTCAGCCCACCCCCCAGATCCCACTAAAAAGCACCAGGAAATGTGTGCACTGTCTGCCACAGCCACTTTTAGCCAATGCTAAACTTAAAGCTTTTGCTTTTGAAATATCAAATCAGCATATATTTCTTATTTTAATTCACATTATGTAGACGGCAGCTTGACAACTCTCCTGGTTTACTGAGAGCTGAGAGAATAAGGGAGCGCTACAGTTTTATTCCGGTGATGGGTCTCATAAAAAGCGCATGTGGGAATAAAATAAAATGCATGTAAATGTAAACTCAAGCAGGTAGCCTGATCCATCTGTAGCTCGTGACCTTTAAGTTCATGATGAAAAACAAATGTCAAGCTTTCAGAAGACAGGAGTATCCTGGCTTTGCTGGGGTGGTGTGTATTGCCGTGCAGACTGTATTAATTTAGTGTGGCATCAATAACCTTGAAATCAGGACTTTGCGCTAAAAAGCCAGGTTTATGTTTATTCAGAAACCAAAGGGAAAAAGGCAACTTTATTTAAAGAGGCAAGAGGGCAAGTGCTGTATACCATCTCGACTTTTGGAGCTGTTCGCTGGCTTCCATGGCAACAGATGCTTAAGGCTATGAGGAACCAGAGATGTTCCTTAAAGAGTTTTTTCATTTTGCATATAATTCTAATTTTAGATGCGATCTGCTCATTTGGCTAAGTAGGCCACACCTGGAGGGAAAGCGTGGTCAGTCAAGACTGCTCCACGCAGCGCCGCCCGCGGGGAACGCGGGCGCCTCTCTGTTGTGCCGCCTGAGTTTATTTCTCGTTAGCAAAATACATTTTTTCTTCCTGCCAAAGAAAGAAATGCTTGGAAAGGGGTCCCTCTTTCCCACCGCCGGACTTCGGAAGCGTGGCTGTTCCGCGCCAGGCAGTGGCGGCCTCGCTGCCACCGGGCGGTTTGGGCAGAGCCACCCGTGGTCTGACGAAGGCAGCACCGCGGCCTGGCATTGCTGGACCGTGAGACTAGTCGTGCGTCTGGTGGAACCACACGGGCATTCAGAGTCATCGAGGGCTGAACGGCGCAGCGCGCACATTTCGTAAGTATATTTCACGATACTCTAATTATCTAAAACCTAGTGTCATAGCGTCAGCCATTGGGATGGGACCGCTGGCTCGTCTTTGCTGCTGCTGTGAAATTCTCAGCAGAGAGAGAGAGAGAGAGAGAGAGAGAGAGAGATTGTGCCCTGAGTCAGGTTTCCTTGCCCAGGGAAAAGAGAAGTACTCCTCCTGATGTTCCAGAAGTTGCCCTGGAGCAGGGGTTCCTACCATTTTGTTCCACGGGCCCCTTTGCCAGTCAGGTGAAAACCACGGACCTCTTCTCAGAACGTAGCGGCAGAGAATTTTATGACATTCAACTAGCGTCAGGTCTAACAGCTACCATAATTTGAAATATGGATGAGCATAAGTGACTTTTCGACATCTGCAACAACTGTAATGTGATGCGAAATGAGTACGACCGTAATTTCTCGCACACATTCATAAGTGAAGGAAATGCTAGCTTTCAGATAGACGTCAGAGAAAATAAAGATAAGATGTTGATTTTTCCAAATCAAGCTCACGGGCCCCTTGAAATCGTTCCAGTGACCCCGTGGGGGTCTGTGGACCCCTGGTTAAGAACCCCTGCCCTGGAGACAAGCCCCACCGTGCTTTTGGCTGGAAGAGCCCAGGAAGGAGGGGTGTCAGTAGAGGCTCACCCCAAAGGGAGAAGGAAGGGCTTTGCTTACCTGGGGCGGAAGAAAGGGGACTGGCTGGCCCTGCGTCTTCCTGCAGCCCCTGCACCCGGGGAAGGCGATGGCTGTGGAGTGGCAGGGGTGGCCCCCACTCCCACGCAGTGTCCTGGAGGTAGATTTGCCAGATAAAATACAGATTTAATTTCTGTGAAAACAATGCATATAATATTGGAGACATATTAAAAAAAAAAAGTAGTAATTTATCTGAAATTCAGATTTACCTGGGCCTCCTGTCTTTGGGTTTGCTAAATGTGGCAACACTACCTGGAGGCCACAGCAAAAGCCCTGGTTGCGGGGTGGGGGGGTTGGGGAGGCGGAGGGGGCCAGCTGGGCCCTCCACAGCCAGTAGGCACCTGGGAACCAGCCTTCACTGATGAGCAAATTCCAAGAGTCTTCTTCGGGCTCTTCCACTGCTCACACCAGGGAGCTCCGTGTGGATTAGGGCTAAATCTGCATTCTGGTGTATTCTGGGGTCTTTCAAGGAAGGTGCTCCAGAGAGAGCAGCAAGGCGGAGCCAGGCTTTCCAGGTGTGTTACTGCAATGCCCGTGCCTGCTTTCCACGTCAGGCTGAATTCTGTGGGAACCTCGGGCCCTTCTGTTCCTAGGGGTCTGTTGAAACCCACTGGACTAAGTGATGTCAAATGCCCCCTTGGCCCTTCCTTCTTGCGTTGATTTTCAGCTCCCCACCGTAGGACACTCTACTACTCACTTCCACTCCTTCAGGAAACTTTTTGAAAGCCAACATAAAGCAGGATGCCCTGGTGAATAAAGCACACAAAAATCTTGACCTATACTTAAGAGGGAACTGTCAGATGATACACTTTATCGCTAAGTCAATTATAGAGTATTTTAGAGGGTGCAACGGGCCATGGGAAAAAATTCAAGTGGGCTTAAGGGGACTGGGAGTTCAGGGAGGGGACACAGAGAGGGGAGTGGAGTGAAGCGAATGGTGTCCCTGAAAACCCCTGCTCTGTGAATGCAGCCTGATTTGGAAATAGGACTGCTAGAGATGTGCTCAGCCAAGAGGAGGCCAGCCTGGAGTAGATGGGGTCCTAACCCAATAAGGCTGCTGTCCTTATAAGCAGAGGGACATTTGGACGCTGAGAGCCACAGGCAGGGGCGAGGGGCACGTGAAGTTTAAGGAGGCGGAGAGTGGAGAGCTGCACTGCAAGCCACGGAACCCAGAGTTACCTGCGACCACCAGAAGCGAGGAAGAGGCAAGGAAGGCTTCTTCCCTGCAGACTCCAGAGGGAGACCGTCCTGCGGACACCTTGATTTCGGATTCTAGCCTCCAGAACTGTGAGAGAGAACTTTCTATCATTTTAAGCACCCACTATATGGTACTTTCTTTCAACAGCCTGAGCCAACTGACAGGCGTGTCCAGTTTTAAATAGGGTGGTCGGGGAAGGCTTCCTGAAGATGATGATGTTTGTGTGCAGAGCTGAAGGAGATGGGAGACATCCAGGCAGAGGGAACAGCCAGCACTGGAGCCCTTTGGCAGGCCTGTGCCTGGTGGGTTTGGGGGTATGAGGGGATGGGGAGCGGCTGAAAGAGTAGGAACGTGGCCTGGTGGTTGGAGGGCAGGGGCAGGTTGTGGGATGCTCTGGGGACACCCAAAGACCTTGGTCTTTGCACTGCATGAAAGGGGGCCATGGAGAGGGCTCCAGGCAGAGGGGCCATGTCATGTGACTGCATCTGGAAAGGTCCAAACTGGAGGCTGGGCTGCGAATTGGCCACCGAGAGGCAAGAGTGGAGGCCACGGGGCAGGTTCGGAGGCTGCTGCTGGAGACCCGGGCTGACTCTGGATATATTCGACTCGAGCTGTAGAGGGTTTCTCCCACACTGGAGGAGGGCCATAAAGAAAGAGCAGTGAAGAAGCTCTGTCCCAAGCGCCTGGAGGCCCTCTGCCCTCGACACCCCTGCAGCAAGGTGCTGTCGCAGCCACGGCTGAGGTCCAAGTCCTTAAGCGTACAAATCAAGCCAACCAAAAAAGAAAGAAAGAAAAAGAAATAAATAAAAACACAAATCCAGCCAACCGACTGCAACATGAAATACTTCCTATCCTCTTACTTTCATATTGGTGAAACAGGAAAATATGTGGAAAGCTCTGGTTTTTATATAGCCAAAAGGAGGCAAAATATCAAAGATGCCTGAATTTAATGCTCCCGACACATCTGGGCGTTCTAGTCATGGGCCAGGAATTTTTGAATAAGGTAAAAAAAAAAAAAAAAAAGACACGTAAAATTCATAAATTAGTATGTATTTTCCATAAAATCTGTTTTTCTTCCCTTCATTTTAGTCTAATTATTAGGTTGCATAATCAAGATTTTCACATAATTTGTCTTCTAGGAAACTTGATAAAGAGATTAAAAATGAAATTGTATTCAACTGTGCAAAATGTGAATGTATTTTCACTGAAAACTAAATGAAATGTAAATGAAAAAACATAAGTACATTCAAGTTATTTTTCAAATTTAAAAATTATTTTGCTTCTAAACTATTCAAAATTAAGTATTAAAATGAATAAACAAAACACAAATCTTAATTATTTGAACATTACATTTTAAAATCAAGATTATTTAAAGTTTAAAATTTTGTTTTAAGGTTTGAAAATTTGATTAAAACTTATTAAATGAAACCTTTCATGATTCTGCTATGCATTGTGCATCCAGTTGTCAATGTCGAGAAATGGTAGCTCCGTAACATAGGTTATATCAAGACCTACATCAGTGTAAATCTCAGATGGTGAATTGTTTGCTATTGCAAACCACATTCTCATTGACCACGGACAAGTGTGAAGGCCACGCTAATTCCTTAGCACTCTGGCAAAATGGAACACAAGGAGAAGCAGGACAAGATGCTGGGCAGTGCAGGGAAGTGATACGTCATTATTCAAGAATCTGTGGCCGTCCAGCTTAAAAGGAGGAGTTGACCAGTTAATGCATTTGTATTTCCTTTTCCTGAGGCCTTTCCACTGCTCGGACTCCCCAACATTCAGCAGTGGAGTCTCTCTCCCGCTTGTGCCATTTAGATGAACTTGGGGCAGGTGATATGCTAAAGCATTAGGCTTGAGAGTGAATGTCTGGGCGAGTAGTCTTACCCAGCCAGTGCCCAGGCCTGGATCACAATGACAGAGGTGCCCTCGTGTTACTTTTATTTTTATTTTATTAGAGAAGTTGTAGGTTTACCAAAGAAATCATGCAGAAAATACATAGTTCCCATATACCTCCCTCATACACGCACTTTTCCCTGTCATTAACATTTTGCCTTGGTGTGGTAGCTTTGTTACAACTGATGCCAGAATATTATTATAATTGTACTATTAACTGTAGTCCAGTTTACATTAGAGTTCACCGTCTGTGTTGTACAGTCTTAGGGTTGTTGTTTTTTTAGGTATTCTAGTAACCTAAAATATCTCCTTTTAGCCACATTCAAATATATAATTTGGTGTTGTTATTAATTATATTCATAATGCTTTACTACCATCAGCACCATCCTTTCCCAAAATAATTCCATCAACCCCAAAAAATTCTGTACCAATTAAGCATTAACTCCCCATTCCCTGCCCTCCCTCAGCTCCTGGAAACCTATGTTTTAGTTTCTGATTCTATTAATTTGCTTATTTAATTATTACAACTCAATGTGGTCATTCAATATTTGTCCTTTGGTGTATGTCTTATTTCACTCAACATGGTATCTTTAAGGTTCATCCATGCTGTAGCATGTTTCAGAATTTCATTCCTTTTTACAGCTGAATAATATTCCAATGGATGCATATTCCACATTTTGTTTATGCATTCATCTTTGAACAACTGGGTTGCTTCCATCTTTTGGCAATTGGGAATAATTTCGTGATGAGCATCAGTGTGCAAATATCTGTTTGAGTCCCTACTTTTAGTTCTATTGGGGGCGGGGAGTGGATGTAGCTCAGTGGTTCAAAACATGCTTCTTGTGGATGAGATCCTGGGTTCAATTCCTGGTACCCCCTAAAAAATAAATAAATAAAAGAATCAGTTCTTTTTGAGATATACCTAGAAGTCATAGTGCCAGGTCAAATGGTGATTCTGCATTTAACATTCTAAGGAGCTGCCAAACTGTTTTCCACAGCTGCTGCAGCATTTCACATTTCCACCAACAATGAATGAGTGTTTATTTCTCTACATCCTCTCCAAAACTTATTTTCCATTTTTTGAATAGTAGCCATGCTGGTGGGTGTGAAATTGTATCTCATTGTGCTTTTAATTTTCATTTCCCTAATAGCTAACGTTGAGCATCCTTACAAGTGCTTTTTTCCCCATTTGCATGTCTTCTTTGGAGAAATTTCTATTCAAGTCTTTTGCCCATTTTTTACTTGGAGTGTTTGTCTTTTGGTTGTTGAGTTGCAGACTTTCTCTAGATATTCTAAAAAATATGTGTTTTCCACTGCTTTCTCCCATTCTGTAGGGCCCATTTACTTTCCTGATGGAGTCCTTTGATGACAAAAGTTTTAAATTTTGATAAAATCCCATTTATCTATGCTTTCTTTGTTGCTTGGGCTTTAGGTGTAAAGTCTAAGATACTGTTGCCTAACACAAGGTCCTAAAGATACTTTCCTATGTTTTCTTCTAGGAGTTTTATAGTTTTGGTTTTTATATTTAGGTCTTTGATCCTTTCAAAGTTAATATTTTATATGGTGTGAGGTAGGGGTCTACCTTCATTTTTTGCATATGGATATCCAGTTTTTCCAGTACTATTTAAGAGACTATCCCTTCCCTATTAAGTGGACTTGGCACCCTTATCAAAAATCAATTGGTTGGGAGCGGGTGCAGCTCAGTGGTTTGAGTGCCTACTTCCCATGTACGAAGTCCTAGGTTCAATCCCTAGTACCTCCTTTAAAAAAAAATCAATTGGTCATAGATGTTAAGGTTTATTTCTGAACTCTCAATTTGATTCCACTGGTCTATATGTCAGGCCTTGTGCCAGTACTATGCTGATTGGATTACTGTAGCTTTGTAATATTTTTAAAAATTAGGAAATGTGAGTCCTCCAACTTCATTCATTTTTCAAGATGTTTTGAACTATTCAGACCCCTGACACTTTCATGCAAATTTGATGGTTGATTTTCCATTTCTGCAAAGAAAGCTTTTGAAATTTTGATTGGGAGTGCACTGAATCTGTAAATTACTTTGGGTGGGATTGCCATCTTAATGATATTCAATCTTCTAATCCATGAACATGGAATGTCCTTCCATTTATTTAGGTCTTCTTGGATTTTCTTTAGCAAGGTTTTGTAGATCTCCACGTATAAATCCTTTACATTGTTGGTTAAATTTATTCCTAGATATTTTATTCTTTAGTTCCTATTGTAAACGAATTTTTTTTCTTGGTTTCCTCTTCAGATTGCCCATTACTAGTGTATAGAAACAGTACTGATTTTTGTATTTTGCTATTGTACCCTGCCATTTTTCTGAATTCGTTCAGTTATCTCTAGTAACTTTGTTGTGGATTTTTCAGAATTTTTTAGATATAGGATCATGTCATCTGCACAGAAGGAAAGTTTTAGTTCTTCTTTTCCAATTTGGATACCTTTTATTTCTTTTTATTGCCTAATTGCTCTGGCTAGAACTTCCATTATAGTGGTGACAGTGGCCATCCTCATCTTGTTCCTGATCATGGAAGGAAAGCTTTCATTCTTTCACCATTGAGTATGTTAGCTGTAGGTTTTTCATATATGCCCTTTATCATGTTGAGGAAGTTTCTTTCTACTCCTAGTTTTCTAAGTGTTTTTATCAAAAAGATGGATAGATTTTGTCAAATGCCTTTTCTATGTCAGTTGACATGATTATGTGGAATTTTCCCTCCATTTCACTCAATTAACACGGTGTATTACCTGAATTTATTTCTTATGCTTAACCACCCTTGCACACCTGGGATAAAGCCTACTTGATCATCGTGTATAATTCTTTTCATGTGCAATTGGATTCAGTTTACTAGTATTTTTTTTTCTTTTTTTTCAGGGGAGAGCGTGAATGCAGTCCTCCAATACCACAAATTATGCAGTCGAGTTTCCCACATTTGGGGAAATCGCAGGGGTCAGCACATTCGGAGTGCAATGGATAAGTCTTGTCCTGGGAAAACCACCTTTGTGATCATGGTATCTCCCCTGCCAGGTAAATATCACTAGTATTTTGAGGAGGAGTTTTGCATCTATATTCATAAGGGATATTGGTTTGTAATTTTCTTTTCTTGTGATATCTTTATTTGGTTTTTGTATTAGAGTGATATTGGCCTCATTGAATGAGAATGTTCCCTCCTCTACAATTTTTTGGAAGAGTTTGAGCAGGATTGGTGTTAATTCTTCTTGGAATGCTTGGTAAAATTCGCCAAGGATGCCGTCTGGTCCTAGGCCTTTCTTTGATGGGAGGTTTTTGATTACTGAATTGTTCTCTTTTCTTGTTATTGCTCTGTTGAGATCGTCTTTTTCTTCTTGAGTCAGTACAGGAAGTTGTTGTGATTCTAAGAATTTGCCCATTTCATCTAGGTTATCTAATTTGTTGGTGTACAGTTGTTCATAGTATTCCCTTATAATCCTTTTATTTCTATGGGGCCAGTAGTAATGCCCCCCTTTAATTTCTGATATTCTTTGTGTCACCTTTTTTTTCTTTGTCATTCTAGCTGAAGTGTTGTTGATTTTATTGATCTCTTCAGAGAACCAACCTTTTGGTTTTGTTTATTCTCTCTATTGTTGTTCTCTATTTCATTTATCTCCACTCAAATCTTTTTTAATTCCTTCCTTCTGCTCACCTTGGACCTAGTTTGCCTTTCTTTTTCTGGATCCTCCAGTTGTAAGGTTAAGTCTCAAAAGAAAGATTTGAGAGCTTTCTTCTTTTTTTAATGTAAGCATTTAGAGCAATAAATTTCCCTCTCAGCCCTGCCTTTGCTGCATACCATAAGTTTTGGTATGCTGTATTTTCATTTTCAATTGCTTCAAGGTATTTTATAATTTCCCTTGTGGTTTCTTCTGTGCCTCACTTGTTGTTTAAGTGTGCATTATTTAATTTCTACATATTTGCATATTTTCCAATTCTCTCTGTGTTATTTATTTCTAGCTTCATTCCATTGTGGTCAGAGAAGATATATTGTATGGCTTCAATATTTTTTAATTTATTGAGATATGTTTTGTGACCTAACATTTTGATCTGTCCTGGAGAATGACCCATGTGCACTAGAGAAGATTGTGTAGTCTGCTGCTGTTGGGTGAAGGGCTCTATATATGTATGTTAGGTCTAGTTGGTTTATGGTACCATTCAAGTCTTGTATTTCTTTATTGATCTTCTGTCTAGATGTTCTATCCATAATGGAAGTGGTGTATTAAAGCCACCTACTGTGAATGTAAAACCATCTATTTCCTCTTTCAAATCTGTCAATATTTGCTTCACATATTTTGGGGCTCTGCCATTAGGTGCATAAAGAGTTATAATTGTTATGTCTTCTTGTTGAATTGACTCCTTTATTGGTAAATAGTGATCTTTTTTGTCCTTTGTAACAGTTTTCGACTTCAAGTCTGTTTTATCTGATATTCATATAGCTACCTCAGCTCTCCTTTGGTTACTATTTGCACAGTATATATCCTTTCACTTTCAATCTACTCATGTGTTTGAATTTAAAGTGAGTCTCTTGAAAACAGCATAGAGTTGGGTCATGCTTTTTTATTCATTTTACCAATCTTTGCCTTTTGACTAGAGAGTTTAATCCATTTACATTTAAAGTAGCTACTGTTAATAAAGGACTTTCTTCTGCCATTTTGCAAATTTGTTTTTTGTAAGTTTTATACCATTTTTGCCATTCAAGTCTTCCATTACTGTCTATTTTCATATTTATTTGTGTTTTTATAGTGTATCCTTTGAGTCCCTTTTCATTTCTTTCTGTATGTATTTTTCTTTCTTTGTTTGTTTTTGTGGTTATCATGGGGTTTAAATTTAACATCCTTAATGTATAAAAATCCTGTTTGATTTGATACTGACAACTTGAGTAGCATACACAAAAACTGTTCCTATATCCCTCTGCTCCCCTACCTTTTTGTTGTAATTGTTACAATTGATATCTTTATACACTGTATCCAACACCATGGATTTATCATTGCTTTTATGTAATTGCACTTGAGAATCTGTGAGAAATAAAAAGTGGAGTTACATACCAAAACTATGATACAATAGTACTTGCATTTATAATTAGCCATATGGTTACCTTTACCAGAAGTCTTTATTTCTTTATGCCTCTTTGATCCATCCTTCCTTTCGATCAAAAGAACTCCCTTTAGCATTGCTTGTAAGGCAGTCCTACTGGTGAGGAAATTCTCATTTATCTGGGAATGACTTAATCTCTCTCATATTTTTGAAAGACAGTCTCACCAGATATAAAATTCTTGGTTTGCAATTGTTTTTGTTGTTGTTGTTGTTGTTCAGTACTTTAAACATCTCATCCCACTGCCTTCTTGCCTCCATGGTTTCAATGTGAAATCCATACTTAATCTTATTGGGATTCCCTTGCATGCAATGCATTGTCTTCCTCTTGAAGCTCCTGGAACTCCTGTCTTGTCCTTGGCATTTGACATTTTGGATACAACATGCCTGGTCATAGTTCTATTTGAGTTCATCCTCTTTGAGCCATGGCTTCTTGAATGTGTATATTCTTGTTTTCGTTAAATTTGGGACATTTTCTGCCATTATTTCTTTTAATATTCCTTATGCCCCTTTCTTTTTCCTCTCCTTCTAGGTCTCCCTCAATGTGCATACGTATACTTAATGGTGTCCCACAGGTCTCTTAGGCTCTGTAAACACTTCTTCATTCTTTTTTCTTTCTTGAATCATTTCAATAATTTTGTCTTTGAATTCTCTGATTCTTTTTTTCTGCCAGCTTCAATCTGCTGTTGAAACTCTTTAGGAAATTTTTCATTTCCATTATTGTTGTCTTCAACTTCAGTATTACTGTTTGTTTCTTTTTAAGTATTTCTGTCTCTTTGTTGTGATTCTTGTTCTGTTCCTTCATTGTTTTCCTGATATGCTTTAGTTCTTTTATGATATTTTCCTTTATCTCCTTGAGCATATGGAGGACCATTTTTTCAAAGTTTTTGTCAGGTATGTCCAAAGTCTGGTCTTTTTTGTTGATGGTTTCTGGATTTTCATCTCATTCCTTTGGATGGGCCATCATTTCCTGTTTCTTTGTTTTTCTTGTAATCTTTTGTTGCTCACTGTTCATTTTAATATTTTAAAGTGTTGGCTCTGGGATTTAGTCCCTGAGGTGTCTGTTCCTAAAGTTTGTATCTAGTTAGTGATATGACAGAGATTCCCTTGAGTGCCAGGAGCTACCAAAAGCAAGTAAACCAGCACAGAAAACACCTTTCACAGTCTTGCAAATTAGTTCTGCATTGGCTGGTGCTGTCCTTCAGAGTTTAGCCCTCCTCTCCTCTATCAAGAAGATCAGCTCAAGGCTAATGTGAAGTCTTTTCTGAGCCTGTGTCTTGTCCTGGGCTTGTGCTTGCCCATGATCTAAGGAATTCCCTTGTTTACAGGAATTTTGAATGCCCCTCCCAACTCCCTATGAAATAGACTCCCTCACCCCCCTGGTTTCTCTATAATGTGACAAAAAGCAGGTAATAATTTGCCTCAGACTGCTTTGAATTAATTATTTCTTATACTGCTTTAACTGTCAGCAATTTGCTTCTGCTTGGAGGGCAAACTCTGGGAGGGCAAGGCAGAGACAGGTTTCCTGGTTCAGTTTTTCACATTGCTACGTGGTGTATATGTGTGCACATGTGTGTGTGCTCACATGAAGTCGGAGGGCCTTCATAAGCAAAGATCCCTCTAAAGTGCCCTTTAGCCTAGGCCTAAAGTTAGCACCTCCTAAAAGGGTGGAATTACCCTCAGCGGAAGTGGCCAAGCCACAGGGGAGGTGTTTTTTTTTTTTTTAAATAATAAATCTTTTTTTTTTTTAAAGATTTTATTTATTTATTCATTTATCCCCCCCTTGCTGCTTGTGCTCGCTGGGTCAGCTAACCACACCGTGCGGGCAGGCTTGCCTTCACCAGGAGGCCCCAGGAACCGAACCCGGGGCCTCCCATATGGTAAATGGGAGCCCTACTGATTGAGCCACAGCCGCTTCCCATGGAGGTGTTTTAAAGATCAGGAATTTGGTTTTGGAAATGTTGAGTTTGGCATATCCTTTAGATATCCAGAGGAAACCGGAAGGCAGTTGTATAGTATAGTCTGGATTCCGAGAGAGAGAGAGAGAGATAGAGAGAGAAAGAGAGAGAGAGAAAGTGAGCGAGTGAGCTCTGGGCTGGAGACACAAACCTGAGAGTCATGAGCATGTGGGTATTCCATGACGCCATGCCACTGGATGGCAGCATCAAGGAGGCAAATATGGACACAGATGAGAGAAGCCCAGTACTGAATCCTAGGCACTTGACATCAAGAGTCGGGAAGAAGACAAGGGACCATCAAAAGGGACTGAGAAGGAAGAACAAGCAATGCCATACTAGTCCCCACTGGTCTGTGAAGTTCAGAGTATCCCATGGTGGGGAACACAGTAGGTTCTCACCTGTTAATGGAATGCCACAAAGAAAGGTCACTGTCTTTCCTTGGGATGCGCCTCCATTTTGGAGCCCAGGGCACTTTCCGTTGCCCTCCGCCAACTTCTCCTTGACCAAAAAGCTTTGCACACCTTGGAAGCATTCCTCATTTCCTCCACTCACTGGTCATTTTAACACATGTGTAGAGCTCATTCTAAAGTTCATGATCTCATGTCACGTTAATGCAGTTCATATTTATTATCTCCTCTTACCAGTCAAGTGACAGATGTTCAAATGATTTTTTCAATATGGATGATGAATGAATAAATGAAGGAGCTGGACAATGAATATAAAGTGTCTTTCCCGTTTCTTGTTTCTCTGGAATATTCTTTCAACATTACCATGCCCACAGTGTATGCTCAACTCTTATAAGAAAGGAATGAAGGAAGAATAGAAGGGCAAAGGAGAGGAGGAGCACAAGAGTGCTGATTGGGAGATATGGGCTGTCAGAAACCAAGAACAAGCACAGTCAGCATAAGAGTTTTCTCTCTTCATAATCCATACATATCAATAACTGGGTGGTAACTCTTATTTATTTTAAGTCTATGTAGACTCCAGGAAAAGGAATGCCCTTTTTAGTTCTCTCCATAGAGTGATGAAAATATACTTGCAGCATCTGTGTACCCTCAGAGATTTCTTTAAGCAATAGACTAAAAACAGAGTTTCAATCCAGGGATCTCAAATCTTGGGGTCTGAGTTATAGATGATGCAGGACTGAGTTAAAATAGTTAACATATTTGCTAAGTGACCTCTAATACCTTTTAATACCAGCATAATTGGGGGGGGGGTGTTGTTTTTCTTCTTAATATTAACCCTCTGGTTATCCTAATTTCTGGAATTTTGATTGAGAAAATATGCACGGGTACCTACCATGACCATGCTCTGGCACATTTTAAACCAAGGAGTCACTTGTTCGCTGCCCAGGGACTTTTATCCACATAATCAAGGTGGCAACAAGCTGGCAAAGCAAAATCATTGCTATTTGACTTTCAGCTGTGAAATTTTGCAGTAATATTATGAGTTGCTCCCCTTAACAATTGTCTGGCTTACACACTCCTGGGAAGGTGAGAATGATTTAGAGTTTGTGGGGAGTCTTATAGGTTAATCATAAGCACTGGGCTGCTGGGAAGGCCGGCAGGGCAGTGAAAGATTGTGTTCCCTTCTCCTGTTCTGATTTTCCTTATTTTCAGCTTGACATTTTTTATATAGAGATAGATAGATAGATTTGCTTTTTGAGTTCTTTCACATTTAAAAAATCCATTTGAGAACTTGGTGGTTGGAGAACAGAAATGATTTTATGGTTGGGAAGGATTGTATTTGTTTTTTTTGTTTTTTGTTTTTAAGTTGTAGTTTTTGATTCTGCCCTCAGAAAGAGCCACAAAGTCCTCACATTAACAAGTTTGCCCAGTTTAAGAAGAATTAGATGAAGTCAAAATGCAGGACCCACAAGAGAAAAGCGAGTTTCTGTGACACTGTCAGCAGCTCAGAGGTGTCTTCCCAAGAAATTCTCTCCCTTAAATGGCACCTTTTAACCTGCACTGGAGTTACGGGCAGTAGAGCAATAGCAGAAACAAGTTTGGATGAAAATCTTCCGTTGCAAAGTGCAGCTGCCATTTTTAGGTGGAGTCCTTATTTCCTGTGAAATGAATGAATGAATGAATAAAACAAATAAATAAATAAAAATAAATTGCAAATGGTTAATAATTATTGCATCACAACAGACATATTATGCTTTCTTCCTCATAGATTTGCTAAGGAAAAAAACCATATTTTTATAACACTACCCAGTCTTTGAGGTATTTCCCTCTGCAGGTTTTCCTTGTGGAACGAATTAGGCATTGTTCCTGCTTGCTGTGTTTTGGAGAGCCAGTGCTGCCTGAATTTGGATACACAGATGACCAACTTTCACAGCCAGAAACCCTAGAGTTGTTCTTCACACCTTCTCTGACTCAAGGACATACCCTGGCGCACTCCTGTCTACTGCATTGAAGTCAAACACTTGCTTGGCTTCCCAATCCCTTCAGATACCCCCACCATCTTCCTCTACTTCCACTCTAGACTGATTTTCCACTCCTCCACTTTTTCCCTGAGTCCCAGCCTACTTTCCTCTCTGCACCTGGATTTTCTCTGCTTACACCGCCCAAGATATTCCTTGTACGTCCCTGTCTTTCCAATAGTCCTTCCACATTTCGATCCTGAATCCTCCAGGAAGATTTCCTAGACCAGCCTAGTTCATGAAGTTTAATGCCCAGTTTTGGCCATAGCTTTAGCTCTTAACTGTTTCATGGGTTTGTTCATTCATTTGGTCATTTGTTTAGCCATTAAATGTTCATTCAGCATCTTCTACAGATACTTCCAGAGGACCCAGACTGGTGGGGGACACACACAACCATCCTGGTGGATAGTCTTCCTTCAGGGTTTGGCTGGAGTCCTGAATACTTCTGGAATCACTGGGAGGCAAATTTGCAGAAGTCTTAGGCAAGCTTGGGGAGGGCTTGGGTCATTGACAACAGCAAGGTTTTGTCCATTTGACTTGGAGTGCATGTAGACTGCTCTGGAAAGGAAGAACTGGCAGCACAGACCAGCTAGAAGCCTTCTGACGTTAACCAGTGGGAGAAGGTTAAGACTTAAATGAATACCTTGGTGGTAGGAAGGGAGACAACAAACAGTCCTAGTTAGTCTCGGTGTATTTATTTTGGAAGAAACCACACCTGGTATCAGAACAGGAGAAACGTTAATTCCTACCAGAGTATGTGCTTTAAATTTTATCTTATTATGAATATGAACATTGTCCACATATTTGATCTTTTATGTAATCAATCAATTAAAAGTTACTATTTATTGCCACCTGGTATGTTCCAGACCCTGGGCTAGATATCCAAATACGATATGAGTGGCTGCTATTGGTGAGTGTATAATCTAGTTGTAGAAATAATTTCATTCCATTGTGATGTCTGCAAAGACAGGCTAGTATCATGTGCCAGGATCCGGGGCAAAGTAGAGCTGTGAGGGCAGTTGAGTCATTTCATAAAGATCTAGCAGAAAGGGCAGGTTTGCGGGGTGGGAATATGAGATGGATTCAAACCAGGCCACTGGACACCAGGTCTGGAGGTCAGGGGAGAGGTGAAAACTGGCTTTTGAGCTTATTATGAGAAAATCGATGGCTGATGTGAAAGCATTTTGAAGAATTCTAAAGCACTATGTGAGTGTGGTAAGATTCTTCGACTAGCCCTGTGTAATCCTTTCCCAAGTAAAGACGGCAGCTAGTAATTTGGGTCCCTGCCATGTTTTGGGGTTCCTAGGCTAACATTTCCACTCACAGTGTCACAGTCAATTGCAAAATGTCTCCAGAGTCAGAGTTCTGGGTTGAACTGCATTCCCAAAAGATGTGTTCAAGTCCTAACCCCGGTCTGGTGAATGGGACCCCATATGAAAAGAGGGTCTTTGCAGATGTGATTGGGTAGGATGAGTCCAAACTTGTTTAGGGTGGGCCCTCATCCAATAGGACTGGCGACCTGATAAGAAGAGGGAAATTGGGACACAGACAGACCCAGGAGAGAAGGCCGAGTGAAGACAGGCAGAGACTGGAGTGATGCTTCTAGAAGCCAGGGAACGGCAAGGGCAGCCCACAGCACCAGAGGCTGGAAGATGCAGGACAGACACGCCCCTATGGGTTTCGACTCGTGGCCTTCACAGCCGTGAGAGGTCACCTGTCTGTTTCCAGCCACCCAGGTTGTGGTATTTTGTTTTGGCGGCCCCAGGAAGCTAAGACAGTCAGGTGTTATTATCTCCATTTTCCAAGTAATAAAACTGAGTCTCTGTGAGTGTAAGGAGCTTGTGGAACCAAGGCAGCCAGGAAATGATGCACTAGGGTCAACACCCGGGTCTCCAGAACTTTCTCTGGAGTGCATCCCAGGGAACGATGTTGCCACTTTCTTCTTCTCATGTCACCCAAACAATCCTAATAATTTAATTATTTAAAGGTTAACTTTGGCTCCATAACAAATGAAAATGAAGTCTCTGTTGGCAGAGTTTGGCTAAAAGGACGCTACAATTCCTCAGTTCCAATCACTAAACACAAAGATTTCAGGACAGCCTGAAAACACTGTGTGATGGTTAGGCTAATGTGTCAACTCGACCAGGTAATTGTGTCCAGGTGTTTGGTCCAGCAAGCACTGGGCTAATTGTAATACAAGAGCATTTATGGACTTCGATCACCAGTGAGTTTACTACGTGGATGGCTGATCACATCTGCATCAATCAGGGAGATTACATCAGCAATGGGTGATGCTTTTATCCAATCAGTTGAATGCCTTAAAAGGGGAAGTGATTTCAACATTCAGAGAGAATTTCCCAGCTCATCGATGGATAGCCAACTTCTCCAGAAACTCATCAAGGACCTGTCATCGGAGCCCCTGGTTCGCAGCCTGCCTGCGGAACCTAGACTTGTGCATCCCCATGGTCGCGTGAGAGACTCTTATAAAATCTCATATTATTGACAGATATCTCCTATTGATTCAGTTTCCCGAGAGAACCCTGACTAATACACACTGGCTACAGCTATTGGCCCCAAGGAGTGGGGGAGGGAAGGCAGGGGGAGAGACACACCTAGAAAAATTGGCATTTGGTTGTAAATTTTAGAAAATATTTTAAAAATCTGCTTACAAAAATATCTTTTGGATTTGACATTAAAACAATCTTATTGCTTAAAGAATCATTTTGTTTAAGAATCTTTTTGCTTAAGAACTAAAAGAAAAGATGGCTGCATGAACATTTCATGAAATGCAATCATTAAATTTCATTCATTTATGCGCCAATTATTTTCATGTCTGTTAAAAGTTTAGGGATAAGATAAAAAAAGGAATTTAAAATAAACTCCCTAGACTTCCATTTCCAAAATAAGATTGATAAGTTTTATGATGGTAAGTATGTACTTTGCAGTGTTTATTAGATCATTTTGATTTCTGGGGACATCATTTAGAAACATTGCATTTGTTGAAACTATGAGTTTTAATGCCTTTGTGGATTGAGGGTCTACTCATCTTTCTTCATTTTCCCTGCTCTCGTGTCTTTGTGCTGATTTTCCATCAAACCCAGTAGGACAGGGAACCCTGAGCCCATCTCGATCATTCTCTGGGAATTTCTATTTCCCTCTAAGAGCCCACTTTTTCTTCTGTGTGCCATGATGCCATCTATCAAACTTCTAAACAGTTCCTCACTTTGCCTTCTGATGCTGAGCAGGGGCGCTCTATTTTTCACAGCAATACCAGTATTAGAGAACAATTAATGATGTCAGCTTACTGGTATCATTTTTGAAATATTTCCTTTGCTGAGACTCTTGGAGGTAGAACTGCAAAAGTACACAAGCAGACTTTTCTCCATAAGCCACAGAACCAGAACTGGCCTTTGATAAATGCTTTCTGGGAGTTGTCTTTAAGGGGCTAATTTTTCAAGGTTAAGAAAGAGAGAAAAAGCTCTAATATTTCAGGTAACTAATAACTTAAGTGTAGGAAAAGGAATAACTTAAGAAACACATTTTGGCATATATTAAACGGTGTCTATTTGGCCTCCCCTTTGAATGGGAGCAGAGGCATTTTCGTTTGGAGGTTTAGATGGTTTTTGAATTCTACTTATTATACTAAATTGAATACTATATTATGAAATCCATTTCAACTTTTATGGACATCCCTGCCTCCTCCAGGGGCTTCTTTAGGCGTTTTGGTTTATTGGGGAAGAGTCATTTATTCTCTGCAACGATGCCCACGGTGCTGACATATCACAGCAAAGAAAATAAGCCACAAAAATCAAGCTCATTGCAGAATAGTATCAACTTACATGGCTTTCTTAAAATAATGGAAAATGTTAGAATATGACATCCTGGGGAAGTATAGAAGATTCTCGCATATCTAATCAAAATGTTATCATCTCAGAAACATATTCATAATGTGACCTTTGTCAGATGCTTCATATTGAAGAAATTCTTTCAGAAAGGCAAATGTTTCAAATGGAGCATTATAGGTTGGAAGAAATTCACAGAAAAGAAATTGCCTTTTCAACAAGAGATCCTCAACGGTTTAGGCTGCACTGGGGACGTCGCCGTGACCCTCCTGCCGTTGTGTTAAACTGTCAAAGTTTGACTCCTTTTGGATTTTTGAACAATTCAAAAAAGATACTTTCATAAAGAGTTTCATAAACTACAGCATATCTAATTCCTTGGTTTTCGAATACTGCACTGAGGAGAGCGCAGCGAGCCTACTGAGAATTTCTCCTGAAAACATAAAACAATCTAGGAGGTAAGTTACAAAGCTGTTGACACAAGGAATGAAAATGGAAATTCTCTAAAAGTCTCCTAGATCCCTGGTTCTCCACTCTGCTCTGCCTGATGCTTGGTGATGGGTACAGTATATCTTGATGTTAGCATTCCATTTCAGAAATGTTCTGACATTATCTATTTGGAAGTTTGAAAAATAGCACAAAACTCCCAATACATCTGAGCACACATTTCAGCAGAGCAATCACAATCTCCATTTCCACAGCTGCAAGATGCAGGGTTGGACCAAATTCTAATAGCTTCATTTCTAAGTCGATGTGAATCTGAAAATCTTTGTGTGGCTAACCAGGTTAAGATAAACCGACTCCTTCCTTCCCAAACACTGCCCATTCCTGTTATCAAGGCTGCCCAGTGCTCGGCAAGCAGAGGCTTTGTCTATAGCATATGTATGAAGAAACAAGTAATCAGGAAAAATGAGTTGGAGAAAAATTTTAGATAGCAGAACTGAAGGGAAAGGAAACAACGAGGATTTGGAAAATCCAATTTAATACAGGTTTAACCATTAAAAATGATTGCGAGTCTCTGAAAGAGAGGAGAAACAAAATGGCCAGCATTTGTTTACTCCTAAAAAGACTCAGGTTCAATTCACAAATGGCAAAGCACGTTGAGTCCACAGCGATCGATTCTTTTGAATTCCTTTAACTTACTATAATCTAGAGATTCTATTCATCCAGGAATCCATGGCCCTGTGGAATTAGCCCACGGACTCATGAGCGTGGGGTGACCAGAAAAACTGCCTGGATAATGATCCCCAAATCATCTTAAATTCATATTTAGACTTCTCCCAATTTATTTTTATCACACAAGTATGGGTAGATGCCAAAGTGAATACTCAGTTACTATTTTTAGCTTGTTGATAAGTAATATTTTTTTCCAATCATTGGCAATCTCAAGTGCTGCAAATAAAAATCAAATGTGCAAGATGTAACATATTCAGGAAAGTCATATCTGCTATTTCTTTCTCAGTCCAAGAAAGACAAGTTTTTAATCAGAAGTCAACTCTACAGTCTTTGGAGTTGGTTTCAACTAAGTCAGCAACTCTGATTCTTTTATTTGAAGAACAAACAGCAGGATAAAATTCCTAAGCCCTAGAAATACACCATCATCACTTGCCACAAAAAGATTTTAAATTCCTCAATTCAAAAATGCTAACAGTCTTTGCGCTCGCTCTCTCTCGCCCTCGCTCGCTCTCCCTCCTCCACTTCCTTCCTCCTCTTCTCCTCTCCCTCTCCCCAGATGCTGTGTTTTCCGTCTTTCCTCTGCCAGTTCATAGCTGAGGAGCTTTGGACAAGCAGCCTGCCCTCTTTAGTCTTTGGCTTCTCAGCACAAGGCGGTGAGATATCTATCATCTCTCCAAGTTCAGAGCTTTTATTAAAAGAACACCCGAAAACACAGCACAGCGTCTGGCACGCAGGGACCACTTGTATTGCTCTTGGTCACAAATGACAAAAACCAACTTGAACTTGCTTGTTCAAGCACCAGAGTTCACTAATGCACAGACATGAGAAGGCCAGGGTGGCTCCCTGCTGCTCCGGCCAGAGCTTGGGGCTCCACGGTGTGGTCTCGGCTGCTTCTCTGTCTCTAGTGGTTGACCTGCCTGCAAGGAGGCCACCAACTGCCCCAGAGCTGCGTCGTCCGTGCAGGAAAAGGCACTTCTGTCTCCCTGTAACTGTACGTCCCCCCAGGCAAGAAGCCTGATTGGTCCAGCTGGGCCTCTGAGCATCCATCACTAAGGTTGAGGAGAGATTTGCCACAGCAAAAGAGAGAGCAGAGCTTGCAGGCAAGAGCCACAGCCGTGCCCGGGAGGCTCAGTAAATGCTTCTGCACATCGCAGAGGCAGTAAATCAGTGTAGACGATTCTTACACTTACTGCTGTGTGACCTTGACAAGTTACTCACCTTCTCTGTTTCTGCATTCATAAAATGGGGATAATGATATTACCTGCCTTATACGGTGGTCATGAGGATTCAAAAAAACAACAAATGTAAAGCGCTTAGCCCAGGGCCTGCTACCTAATAATCTATCAATACACTTCTGCTATTACTATTAATTTCTATGAGTCCTATTTTTCTACTTTGCCAGTAAATGTGTTAAAGACAGAGCACAGAGGCACAGACTTGGCAATGCTTTTGCTTGACAGTGGGGGGCAAGGGGTGTGTCTGATCCCAGAAATGTTCCTCGGCCTGGTACCCAGTGACTCACTGTCTAGCATCACCCACAGGCTCTCCAGAAGATATGTCCACATCCTAACTCCCAGACCTGAGAATGTCACTTTACTTGGGAAAAGGGTCTTTGCAGGTGTTATTTTTTTACTTTTGTTTTTTTTAAGATTTATTTTTATTTTTATTTATTCCCCTCCCCCTTGTGGTTTTGTGCTCACTGTCTGCTCTCTGTGTCCATTTGCTGTCTGCTCACTTTAGGAGGCACCTAGCACTGAACCTGGGACCTCCCATGTGGGAGAGAGACATTCAATTGCTTGAGCCACCTCAGCTCCCTGCTTTGCTGTGTCTCTCATTGTCTTTCCTCTTTGTCTCCTTGTTGTGTCATCTTGTTGCATCAGCTCTTCACACCTGACCATCGCACCAGCTTGCTGTCTCGCTCGTCTTCTCCAGGAGGCACCAGGAACCAAACCTGTGACCTCCCATGTGGTAAGCAGGAGCTCCATTGCTTGAGCCACATCTGCTTCTCTGTAGCTGTTCTTAAATTAGGATGTTGGAGTGATGAGGCCACTCAGGATTATCAGGGAGGGCCCTAAATCCAATGGCAAGTGTCCTTACAAGAGGCATGCAGGCAGCTCTGAAGGCCACGAAGGAGGTGAGGTGGAGTCCAGGCAGGGGTGGGGTTACACGGCACAGGGAACACTGGGGGCCACCAAGAACTGGAAGAGACACGGAACAGAAGCTTCGAGAGCCACTGGATGCCTTGACCTTGCCGGCACCTTGATTTCGGCCAGGTGATACTGATTTTGGACTTCTGGGCTCCAGACTCTGTAGAAGGCTCCTCCTCGGAGCCACAGCCCTCTGGGCCTTCTCTATGGCCTCGGGGGAACTCGGGCTGCATCCACCCTCTCCCCATCAGCCTCCCCCAGCTGGAGGACTAAAGAGTCAGCATGCAGATGGGAGGAGCTCTGCGGAGACTGGCACACAGGAGGTGCCTCCCCCCATCAGCAGGAACTGCAGCTCCCTGGAGCCCCTGCCCTCACCACCCTCCCCTTCCTTTCTTATCAGACCTGTTCTCCTGGGGGGGTGTGTGCAGGTGGTGCTGGCTGGTTCCCCTGCACTGTGATTGGTCCGTAGGTTGCCATAGTCACCCATGCTGGGCCAATCAGTGCCCTTCCCTGGATTTTTTCAGTCAGAAGCTGGGAGAGAGAATTTGTTTCAGCTCTGATGACACAGAGCTAAGCCGCTCCTGGAGCAGCCTGTGTGGAGGCCCAGCAGAGGGTCCAGAGAGTGAGCTGGCTGACCCTCTGATGTCCCAGCGCCATCCTTCCCCGAGTCCTGAGCTGCTGGTTTATTTCCTCATGAAGGCCCTTGGGCTGCTTTGGGCTGGGCTCCACCATCTGCATCAGGAAGAGCCCTGGCAATGGGCAGAGGCCCCGCCATTCCCCTCACTAGGCCACTGCCACACCCGAACCTCCCAGCTCTCCTCCCACCCTCTACCAGTCCTGAGACTCTCGGGGGCGGCCAGTGCCTCCAGGACCAAGAACTGCTCCATCTCCAGTGGCTGCTGGGGAGACCGATCT
This sequence comes from Tolypeutes matacus, assembly GCA_026826555.1. NCBI lineage: Eukaryota > Metazoa > Chordata > Mammalia > Cingulata > Chlamyphoridae > Tolypeutes > Tolypeutes matacus. The sequence goes on from JAKSZT010054544.1 coordinate 12,352,955, forward strand.
CAGAACCTCACTTCCCGTGACTTCTGACAACCCAGATTAAATGGGTGACCTCCTGCTAACAGACAATCAGACAAGGGACAAACAGCCACCCGCGCCACCCTCCCAATTTTGCCAGCATTTGGTTGTTGCTCTCCCCACCTTTGCCTCCTGATTTTAAGACCCTTGGTTAATGCTCTTTAAGGCCTAGTCGGCCGAAGTTCCCCTCAGAGGGGACACAACCACTTTTCCTTTGTCAAATTATTCCTTTGGCGGCTCAGGCAGAAGGCTGGGTAGGGCAGTTTTCCCTTTCTTAATTCTCCTTTGTAGTTTCCCAGTCAGAAGTGAAGGGTGACAAATCACAATCTCAGCATCAAAACCCCCACGCCTCTTGCTTTAATTTCCAAGTCACAAAAACCCAGGCCTCTCTGGCTCATCCCAGAAGGGCAGGGGAGGGGCACTTCCTCCTGGTCACCAGGTGCGCACTCCCCAGCCTTTCACACCACTTAAAAGACTGCCCCAACTGCCGCCGACGTGTTACAAACCGAGCCCTCCGAAAATGGGTCAAGGACACCCCATAATGAGTGTAGGCGCCAGTGTAAAGAGGCCCAGCGCGTCCCAAAAGCCCCACACCTGGGCGGCCAACTCAAGTCCACACAAAGAAGTCAAATTTGCAGAAGGTGAGCTCTGAACCAACTTATCCAAATACGTGCGTGCGAAGAATTGACTGGTTTACATACGATATAAACGCCTTGGAGAATCGTCTTAAGCTACCACATTTTGGAAGAGCTGCCTGAGGGAAAGTTACTTTCCAAATCCCACCAAGAATGCCTTGCTTTATCTCCGTGTGGGCGGGGCCCCAACAGATGGCAGGGGCCTTTCCTTTAGTCCTCTCTGCACCCCCAGCAGGGCTCCTGTCCCCGGGGCATGTGGGCTCTGGGTCTGGACACCCACAGAGCCCCGCACACGGGCTCCCGAGAAAAGCCCAGGGAGAGGAATCTCGTGGCAGGAAGTGGCCCCTCCTGTGCACCCCAGCACCCTTTCCCAGGAGAGCCCCCATTGCTCCAGACTGAAAGCCCTGCTTCCTCACGTGTCTGCACGACTTGGCTGTGAGCTCCACGGGGCCCTGTAACAAATCCTATTAAACATAGTAAAGCCAGCACCTCCGCCACCCAGGATGGCAAAAGTAGGTCTCAGGAAAAGTCTTTGAATAAAGGCAGGAGCGTTGGGAGTCTGCTTGACTCCTGCTGGTTTCCTCAGGCTCCTTCCGGCCCTCCCTGACCCAGAAGAGCTTAAAGGGCCTGCAGACCCCAATGGAAGCTCCCAGGCAGGAGGATTGTCTGCCTCTGTAGGAATGCAAGAGCAAGGGACCCCCTCCAGGCTTTACTTGCACCTCCCTCCCCTTTCTCCACCCTGCACCCATTCCTAGCCTCACCCTCTGGCACTGTGAAGGTGGATCCCCAGCCCCCTCTGGCCCACCTTCCTGCTTTCCATCCCACCACGATGGTTCTGCAATGGTGAGGACCCATGGGGCGAGGGGTGTCACCCTGAGACTGCTCCCCGCCGCCCTGCTCTGGGCCTCCTCCTCCAGAACGCTTGGGCTCTTGCCTTCCTCAACTGGCCACACACCCAAGTCAAAAGCGCAGCTGCGGGCTCTGGGCTCCAACCTCTACCCAGGACATCGGGGCGAAGAAAATCAATGGTGGTAATCGGCGATGCTCTCCACTGGAGATGCTCTCCGAAGAGAAAGGCCTATGTAGAACCCTGAAAACGGGGAGCTCTGGAATATGTTTCTTTCGTTACAAGACCATCGCGTGTTTGTCCGGAGTCTGGGGCTTTCAAACCACATCAGGTTTTATGTGATTGTTATAAAATCCCTTCATTCCCCAAAGGCGGGGTAGTAGGGATTAAGTCTGACTACTGCAGACAGCTTTGTTTTAAATGGTCTCTCATGTCACAAAAGTAGCTCGGAAAGAGGCTTATTAAACAAATTTCTTTGGTTGCAAATCATTGGAAGCAACCACAGGTCGCGTTCATTTGTTTAACCTGAAAGGTATCCATTTGCATGTTTAAATAAACTATGCAAATCAGCATGTTCCCGGGCCCACAGGAAAGCTGGTTGATGTGGAAGGAAATCCAGGGAGCCTTGTGAAGAGGTTCTCCTGCCTCTTCGTAAAAAAGTTGTTCGTGGGAATCTGTCTGGAGAAGAATGGGATATGAATGGTTGATCGGAAAGTGGGAAACTCCGAGTGACCTCGCTCCCGGCGTTGGCCGCTGATGTCCCACGGGGGCATTGGCAGTCTTTCAGTTGAAAGAAAGCACCAGGCCGTCTTCCTACTTTGGAGCGATACTTGTGATCCTTTCACAAAAGGAAGAGCACGTGGGTGTGCTGGGATCAGGGAAGAGGCCAGGGGAGCTCTTGATGAAATGATGGGGGTTTTTGAAAATCACAGTCATGAAGAAGGGAAGGCTTGTGCCTTCCCGTTTCGCTCACTGGAGAGACCAGGGTGTCCCATTCTAGAACCTTGGTGCTGTCGGCTCCCGGCCGGCAGGCAGGGCTGGTCTTCTGGTGAGGGCGCCGGCCTTCTCCCCTGGGTGCACTTGCCCTCGCGGGTCCTCGCCCCTGCAGCAGGCGCCACAGTGCGCCGCCTCCCCAGCAAGGGCAGCGAGCCCGCTGAGCCCACGTCCCCCCGTGCCCCTGGAGAGGTCTCCCTGGCACTTTCCTCTATTTCCCCCCCTCAACCCTACATAATCCACCTAAAGAGACTTTCGATCACCCTGTTGGCCTTTCTTTTCTGGGGTTGGGAAACAGAGGTGCTAAGGTCAGCTAGTCTTTTTTTTTTTTTTTTTTAAACAGCTTAGTAATTTATATCAAAATGGTATTCAGCAGACAAATATTGTATGGCCTCACTAATATGAACTAAAACGACGAATAAACTCACAGAGGTAAACTCTAGAATATAGGTTACTAGGAAATTGAATGTGGATTGAAAATGGGAGCTGATGCTTAACGTATGTAGAATTTTTAATAAGGTTTACTTTAAATTGGTAGAAATGAATAGAGTTAATGGAAATACATTATAATAAGTGGCACTGCTGATTTAAAACTGTGATTGTGGCTGAAAGGGGTAGTCTGTGGATGTAATATTTCAGTTGAAAGAAATCTAGAGAATAATATAGGGACTGTATAAAATGGTGATTCTGGTGGTGGATGAAGACTGTGGTTAATAGTATAAGATTATTCTTCCTTTACAAAGTGTTAGATATATGGTAATACATGGGAAAATTACAACTAGTGTAACTTACGGATTATAATTAACAGTAATATTGTAGTATTTCTGCAGCAATGGCAAAGAAGACATTATACAAATTCTAAGGAACAACAATAGGGGGTTTTAAGGGGGTGTGGATGTTTCCTTTTGGAGTAATGAAAATGTTCGAAAATTGAGGTGATGACAGCACAACTCTGTGATGGAAATGAGAGCCACTAAGTGTGCACTTTGAATGGATTGTACAATGCATGGGACTGTATAACACAGGGAATCCTGTGGAGGAAGACTGACTGCGGTTAACAGATCAAACATGAGAACATTTTCTCATGAACTATAACAAGTATATACTACTAACACAGGGTGCCATTAACCAGGTGGGTTCGGGGAAAAATACACTAAATGTAAAGTATTGGCTATAGTTAGTAGTAATGTTTTGATGATGATGCTTTTTCATAGTTTGTAACAATTGTTTCACAACAATGCAAGGTGTTGGTAGTGGGTTAATGCATAGCAGCCTTGTATGATGATATGCATGTTTGTTTTTTAGGTTCACAACTTACACTATACACTTATTGTTTATGGATGTACATGTATGGATAAGCTTCAATAAAAAAAGTTAAAAAAATACTATTCAGCAGATACTCTGACTCAATTTTGGTGTTAATTTCATTTCTCAGGAAATTTGTGTCCCAGTAGTTACAGATTACCAGAGGTCAGGTATAAAGTGTTATTCCTCAGTAGTTTGCTGTTGTTTTATTATTGCTACTCACACCCCCTCACTTGTAAGGATGGTCCGTATATACACAGGGTAGATTGTAAAATTCAATTACAGATGATAAAATTGAGAGTTAGAGAATGCAATTAGTATCCTAAGGTCTCACAATGACCAAAGACCAAAACAAATAGTCAATGTGTCATCTCTTTTGTCATCTTTGCTCACATGTGGCTGCCTGGAGCACAGTGTTGAGAAGGATTCAGAGGTTGTGTCAAGGCTTGTTGGAGAACAAGTGCTCTGGTACAATCTTTACCTGTATCCAGGGCCTAGTTCACTTTCCATGAGCAGCCATTTCAAAGACTCCTCAGCCAATGTACCGTCAGGGGTGGGAGCCTTCCCAGGATCTGTGATGTGGCCTGCAGGGAATCACCAGGCCCCTTCACTAAGCCATAACCCTGAATAGGTTTTCCTCTGAACCACCTCTGATGAAAACACTTGCATCCTGCAAGTCACAAATTCCAAAGGATGAATATTTGGCCAAATCCCAGTAACGGAGTTGTAGATACTCAGAAAGTGAAGATGTCTTTCCGTTTAAGATAACAAATGGAACTTAGGAGGAGGCACATAGCATCTGGGTAAGAACATCAAGGGGCCTGGGAAGGGGTCCCTTAATTCCTAACTCGTGTTTGACCTCCCTGAAGCTCTGAGGGCCATGCAGTTACGGCGGGTTCCGCAGGGCCTGGCAGAGCCTGGTCCCCGTGTCAGTGGTCACAGAGCAGCTTCCCTGACCTGCCCAGCTCAATGAAGGCTGACCCCACGGCCCATCTGCCCGTGCACAAGAACCCACGGTGCCTGTGGGTGAGTGTCTGGCACGGGGGCAGGCCGAGCACAGCCCCTGCCCAGCGTTGGGTCCCTCAGGCGGGAGGGCCGCTGGGGCTGGGCCTCAACAGCCGCCCGCAGGGCTGGAAGAGGTGCAGTCCCTGGGGCAGGTCCTCAGGACAGCCCCGCGGGCGCCCTCTCCCCTCCGGGCACGCGGCGGGGGCGCACACGCCCGCCGAGCGGCCACTGGGGAAACCGAGGCACGGAGCCTGAGAGGCGGAGGCAAGGAGCAAGGAGGCGCTTTGTCGGGCCCAACGGAGCCTGCGCAGCCCGGAGCGCCGGGCCCAGGGCAGCAGGGGAGGAAGCACCGGCGAGCCAAGGGGGCGCCTGCCGCCACCCACGCGGCGAGGGGAACGTGGGGGGCGTAGGGAGGGCGTGGGGAGGGCGTGGGGGGCGTGCGGGGGGCGTGCCGGGGGCGTGCCGGGCGCCGCCGCTCTGAGCATGCTCCTGCCCGGGAGCGCTCGCCGGCGGGAAGGGCCCCGCCCCCCAACGCCCCGGCCCCGCCCCCCACGCACTCAGCTCCCGACAGGCTCGGCCCCGCCCCGCCCCCTGAGCCCCAGGCTCCGCCCCCAGCGCCTCAGCCCCGCCCCGCGCGCCCGGGGCCTGCGCAGTTTGCGTCCAGTCGCTCGCGGCAGCTCTAGTCCGGCTCCTTGGCGGGGTGGTGAGTGTCTGGGTTGCCTCCGTCCTGCCGAGGCCAGGGCGCGCCCTGGGGAGAGCGGGCGTGTGGAGCGCGTGGGCGGCCGCAGCCCCGAGGAGCCCGCAGGGCGCCGCCCCCTCGCCGGCGGGAACCGACCCCCTCACCCAGCTGCGCCGGGCTTCCCGCCGCGCCGGGGCTCCAGGGCCTCTTGCGCTGCGGTGGCTCAGAAGTGACTTGTCCTGGGGGTCGTGGCCGCCCTCGCTGCTCTTCCAGTGGGCAGGCACCGTCGACGCCCGGCCGTCCCTCCTGCTCTTGATTGCGCCGCCATCCGCGCCCAGGACACCTTCCAGAAGCTTCTAGTGAGGCGCTGCGCCCGCCCCCGCAGCACGCCCTCGGCAGGGTCCTTCCAGTTGGCGGCAGGTGTTAGAAGACGAGAGGCCGTAACACTTTCATAAACACCAGGCCAAACAAGTGCAGGGAGGGCCCTTTCCGCCAGGCACATAATTCTGGGACGGTCGTCAGGCACCAGAGTAGTTTCAAACCGTACATACCTCCCTCTTGGCTCCAACATTCTCAGCTTCCAGGATGGGCCTTGCTCTCAATTGCCTCATGGAAATAGAAAGCAAGTTTTGGGTACATTTGTCCATCATTTGCTTGGTTGGACAGAGGGAGGCCTTTGGATTTGGGGGCAGGCTGTTTTGTCCAGGCAGGGGTCCTCAGGGTTGTTTTGTTGCAGAACGTGAAGCCGAAGGACGTGAAGAGTTGAGAACTGTTGGTTAGCTCTCTCTGGACCCAAATGCACATCAGGCTCTCCTTACCCTTCTTTATGAAGGGTCTGTGTTACCATAGCTAGAGTTAGCCAGTAGACACTTCTTTAAGTAGGCTTGTGTCAGAGAGAAGGCTTGAAGAAATAAAATTCTATGTACAAATCAGTTCTCACCGCACTTGTTCAACTGCCAAGATTCTCAACCCTCCTTTTCCTCTAAGGGAGAAGGGTGTGACTATTATGGTGTTCCTCTGATGTCAGCTGAGCCTTGCCTGGGCCTGCTCAGGCCTTCTGTCCCTGGGGTCTCCTTCCCACGTGTGGCCATCATGGCCTAGTCTGTGCTCTGGTGCTCGGGCGGGACACACACACACGTTCGCACGGGACGACACGGGACAGGGAAGACCCACAGGAGAATAGCTTTGCTGGACGTTTCTGAGTTCCTCCGTTCCTTTTCTCTTCCATCCTCAGGAACCTGAACCCATTGACTCTTCTCAAAATGGCTTCTTAAAAAGCAAAATAAATACTAAATTGTTTTTGTTTTTCTTATTTTGCAGAGTACAAGCCTTTAGGAGGCAGTGATTCAAACCACCAAGACTCTTCTAACTTTTCCTTTTGGGCATCAACTCCCTTTCCAGTTTACAGTGTATTCTCCTTGGTAGAAAAGAAAAATGGGAGCAAAGTGGTATTTTGAGTTCTCTTTGACCATCTGTCCTTCTGGGTCTTTGGTCATTCCTGGTTCATCCATTGAGGGTGTGTGTTCTGAATGGCCTGGGCTCCTCTGACCCTGTTTCCTGGGATAGGTAGCTTTAGATACAGCTACTTCTAGAAGAGCCTGGGTCTTATCACAAACTATTATAAAGAACAACATGTGAACAAAACCTGAAGGTCATAAAGCCAGAGCCGTGTAAGCCATAATGGGACCACTGGGTGATATCAGTAAGATTTGGGAGTGTTCCCTAAGCAGCTTTTCGTGTGTGCTCCTGATCAGTGGATCAGCCCAGCGGCCCCATTCTTGGTGTGAAGTGGGTGTGTGGGTGGTTTATCTGGGGGTGGTGCTTTCAGCTCTGCAGTTGAAATAGTTTTCCCTGGTTGACATGATGTATTTTCGTATTCTTCAAGCTCTGGAGGCCTGTCTTGGGCCAAGCTAGAGAAGAGTCCAGACCCTGTGCTGTGGACTAGGTATGGCATCATGTGCGTTCTCTGGCATTTGGGTAACTGCTGCATATCTTCTGGTCAGTGGAAGTAGTTTTGATTTTTTTTTTTTTTTTTAACTTAAAACCAGTTAACAGTAATAAAGAGCTTATACAGGAAGGCTGCGTGGTTTTGGAAAACCATATAACTGGCCAAGTGTACAGTGAATGACTGCCCCTTCTTGTAACTATTAAAATGAACTGTCAACACAAGCACTAAATTGTTTTGTGGTCTCGTGTAACCTTTTAAGGAATCAGACTTTGGCAGAGTGGCTTGTGTGTAAATGGGCCATCAACCATGTCTTGCTAAAGTGCCTGGAAACCCTGGAAGGTCGGCCACTCTGCAGCCACCTGCCCATGTCTGCTCCTGCCCAACATTCTGGCTGCCCTGCCATGCCCCTGACAAACAGGTGACATCCTTGGCCACGTGTTGAATGCTGAAATGCGTTTTCAACGTCTCAGGTTGTGCTCAGTTGGATTGGTGGCTTAGCAGCAGTGGGTGTCTCCAGCGAGGCCTCATGCCCCCCTCAACCCCATTTGCAGTAATCTCATTTGGCCTGTGATGCAGCTGTTGTTAAACCAGATAAAATCTTACAAAAACATTTTCTTACAGTTGTTAAATTTATTGGGGGTGTGTGTGCACGTGTGTAACAACGAAAGGGATTGCGAAAGAACTATAAATGCCTGGCATGTTCGCTCCAGCGCTTCTAAAATTTTCTTGTTAGAGTAATTTCCTTCCTGTGACACTGGGGAAGTCGGCAAAGTGTCCATCCCAAGCTCTGTTGCCCACTCCCCGAAGTCTGAAGGTGAACCTGAATGCCTCGTCCACCAATGGCAAAGCTCGTAAACACAGGCACTTGTTAAATCTATTTGTTTTTATTATAGACATCGATCTGCCAGTCGCAATAATGCATTTATGGACATTTTTCTGCAAGCGCAGCGCTGGTGGCAGTTTTTACTGACAAATGGAGTCATCTGGTTAGTAGCTTAGAAACTCTTACCTTATTGACAGATTGGGTGGTTGGGGCACTGGATACTCAGAAGATATCTAGATTAATGAAGAGAGGGAATGAATCTCAGGACAATAAGGCATGGGGCTAAACTCTTAGCTGCATTTTACACCCCAATGGAAAGGACTAAACATGGGGACCAAGGAGGTCACCTTCAGATTTTGACTCTCCTGGTGTTAGGAAGAGTCACTCTACCAGAGCGTGGCGCCAGCAAGGGCTGGCAGGCCCCAGTCCCTCGGGCCTCTTGCTCAGTAAAGTGAGGTGTTGGCTCCCACAGTGAAGCAGCATCTCTCAAACAGGCGTCCGAGCCCTGCTGGCATCAGAATTACCTGGCCACTGTTAAAAAAGGCCGATTATCACCTGTGCCAGACCCATAGGGCCAGCACCTGGAGGTGGAGTCTCTCCCAGCTCCCTGGGGGATTCAGGTGTACCAGAAAGGTTGAGCCCCTCTGGGAAAGGCCTTAGGGCCGACTGAGCAGTAGGTCTTGCTGGCCCCTTCCACATGGATCCATTGCAGCAGGGTCGCCTGAGCATATGGATTCTTGTGTGGTTTTTTTTTTTTTTTTTTTTACCGGAAGGTTCCGGGGATCGAACCCAGGTCCCTCCATATGGGAGACGGACGCCCAACCATTTGAGCCACATCCGTCCCCCCTTGTGTGGTTTTGTAACTCCTTAGAGACATCAGTCTTCAAAATGCAAACATAACATGTTATCATAGCATTATGGATTTGGTTTTGTGGTTGTGATAAAAGATGCCCATGTTACCGAAACTTTGGCATTAGTTTTACAATGTTAACCGTGGACTGCCATATTTCACATGTAGATTTCTTTGTGAATTGGTTCCATTGCCTTCCTCCTGTGTGTAGTAGCAATTTCATGGTCTGAGGTGAGGGTTCACTTAAAAATACACAGTTGAATACATATTTGTGGAGCTGAATTGAGTTTGTGTTTAGTATGGGCCAGAGTTGTATGGGGGGAGGTGGCCAGCTGGGAATGATCCTGGCGAAGCCAGCCACTACTGGGCAAGTATGAAGCGCCTGAGCCCTTGCCTCGACTTCTGGGTGGGGGTGATCACACTTCCGTCTACCTGGATAAGTCTAAGCACATGGAGTAATGAAGGTGAACACTCTGTAAAGTGTAAATCACTAGATGAATAATGATCTTTATTGGGACCACAGCCTATAGAAGGATGAAATTGGAAAGAGGGTGAGCAACCAGCTGGAATACTTGTTTCTCTTTAGCCCTGCCAGGATCTTCCTTTTGCAGACTCACACATAGCTGAAGGCCCTCATTTGAGGCAGTGCAATTGTTTGGAACTGTATGCACCCCAGAAAAACATGTTCTTAAACCTAATCTGTTCCCGTGAGGGTGAAACCCTTCTAAGTATGACTTTTGATAAGGTGACATCAGTTAAGGTGTGGCCCAGCAAGGGTCTTAGTCCTCTTACCAGAATCCTTTGTAAACAGAATAACATTCAGATGGATAGAAAGCCACAGAGGGAGCAGCCAGACGCTGAACATCAAGGGAACCTGGAAGTGAAGGGAGAGGCCAGGAGACATCACCATGTGCATTGCCCTGTGACAGGAGCTCAGGACCAAAGATTGCTGGCAGCTGGCCCTAGAATGCCACAGTCCTCAGGGAGAAAGCATCACCTTGATGCTGCCTTGATTTGGTCTTTGTCTTGGCCTCAAAACTGTGAGCAAATCTTCATTGCTTAAGCCGACCTGTTGCATGGTATATGCTTGAGCAGCCAGGAAACGAAAACAGGCAGTATGGCATGGTGGTCTAGCCCCTGGAAACAAGCTGCTCCCATTGGGACCTGGCTCTACCACTTACTGGCTGTGAGTTTGAGTGAAGTTACTTAACCTTTCCCAGCCTTGGTTTCTCCTGCAGTGGGGAACATGACACTCCCCATTTCATAAGGCCTTGGTGGAATATAACAAGAGAATCTGTACTTGGAGATCACACTCAGCCCAGCACATAGAAATAACTGGAAAATAATAGTAGTTGGCATTTGTAAGCCCAGAGACACAAAAGTAGGTAAGTGGAGGCAGGCCTAGAGCTCAGGGTCTCTTGGCTGCAGTGCTCTGCCTCCAGTGTGTCCGATCCAGGTGATCTTGGATCTTGGTTGAGTCTGAAGCCTGGTACAGCTGCTTACAGACCAAAGGGATTTTAGAGAACCAGCAAATTAGCACTGTGTTAAGGGCTCACCTGGGTTCTGCCTGGCTCCATTTTCTTTGACAATAGACATTACTGCATGCTTCCCAAGTGCCAGGTCCCTGGCCTCAAGGTGCTCCTCAGGTGGCAGCATTCTGAAAGGTCAGGTGTGCCCAGCTGGTGGCAAGCTGTGGCTGTTACCTGGTGCTGGCCGAGTGGCTTGGCGTGTGTTCCTGATGGGCACTGCCGCAGGTCCTGCCTCTGAATAGTCTTTAAATTGAAACAACTTCCCAAAGGCCCAGGACCAGCACTGGATGCCATGGCTGCAGCCAGGAGCCTGGGCCATGCCAGCACACGATGGGATTCCCCCACGTGTGCCTGCCCGTGCTGCAGGAGCCAGGGGTGACATGGTCCAGTGGGTAGGCTTTATCAAGACTGGAGTGAAGATGGGGTGTGTCTGTGTGGAAGTGGGCCGTGATTTTTTGGGTGTCTCTTTACCTTCATGTCATGGTTCAGCCTGGTAAAATTACTCAAGTTCTGGAAGACTCTGGGCCATGCAAGGATGATAGTGATGATGATACATCTATTGACGGCCCTCCATGTGTCAGGCCCTGCACTGGTTGCGCTCCACGGACTCTCGTGTCTCCTGGTCCTGGCACGATGAGGTGCCGAGTGTCCAGAGTGCAGACGCCACCCCCGGGTCGGCTCATACAACAGAGATATATCGTCCCAGTTCTGAAGGCCTGAACTCTAAAACCAAGGTGTCCCAAGCCATGCTTTCTGCAATGCTGAGCGTCTGTGCAGGCTCAGTGCCTGCTCAGTGCCTCCGTCACATGGTCTGTCTCCTCTGTCTTCTGCTTCCGCCCTCCTTGTAAGGTCTTCAGTTATGGACTGCACCTGGGTGACCTCATTTTTTTTTTTTTTAACTGGGAGGTCCCGGGGAACGAACCCATGGGTGACCTCATCTTAATAGGCTCTTTGGCGATCCCATTTGCAGATGAGCCCTCCAAGGGCTCGGGACTTGGGGTCTTGGGGTGGGGGTGGGGGGTTCAATCCCGCAGGCATACGCCCTTAGGAGGGAACTGGGTCTCTGTGCTAATGACTCACCTGGGTGGTGGGGAGAAAGGGTAGAGTTTATCGCCAAGTCCAGACTTTTAGCCCTTGTCCTGTTACCTTTGCCAAGGGGAAGCAGAGGTGCTGTTAGAAGTCCTTCTTGAGCCAGGTGTGGCATAAGTGGATGTCTACCTGTATGGTTAGTTACAATCTTCTGAGCACCAGCTGTGACCACACATTTTCCTTGGCCGTGTGGGCGGAACAGTGCACCACACTCATGCCCGCTTCAGGGGGTCCAGGGACCGATGAGGTTTGGGAACAGCCCTAGTTGCGGCTGGACACTGCGAGGGCGCACTGACCACCAGCTGGGCCTGCGTGGTGCTCTGCTGATGGTGGAAGGTGTTCCCACATAGCTTGCACCTGTGGGAGAGCAGAGGGGTCAGGAGAAGGGGGGGCAGCACCTCCGAGCCAGACCTGCTCGGGCCTTTACCCTCACGCCTCCACACCTGACGCCAGGTACCACCCCGATTCCACTCGTAGGCACGGGTGGGGTGTTCTGGGCCTCCAGGACATGGGGGGCCTGCCAGGGGGCATCCGGCGGGAGGAGGCCATGGCCCTTGAGGGGCTGGAGGAGAAGGCGGCTGGCTCCTGGAGAGCCCCTAGGGCCCGCCAAGGGGGCCTTCGCTCCCGGCCTGTGGGCCTCGGAGCTTTGCGCCCGTGGGTGCTGCGTGGTGGCTGCTTCCGGCAGATGGGCGCTCTGCTGATGGGGCGGCCCTGCTGGTCTCCCCGTGGGGCTCTTTTTGAGAACGCTGCAGGTGGAGCGCCAGGAGGCAGTTAGGGAAGGCGACTAACTTTAGACTCTCCTTTTTTTTTTTAGTGAGACGTGCTCTTTATTCAGATAAAGAGCATCTTCAAGGAAAGTCGGAAAAACGTCTGCCTTTGGAAGGGTAAATAACCGCTTTCTGCTTTGCCTGGCATTTGGGTTCCAGGCAGGGAGATTGCCTTATTTTAACTGCTCATTCGGGCAGAAATGTCAGCAGGGAGGAATGAGGCTCATTAGCAGGCGCTCCCCATCCCGGCCGGCTCTCCACGGGGGCACCTATACTTTCGCGCGAGTAGTAGCAGAAGCTTTAAAATCAAACGGTCGACTTTCAGGTGTACGTTCACATTGGAATGCAAATGAGGGGTAACGTGTGTGCCTGATGTCCTTAGCTAAAGAGCACACCATGCTCTCTGGTGCTGGGCCCCGGGGGGGGGTGGCTGATGGCGCCGGTGACGGGCAGCGGCCAGCAGACGTGGCTCTGGGCCACGGCTTAGAGCCGGCTGTGCAGTGCCCTTGTCTTCCAGGAGCTGCCGTCTGGGGGTGCCGTGGCCGTCAGACGTGCAGGTTGTAGGTTCTGGGGGGTGAGTTCCCTGAAGGCAGAGTGGGGGTGAGGTGGGGCTGTGGTGGGGGCAGGAAAGGTGGAAGAAAGGCCTCTGGAGAGTGACCTTTGGGTGCCGATGTGAGGGATGGGAGGCGGCACCTACCTGCTGGGCAGATCGTCCCCGGGAAGGGGTGGCCGCCGTGGGGCTAGGGAGGGTCCCAGGCTGATGCACTGGCAGGTGGGTGCGACACCGTGGGGAACGTCGTGGGGGTGAAGCCCGAGGTGGTCGCCCTTAAAGCAAGGACAGCATTGGCGGCCACCGACTGGTGCGTGGCGGGCAGGGCTGCTTGGACCGGAGAGCTGCTGGCGCTGGTGTGGACGGCGCCCAGGACAGGCCGGGAAACAGCCACCTTCTGCTTTGGGGAGTGGCCGTCGCTCCTAAGGAAAGCCAGCGAGCGCCGCCCCCTGGGCAGTGAGGTCTGTCGGGGCGAAGCCACGAGGCAGGTGGGCGAGTTCCCCTGGGGTCCCAGGAGGGACGCGGGCCGTGGCTGCTCCCAGTATGTGCCTTCTGACGGTTAATGCAAGAACCGTCTCGTAGAAAGATGTGTAGGTTCTAAAATTAAGTTAATTTTAAAATTCAGGGGACCTGCCCTTTGGCCCAGCCAGCACTGCGGTCTTCTTTCCTGGAGGGTTTGGGATCAGAGCCTGTGTTCTGTCCTCTCTCCAGGGCGACCCACAGATTCTCTGGAAACAGGACTTGCCGTGATAAAGCCAGGGGTGGCCCCCCCAAGGGGCTCAGCCAGCAGACCCCCTGGCGCCCCTGTTGCCTCTTCCCCCATGGCTTGAGTCCAGTTGGCTCAAGTCATAATCAGAAGCTGAGCTTCCTTTTTCCTACAAATGTATGAGCTCTAGCGTCCTCTTGTTAGCTTTTTAAAAAAATTGTTTATTCTTGCCTGAGTGTGATTAGAGCATTTCCCATCCCCTCCATTTATTTCCCTTTAGGCTAGGATCGCCACCACTGTTCTTGTAGCATTCTCTGGACTTTTGTCACTACAAGAAAACCTCAGAGGTTATGGCTCTACATTCCCTCTTTCTCCTCCGTTTGTTGAGATTTCTTGCTTCGATTTCTTTTTTTTGGGCCTGAGGTGCTTTTCCTCCTACCCATTGGCTATCAGGACAATTAAAACAGGATGGATTCTTGGAAAGGTTAGTTAAATATTCTTCTGTATTGGCCAGAAATAAGTGTTTCAAGTGGTTTTAATGTTGAAAGCAGCCATTTGATGTGCTTCACTTGTGTCCTGGCATTCATGTAGAAACACCCAATTACTTATTGAAAATCCAATTTATGGCTGCGCTCGTTCCCTGGTCTGTTTTGATTGTTGGATGCTCATTACTTCCCTACAGTTTATCCAGCATCATTCAGAACAATAAGGCGCTGTCTCAAAGCCGCCACGGAGTTTACCTCGTGAGGAGATGATCTCTGGGCAGCCGGGCCAGCGTTCAGGCCGTCGCCACCCGCATCGCTCAGGGGAGGCTGCCTCTGAGAGCTTGGAAAAGGCAGAGGATACGGGGGCTTTTGCTTAGGACAAGGAACGCTTCCACGTTCCGGATCCTTCCCACCGATGCCGATGGCGTAGACCCGGGGGCCCTCAGTTACTTTGCCTCTCACGCTCCACCCTGTCTCCCCGCCTGGTCCCAGAGAGCCCCTGGAAAGCGGCAGACACCCAGCACCCTGTCAGGCCGACTGGAGGAGCCGGTGCCTGGCAGGGGAAATTGCTTGCCTGGGACCAGGATGGTTTTAAGTTCAGCACTCGAGGAATACAGACAAGGAAGATGGGGCAGCCACTTCATCCACCTTCCTCCTCCTGTTGAAGGAGTGGGCTAGTTATGTCCTGAGTCCCGCTCACCCAGGTGAGCCTCGCGTGCCCACAGCACAGGCACGCCCTGCCTGCCCTCGCCCTGGGCCCCTCTGCCCCCTGCCCATGGCCCAGCTCCTCAGCCTCTGCAGTCTCCCGCATTCATTGCTCTCCATCCCCTGACGCTGGGATTCTATCCTGGAAGCTCTCCGTGGCTTGGTGTGCATTTATCCTCGGTGATGGGAGGCCTGCCAAGCTGTGCCAAGGCCAGGCAAAGCGCAGATTAAAGCTGTTTCACAAGCACAGGACTTGTCGGCTTCGTACGAAGTTGGTGCTTTGGGATGAGGCGAGTTTGTAGTCAGAGCACTGACTTCAGTGTTCGCTCTTGGCATCCAAAAGCACAGAGACCCCAGTGGTTGCAGAAATGGGCTAGGCAGGTGAGGGCTGCAGGCGTTTGAAAACCTGCTGGGGTTCTGCTTGCGGTGGACCAGCTCGAGCTGGGGAGGAGAGAAGTGGATGACTGGGTTTCCTAAGCACCAAGGAGGGATTAGGCGTCAGCCTGGAAATGCTGGTTGGGGTTTTCCAAGGGGCAGCCTCAGGCCAGCCTGTTGGGCCCCAGCTGGGATCCAAAGAACTGTGCAGTTTGTTACTTGGCATTCAAAGAAGTTTCCCAGGGAACTTGCGGAGAGCCTCTCTGGAGTTGGGGTCCTAGACAGACATTTCTCACGGGAGGGCCGCTGGCCCACAGCTGGACCACACCGGCCCCTTGGCCACTGGGGGGAATAAAACACGTGGGAGAACTTACTTCTGCCCAGGTCACTGGTTTGTGCCATGGGTTGCAGGTCCGCAGAATGTTTAAAAAATGTAGGGACTTTTAGGATTGCTGCAAAGAAAACCTGGGTTGTAAATTTCTCCCTGGTGGGACTTGCCATCCCCAGGCCCTGGCTCTCTGTGGCCTTGGACTCTCGCTGTGGAGGAGACTTGCCAAAGTCTGCAGGAGAAGCGAGAGTCACGGTTTGGGGGCTGCGCTGGGCTTTGTAGTGTGCTCTTAATATTTAAAGTGCAGATTTGAATCCTTCTTGGTTATCTTTTATTCATTTCTTTATTAGCACAGCCATATTTGTTGTTTAATTCCATAGTGAGAGTCTCTAAGAATATGATTAACCTTGAGGGTCATCTTATAATGTAATTATTAATGATTGATTCTGTTTATCCTTGAAATCAATAAAAGAGGCATAATGGTTTTGGAGTGGAGTTGGGCTCGATTTCTTACATTTCATAAACACAATTCTGTGACAACAGCAGTATGGGTTTATTACCCAGAACATGTTTGAGGAATCTGAAGTGTGTGATTAGTTTTATGTAATTATTGTGATATATAGCATTCCTTACGTGACTTATGTTAATATGGCAAAGTGTTAGCTTCTCCTGCCACTAATAGTTAGGGTGGGGATGTATAGTAATTGATCTTCCTGGGAGTGCTGTAATGTAAAAACAATTCAGGCTGTTTGAAGTATATTTTACAAGTGTGCATTGGGCCTTTGGGATGTTATATTGAAAAACCCAATTGCACAGTTACCATGGGAACCCAATTAGAATAGATTGCTTGATTTTTTTTTTTTTTTGTCTTTCATCTTGACCAAAAATCTGATGTATTTTAAATGTTTTCATATGGAATTGTATTCATATACTGGCCTGCTTTGCCAAAGGATATTTTTTTTCTTATTTCCAAGTCCAAGCTGAAGAAGTGATAAGTTCTATAGTGGAGTTTATGAAGAAGTCTCCTAGAGAGATTTAATCAAATTTGTTGTGGAGAAGTTCGGATAGACGGTGGTGGAGTCAGAGGTTGTGGAAAGAGTTTAAAAAGTGCTGGAACATGAGTGTGTTCCTCTGGTGGCAGCCCCCCCCGCCAGCTGTGTTCTGGACGGTGGGTGTGGAGGTGCGTTCCTCAGCCTTCCTCACCTTTGCAGGTGTGGGCCTTGGGTCCCTGAGAGGCCCCGGTGGTAGAGATGGCAGGTGGAGCGGGGCCAGGGTTCCGGACTCTTCCCTCCAGGCTGTGGTCTCCTTTGGTCTCAGAGCCTTTTCGCACTCTTAAAAATTTGCATAAATCCCAGAGAACTTATGTGGATTATATCTATCAATATTTACCACTTTAGAAAGTTACATTGAGAATTAAAAAAAAATATTAGTTCACTTTAATAACAACAAATCTTTTATAGTTTAATATAAATAATCTTATTTTTACAAAAATAACTTTTCCATAAAAAAATTGGGCATGGCTTTGGTTTACATTTTTGCAGATCTTTTTAATATCTGGATTAATAGGAGACAGCTAGATTCCCATACCTGCTTCTGCATTTTCTGTTGTGATATCTTGTTTTAGATGGAGAGTATCGAGAGAATTTGGCCTCAGAGATACCTATTTGGCAAAGGGAGGGACATTTTCATCGTTTTTCCAGATAATTATGGATAAATTCCTTCTTGACACTGCATTGGAACACCATGCTAAGTTCCCCTAAGTGGTAGTTTCTTAAAGGTTGAAACTGTCAGTGAACTTTTTGTATTCCGTTACATAGAAATAAATTGCTTTATCTTGCACTTTGAATGATTTTGTAACATCATTCATTGATCCTTTGGAAAAGATTGGTTCACCGAGTTATTCATATCTTCCAAATGTTGACATCACGTAGCACAATATTAAAAAGTATGTATTTGTTAATATCGTCACCTTTCTCATCAGAAAAGTCTTTTCGTATTAGGAAGCTGGCAAGCTCAAGGTGGTAGGTACACGTTTTCCAAAGTTCTATCATGGCTCCAAGCTCTTGTTTTATCCATTGCAATAACTACTGTTAGTTTTCTTGCAGCAACATGCTCCCTTTGCTCCTTCATGAGACGCTCTCTGGAGTCCAGCAAAGTCTGAATAATCATAATTTGTTGGTTATTCATGCAAGTAAGGCTTGTGCTGTACGAAGAAAGCGGCGGGTCAGGGAAGAGCTCCTGCCTTCTCACAAGGGCCCTTCCTGGGCAGCTGCCGCCCGGCTGCGGCTGGGGGGCTTCACGACCGCGTCTCAGTGCCTTGCAGAGTGCGGAGAAGGGTCAAGATTTGGTCACGTTAACCAGTTTACTGCTTCGTCAGGACGAGCTTAAGTGACGGGGGCGGTGTCCTTCCTTCTGTTTACGCGGTGAGCGTGTCAGAGCAGGGCACGCGGTCCTGCCCAGCGTTTTGCTCAAGGCTGCCTTCGCTCACGCGCCTCCACCGCCGAGTGTGCCCCGGCTGGGGGCTTCCGCACACGCCCCCCATGCTGCGTGGACAGCACATTACAGCCATCGCCGTTCGTGAACCGACTTTGCTTCCTGTTAATCCTCACTCGGGCTTGGTGTAGTATTATCTTTATATCCTGCTGGATTCAGTTTCATATCTTTGAGGATTTGTGCCTTCGCTCATGAGGGTTCCTGGTCTGTAGCTTTCTTTTCTTTAAGTGTCTTTTTCGGGCTTTGGTTTCAGGACAGTCCTGGGCTGGATAGTACTGGTATTTCTTCTTTAATGCTTAATAATAATGTTTAATGTAATTAACGGTGAAGCCAGTTGGGTATAGAGTTTTCTTTTTGTGGGAAGGACATTAGGACAGATTGAATTTCTTTAATAGATATAGGGTTATTCAGATCATATTTCTTGTGACTTTTTTGTAATTTGCGTTTTTCAAGGAATTTGACCATTTCATCTAACTGGTTGAATTAGTGCAGGTGTGCTCCAACGCCCTTCCTCGCCTTTCCTAATATTATTTCAGTATTTCCTTACTATCCTTGTAATGCCAGCAGGATTTTTAGTCATGCCCTTGCTATTATTCCTGATAATAGTTATTTGTATCTTCTCTCTTTTTTCCCCTACTCATTCTGGCTAGAGTTTATCAATTTTCTTTTTGAAGAACCAACTTTTGATTCTGATTTTTCTTTTTTTGTTTTTATTTTTTATTCCATTGATTTCTGGCTTGTCTGTATTTCCTTCTTTCTGTAGATTTTGGGTTTAATTTGCTTTCTTTTTGTACATTTCTTACGTGGAAGCTTATATCACTGAGTTGAGTCCTGCCTTCTCATATAAGCATTTGATGCTAAAAGTTCCCTTTAAGTACTGCTTTAGCTGCATCCATAGATAAATTGGGATTTCATTTTCATTCAGTGCAGTGTATTTTTAAATTCCTCTTGTGATTTCTTCTTTGATGCATGGGTTATTCAGAAGTTTATTATTTCATTTCCAAATATTTAGGGATATTCCTGGTATCTTTCTGTTATTGATTTCTAGTTTAATTACTTTATGGTTAGAGGACATACTTTTTATGATTTCAGTCCTCCTAAATTTATTTGAGTGGTCTTTTGTGGCCCAGAATAGGGTCTATCTTTGTGAATGCTTGTGGTCATTTGACAATAACGTGTTCTGTGGTTCTTAGGGGGTGTGCCTTTACATGTCAGTTATAACACGTTGGTTGACAGGGTTCAAGTCTTCTGTATCCTGTTGATTTTCTATATCATTGTTCTGTAAATTATTAGAAGAGGGGTGTTAAAATCTCCACCTATAATTGTAGATTTGCCTATTTCCCCTTTCAGTTCTATGACTTGTTTCATCTGTTTCACATCCGTGTTATGTACTACACATTCAGAATTCTTATATCCTCTTGGTGAACTAACCCCTTTAGCCTTTGGAAGGGTCCTCTTTACCCTTGATGACATGCCTTGCTTCACAGTCACTTTATTTGATATTCAGAAAGCCACTCCAGTTCTCTTTTGATTTGTGTTTATATGCTAATTGTTTTCCCATTCTTTAACTTATTCCTGATGTTATATTTAAAGTATGTTTCTTGTAGATGGTATACAGTTGGGTCTTGCTTTTTAAGAAATCTAATCTGATGGTGTCTTGATGTCTTTTTTTTTAATTGGAGTATTTAGGTAATTTCCATTTCAGATGATTACCTGTGTGATTGGATGTAAGTTACCATCTTGCTATTTGTCTTCTATTCATCCAATTTTTTCTTTTGTCCTTTCCCACTTTCTTCCTGCCTTCTTTTGGTTTGAGGGTTTTTGTTGTTGTTCTTTTTAATGGTTCTAACATTTTACACTGGGGCTTGTTAGCTTGCTTTCTCTTTCTATTTTTGGGGCTGCTCTCGGATGTGTAGCATACATATTTAACTTACCATGGTCTGCTTTCAGATATTAACATGCTTCCACTTAGAGTAGAGCCTTACAACAGCGTACTTCACTCTCTCTTATCCCACTTTTTTTTTTGACATTCTTTCATACGTTTCACTTCTGCATATGTTATAAATTTCACGATATATTATTTTTGCTTTAGGAAGTTAACCTTTTAAAGAGTTTAAAAACAGAAAAAAAAAACCCTCATATTTATTTGCCTATTTGCCATTTCTAGTGCTCTTCATTCCTATGCATAGTCCTAAATTTCCATCCTGTATCATTTTTTAATGCTTGAAAATGTTCCACCGGGATTTCTTAAGGTCTGCTGGTGTGTGAAATCTCTTCCTTTTTTCTTCCTTTCTTTCCTTCTTTTCCCTCCCTCCTTTCCTCCCACTGATCTATCCCTCCCTCTCCCCCATCTCCCCCATCTCCCCCTCGCTCCGTCCCTCCCTCTCTTCCTCCATTATTTTATCTTCGTTTTTAAAGGTTATTTTGATGCCCATAGAATTCCAGGTTAACAGTTTTGTTTTCTTTTAGTACTTTAAAGATGTTGTTCCATTATGGTCTGACTTGCATAGTTTCTGATGACCAGTTTCCTGTCATTTTTACTTTTGTTCCTGTATGTAATGTCTTTTGTTGCCTCTTTTTTTCTCTTCATCACTGGTTTTTAGAATTTTTATTATGATGTGTTTTGATGTGGTTTTCTTTGTGTTTACTCTGCTTTGATTCTTTGAGCCTCATGCATCTGTGATTATATGTTTTTCACCAAATTTGAAAAAAAAAATCAGTCAGTATTTCTTGAAATATTTTTTCTGACCCTTCATTCTTTTTTCTGGGATGCCAATAACATGTGTTAGACTGTTTGATATTGTCCCACATATCACTAAGGGTTTGACCATGTTTTTCAGGTTTTTAGAAATTTCTGTGCCAAGATAGTTTCCAAAATGCTGTGTTGTCACTTTACTCATTCTTTTCTTCTGCGGTACCTAATCTGTTAATCCTATGAAATGCATTTTTCATTTTAGATATCATATCTTTCATCTGTAGAAATTCCATTTGGATCTTTTTTCCACCTTCCATTTTTTTCATCATCCTCATGTTTCCCTCACCATCTCAACGTATGGGACATTTGTATAATGTCTGTTTTCACCTCATCTCCTTGTTTAATCTTCTCTGCCATTTCTGGATTTGGTTCTGTTGAGTGATTTTTCTCCTGGTTGTGGGTTATATTTCCCTTCTTTGTATGTGTGATAGTTTTTAAATGGATGCTGGATGTTATGGGTTTTTTTTGGTTGAGTGCTAAATTGTTGTATTTTTTAAAGAGTTTTGGACTTTTGCAGGTAAATTACTTGCAATCAGTTGGATCCTTTCGAGGCTTGCTTTTAAACATTGTTAGGGTAGTTTTAGAACAGGATTTAATACACGTTTAACCTTCTGAAACCTTTATCAATGAATGTTATATTTTGAGGTCTTTCTACTCTAGCTGATGAGAACATGGACTGTTCCTAGCTCTGTGTGAGTTTCAGGAGTTCCTTGGCGTATTAGTCAGCCAAAGGGGTGCTGATGCAAAGTACAGAAATCTGTTGGCTTTTATAAAGGTATTTACTTGGGATAAAAGCTTACAATTACAAGGCCCTAAAGAATCCATCTCAAGGTGTACCGTAAGAGGTACTTTCTCACCAAAGTCAGCTGCCATGTGTTGAAGCAAGATGGCAGGCGATCTCTGCCTGGTCTCTCCTTCCTTCTTCCCCTTAAGGATCTGTGGACCCAGCTTCTTTTGCTCTCAGCTGTAGGCTAGCATAGGGCTTGTCTCTCAGGGCTTCCTATATCAGTCTGGCATAGGGCTCATTTCTTTCCACACCTTATCAGCCACTCAGCTGCTCTGTTCTCTTCAGCTGCAAACTGTCAGGCGAATGGCCTATGTCTCCCTAGGGCCCCAGGAGCAAACATAACAAAGCTATCTCCTCTTCCGTGTCTTCTTCCATGTCTGTGGAGCTCTCCCTCTTGTGTGAGTATCCATTTATATAATCCACCAAGGGGGCGGGGACTCAACCAGAGCCTTGCCGTACTGATGTGGTCGAATCAAAGTCCTAATCTTAATATAATTCAATCAAAGACATCTCAGCTGAATCTAATACAATAAAAGGCTATCACACCCAGAGGAATAGATTAGTTTTCAAATATAATCTCTCTTTTGGGGATTTAGAAATAATCTCAAACTGCCATACTTGGCCAGCTGCTTTTGGATGGCTCTTGCTTAATCTCAGCTAGTTTCTTCTCAAGCATGTAATATAGTAAGTAGCCAGATAATCTAGGGGACTCTTTTGCAGATTTCTGGAGCTCTTTCTCTGAGTAGGTCCTCCTCTATGGTATTCTGCTCCACAAATTCCAGCAGTTCTGGCCTTTCCAAATTGTGATCTGTCTCCTTGACATCATGAGTCTACTGGACTTACTTTGGGTTCTTCCTCTTTGCTCTGCCTGGAAGCTGTCTTGTGGCATTTGCTGGGGCAGTTGTAGGGCCCACCCTGCTTCCCTTATCTCAGGGGCCATACATAGTCCAGGGTGCCTGTTATCCAGTGTTTTGGAAACTGTTGCTTCATGTATTTTACTTTTAGTTTAAGATGCCAGCCTGTGTTTGGTTCTTGTTACTCCATTGTAGCCAGAAGCTGAATCATCCATAAAGTTTTTAATGGAACTGTAGTAACAAAGCTGACACCAGTTTGCCTTAAAAGGCACTGAGATGGCTCAAGTTGCAAAAAATCCTCTATTCCCAACACCAAACTTTTTACTAGCAGGAAGCAGGCATAGAGCTTCATTGACTACTTTTTAAAGATGCTTAACTTGCTTATTGTTGCCTACCACAAGTTTCGAAGAATGACAAATTTCAAAAACTTAAAAATTTAAAAGGTTTTGATTTTTGTTGGACTTGTTATAGGTAGGTAGTTGGTTTTTTTTTTTTTTTTTTCATTTCTATGTTTACTGAAACAGTTAAAGAAGAAAATTAACTTCTCTTCTAAAGTAAGGCAAACTTTTACTCAGTCCGTTTGCAGTTATTGCAATTCCTATATGCCTTTTGGTCATTAAACTCCTGTTTCCGCTGCTATATTTTTTGGGCTCTGGTGTCTCTCTCTTTTTCTCTCTCTCCTTGTTGAGACTCCAATTGCTGGACTAAAGTTGTGTTTTGGTGGAGACTTTGAGTCCAGGTGTGTGGGTTTGAGTCCTGGCTATGTCATTTATTTTTGTGATCTTGAAAAAATTACTTTACCTTTCTGTGCTTCACCAACATTTAGTTAAAGGTCGTATTGCTTCCTGATTCTTATGGGGATTGAATGAGCTAATACCCGCAAAGCGCTCGGAACGGGCCTGGGCTCTGCGTGGGAGCTCAGTAAGTGTTCGTTGTCATTGCTATTGCCAGGCAGGGGCACAGGAGGGGCCTGGGAGGTTGTCTCCCAGTGGAGTAGCCGCACGTGTGGGGATGCTGCTGGTGGCTGAGCCAGCTCTGACCCTGCGTTCTGCCCCCGGGTCTGCCCCAGCCGCTTTGCATCTCGAGTGTGTGCACTTGAGGACAAGGACTCGGGACTCGCGGCCATTCAGTTTGTGTTCTGACTCTTGGCTGTGCCGTGGTGGTTGCCGTGGGCTTCACCACGCACTGAGAGAGAGAGTGCTTTGGGCCAGGAGAGCTAAGGCCAGTACAAGTGAAACGGAGCTTGGCACTCGGGCAGCTGTGGCAGAAAGGGAACCAGGGTGAGCCACCAGGCTCTTGCTGTCGTAATTAGGAGGTCAGTGTCATTAATTAACTGGGGATAAAACTTTTCCCAGAGGAATTTGTCCTGAAGTTTTAAATAAGGGACGTTAAGCAATTTAATGTTTGCTTTTAAAAGTTTATTATGTTTTAAAAATAAATGCCGGATTTTTTGTGTGTGTGACTCTTGTTTTGTTTTGTTTGAATCCTCGATAAAAGCTGAAGTTGTGATGTTGGCATTTAGTGAACGAAGAATGAATCCTGGTCCAGGTGTGTGGTGTTCAGGGCTCTTACCTGACTCAGGTGTGGGACTTCCCGGGTCAAGAGCGGGACAAGGCATAGCAGATCTTTTCAGGTGGTGCTTGTCTCAAGCTAGGTCTTGATAGAAGCCCGAGGGCAGGCGTTTGGGGAGTGGTCAGGTCAGCAGCCGCCTTGCTCTTGGTTCCCTCCGTCCTTTCTTGGCTCTACCCTGCATCACAGGTCCCTCTGCCCCCCTTCCCCGCCCCTGTACCCTCCTCCCCACCCCCCAGGCTTCTGGGTGGACCCAGCAAAAAGGAGGTACTGGTGGAAGATTGGAGGGCGGTGCCCTGCTCACTTGTCTGATCTTGAGCACAATACTTCAACTTTCGGGGTTCAGCTGCCCCTTTCCTTCCCCTCCCTGCCACCCTTTACCCATGAGTTTGGCCCCCACCCTGCCTTCCGGGCCCTTGTAACACCGTATCTCCCCACTATCCACCCAGCCCTGAAAGTAGTAGCTGCTGAATTCTGAGTTGCCTCCCTCTCTCCTTTTTGGCTCCTCAGCTGTTCCTCTGCCCTTGTGCCAATCCTGTAGCCGCTGCTTTCCTGGTGAAATTCTGACTGATGTAGAGAGTAGTGCATAGGTGTAGCCCAGACTGCAGGATTTTGTGACATTGGTAGAAATGAGTTGACTTTCTGTTACTAGCATTAAGTATTTCGGTGTTTTTACCCCAAAGAGGGACCATTCCAACTCTATTTGGAGAGGACTCAGAGTTGGGAAGAGAGAGGAAATCAAGGATTTATTTAATTCATATTTTTCTTTTGTCATTGAAGCTGTTAGTGAGTGTCAAAACTATCTGTGTACTCTGTGAGGTCTGGCATTTTGGCATTTTCATGCCATCGAAGATGAGCCCAGACAGGAGAGCGACTTCTTCCCGGCATTGTTGAGACATCTCTGCAGGTGATAGCTCTGCCAGTGGGGACTGGGACCACTGGAATTTGGTGGTGTCACTAACATTAACCCCTTGAGAGGGCTCTTTGCAGCTCTGCCTATGCCACATGAGTCATCTGGGGCTGCCTTGGTCTCAGGGGTACCTGGATGGCTGGTCGAACCGTTCAGCACACCTGAATAACTAGCCTGGCTGTTAGACTGCACTTCCCACTGCCTTGAGAATGCCTGAGAGAATGAGAATAAATACGTGGTCTAAGTAAATGAGCAAGGACTTGTGGGCTGCCTAGATGATTTGACCGTGTCCTCCCGGGTATCTGTATGAAAATGATAACTTAAATGCTCATAAATGCAGTCCTCAATGGTGGCAAAATGCTTCCCGAAATGAGCAATTTTGTCAGTGTGACTTCTATTAATTAGGAAAGCTGCAGTTGTCTCAGTGACTCCAAATCTGTGGAGTTGCTATCAAAGTTAAAGGGGTAAATAGGTTCACTCACAAATTTTTGGGTTATGTATTAATTTAATGGGAGAATAGCTTGGTTTTCAATTTCAAATGATTGAGGTTTTGACATTTCCTCTTAACATAACATTCAGCTTCTTTGCTAATCATCGTGTGACTATTTTCAGTGTAAGTCGTCTTTCCATTTTATGGGATTTCGACTTCCAGGTCCTTTACTGTGTTAGTTTGGTCTTCCATCTCTTTCTTATCCAGTTTTACTGTCCTTTGCTTTCCTTTCTCTTTCCCTTTTCCTTCCTTCCTTCCTCTTTCTTTCCCTCCATTTCCTTCCTCTTTTTCCTTCTTTGCTTTTTTAAAATTGTTCATACACAGTAAAGAACATGTGCAATCATTGTAAATTACGGTGTAAACACAGCAGTCCCGACACGTGTTGGAGCACTGACTTGGTGTGGCGGGATGCATCCCTGCGCTTCCCTGCTCTCCCACCACGGCTTATCGCTGTGCTGAATTTGTCTTTGTCGTTCTCCTTTTTAAATGTCTGTGGTTTTACTAAATAAGTACATATTCCTCAATAAGATGTTTCATTCGCTTGTTTTTTTATAAAAAGCGTGTTGTACCAGTGTTCATTAGGTTCAGAATTAATTTCTGAGTGTTCGGTTGTTGGGTGTAACTGTAGCTCATTCTTCTTCTGTGCATCATGGCATTGCATTGGGTGCTGGAACCACCATCTATTTATTGTCTTCGACTTTCAGTGGGCATCTGGATTGTACCCAGTTCCTTGCTCTCAGTCACTGCAGCTGTGAGGCTCTCCTTGGTGTAGACTCAGGCGTGGGACGATTGGATCACGGGTCCTGTCAGTGTTCAGTGTTGGAAGATGGTTAACCACTTTGCAAAAGTGGCCAGAGCGCCTCGGGCCCTATCGGCTGATCACACCCTCACCGGCACCTGGAATTCTCACACAGCTTAATAGTTGCCATGTGAGCTTCATGTGCATTTCTCTAGGTACAGGTTTTTTGTGTTTTTTTTAAACCTGGGTACAAGGGATTGAACCCAGGACGTCATACATGAGAAGCAGGCACTCAACCACTGAGCTGCACCCGTTCCCTTCTTTTTCAGTGTCTTATCACCATTCCTGATCCTCTTTTGTGAAGTGCCTGTTCATACCCTTGCCTCCCTCTCTTGGGTTGTCTTTTTTCTTATTGATTTTAAGAGTATTTTATATATGCTGGATACTAATCCTTTGCCAGATATATGGGTTGCAATTATCTTTCCAAGTTTGTGCCTTGTGTTTTCACTTTTCTTTATAGTTTTTTGGTGGACAGGAGTCCTTAATATCAATGAAATTGAATGTAATTGAACTTAAGATTCTTTTCCTTTAATATATTAATATTGTGTCTTGTTTCAAAAGCCCGTCCTTATTCCCGGTTGTAAAAATACCATTTTATATTTTCTTATAACAGCATCAGTTCCTTCTCACATACAGATCCTCAGTCCATTTGGAATTAATTTTTGTTTGCAGTATGAAGTGGGCAGGAAGTTCTCCAGCTCCATAGCCTCCTCTCACCCTGCAGAGCATCTGGCCTGGAAGTCACCAGGGCTGACTTTGTCTTCTCCTACTCCTGCCTCACTGTTGGTTGCTCCAGCTTGACTTTAAGTCTTAACGTTGGTAGCCAAGTGTGACATCTTGTTTTCTTCTCCAGGAGGTCTCTTGAACCTTGGGGCCTTTGCTCTTCTGTGCACATTTCAGAATCAACATGCCAGACTCTTAAATCCTTTTGGTATTTTGACAGGGGGATACTTGGGTCTTTAGATCAATTTCGGGAGAATAAACATCTTTATGATATTGACTCTTCCTCTTCAAAATACGCTTTCTTTCTATTTAGATCTTTAGTGTTTCTCAAATTTTAATATTTTTCATAAAGGGCTTGCATATCTTTTGTAATGTTTTCGCTAGGTCCTTTATTTTTATCTTGTGATTATAAATGGTATGTTTAGGTAGGTTTTCTTTATTACTGGTATATGGAAATGAAATTCATGTGTTGATCTTATATCTCTAGTTACCTTGCAAGACTGTCTTTTTAATATACCCATTTTAGATTCTTTGATTTTCTATGGAGACAATCCCCTGTGAATAATGAGAGTTTTTTTTTTTCTTTCTTTCTGCTCTGTAGATCGCTTATTTCTTTTCCTGGTCATGTTGGGCTAACTAGGCACTCTAGTTAAGTGGATATGATGATAATTGATATACTTACCTTGTTACTGATTTTAAAGGGAAAGCTTCTAACTTTTCACTACCAAAGATGATACTTACTATAGGCTTTTGGTAAAAAGGAAGTTTCTTTCTCTTTGGGTTATCTAAGAAATTTAAAAAAATCATTAATGGGTTTTGAATGTTATTAAGTTACTCTGCAGCCATTGCAATGATGATGTGATTGCCCCCTGCATCTGCCACATGGATAGTTTTACAGCTTCATTAATGTTAAACCCTTGCATTCCTGGGATGAGCCCTACTTGGCCACCAAGTGTCATCCTTTTTAAAAACCTGTTGGGGAGGGAGCGGATGTGGCTCAAGTGGTTGGGCGCCGGCCTCCCACATGGGAGGTCTCGGGTTCGGTTCCCGGTGCATCCTAAAGAGAAAATAAACAGATGAAGGAGCCATCTCAGGGGCTGGAAAAACCTGTTGGGGAGCAGATGTAGCTTTAAGTGGTTGAGCGCCTGCTTCCCATATACTAGGTCCTGGGTTCCATCCCTGGTACCTCCTTAAAAAAAAAAAAACCAAACAAATGAAAAGGCCATCTCTCATTGGGTAGCAGATGTAGCTCAGTGGTTGAGTGCCTGCTTCCCATGTATGAGGTCCTGGGTTCAATCCCTGTTACCTCCTAAAAACAGACAAAAAATCTGTTGGATTTGGTTTACTGATTTTTGTTTAGAATTTTTGCAACTATGCTTAGGAGTGAGACTGGCTTATTTATGTCCTTGTCTGGCTTGGGTTTCAAAGATAAACTGATGTCCTAGAATGGCTTGAGCATTCTCTATTTCTGTTCTCTAGAAGAGTTTACATTAGATTAAAAGAATCTTCCCTTTGAAAATGTGGTAGTTGTTGCCTTTATAGCATGGAGTTTATGGGGAGATTTTAAGTCACTGATTTGTTTCTATTACAGTTATAGGATCATTTATTTTTTAAACTCTAGGTTAATTATGTTAGTCCAGGTTTTTAATTTCTTGGAAAATTGTTCATGCATTCTCTTATGTTTTGAATCTCTGTAATTACGTTCCCTTTTTAAATTCTTTATATTGTTTATTTTCATTTTGCCTTTTTCCTTGTTCTGTCTTATGAGACTTTGCCTTTAGTAGTCTTTAGGAACTGACTTTTGTCTTTAATCTTGTCTCTCGAGTCTGATTTGTAGTTCATTTGTTTCTACTCTTTTTCCTTTTTTTTTTTAACCTGTCCTTTTCTGACTTCTTAATTGGATGGCTAACTCATACTTTTTAGTCTTTCTTCTTTGCTCATCTCACCTGTCAGTCTATAAAGGCTCATCTTTGGGCTGCTTTCACGGCAGTGTTTCCACTACTGTGCCTTTTAAAGCACCTTCTAATTTTCATTATGATTTCTTTCTTGAGCGATGAGTTAGAAAGTTTTAAGATTTCAGAACTTACGGAGAGTGTCATTTATGTTATTAATGTTTGGGGCAGGGAGGACGCCAAGGTGGCCCCTATGCCCTTTGCCCCCTGGTGTTGCTTAGGTAGTTGTTGCCTTACCTGGAGAAAGCATTTTGCGGATGGAAGGCTCCTAATCATTTTGCTGTAAGAAAGGGAGATTGAGTTGGCCTAGCCTAGTTACCGGAGCTCTTCAAAAGCAGAGACTAGTGGAAGAGGGAGTTGGATGAGATGCATGAGAGGGCTGTGCCCTGAGGGAGGTTTCCCACTGCAGAGATGGAGGAGGTCATGGGACAGGGAGCTGGGCGTGGCCCCTGCTGGCCATCCTGCACCTGCAGGGACAGGGCGGCCAGCACCCTGAGTGGACCCCCAGAGCAGAGCCCAGGCTGCCTGCCGCCTTCACTTCAGCCAGAGAAGCCAGCCCAGCCCGCTGGCCTCCTTCAAGAATGTGTAACGATAAAGGGCCGTTGTTTTCAGCTGGGTCTGTGTAATGCCTCATGCAGCAATAGCAAAGTCATTATTTAAATTATACTGTGATCATTGTAATTGGGTCAAATGATGCTGATTCTTTGAAATTTGTTGAGTATTGCTTTGTGGCCTGGTATGTCGTAACTGTCCGTGTTGGTCCCCGTGTGCTTGAAAAGAGTGCGTTTTCCAACTCTTGGTCACATACAGAGCCCCACACCATTAAATCAGCTTCTTGTATTGTCCTTACACATTTGTCCTGATCTTTTTGGTCTTTTTCTATCAATAGTTAAGGTAAGTGTCCCAGACTTTTTCATTTATGCCATTGGTATATTGTGCTTTTTCTTTTTTTCTGGATCAGTCTTGCCTGTTTACAGATTTTATTTTATTTTTTTAATTAATTTTTTTTATATTTTAAAAGACGCCTAGATTACATAAATGTTACACAAAAATTACAGGGATTCCCATATTCCCCACCTCCTACACCTCCCACAACCTCCCACATAAACATCTTCCATCAGTGTGGCACATCACCTTCAATGGATATACACATCCTGGGGCTTTGCCACTGAGCATGGACCATAGTTCACACTGTAGACCACACTCTTTCCCACACAGTTCTGCATGGTATATGCTGATGTAAAATGGCCTATATCTGTTGTTGTAATGTCACTCAGGATAATTCCCAAGTCCCGAAAAAGCCCCTGTATCACAACTGCTTTTCCCTTCCCTGCCCTGAAAGTGTCCAGTGGCCACTGGCTCGACCTCAGTTGTAATTTCTTCCATTGTGTGAATCACAATGTGTCTATAACAGAATACCAGTAAGTCCACTCTAGTCTGTAGCTCTTCCCCCAATCCTGAGGAGTCTGGGATGGTGATGACCACTATACCACCAAGTGAGAGGGGGCTTATATCCCATGGGTATGATGGATGGGATTATCCAGCCTTCAGCTGCAGACTCTCTCCATTCACTGGGAATGGCCGTTGTCCATCATCATCTCCTCACCAGGTGACTTGGATGAGTCCATTTAGCTGTAGAGTAGGAGTTGCAGCTCCACTGAGATTCCAGGCACAGCTGGCACATGGGCAGGCCAAAAGCTCCAGTCTCTGGAAGTATACCTACAAACTCCAGCATCACATATAGGTTTGAATAGAGGGGACTGATGGACCATGTGCAGGGAGGACTTATTTGAGTCCAACTCTGTCACTCTCAGAAGCACTGATTCCAAAGTATAGCCCACTGATAAGGCATCAATCTCTGGAGCTATCCCCCCTTATAAAGGACCTGGTGTCTCCAGAGCCCTCAGGAGCCCCTCTGTGTGGGGTGATATCCACTACTTTGGTGTTCTATGAGATCCTACTGAGGTGTGCGTAAGTGTTACCTCTGGGATGACCTCCCGACTCTCTTTGAAGTCTTAGTCACATGAACTCATTTGTCTTTACCTTTTCCCCTTTTTATTCAAGGTATTTTTCCAGTCATATTGCCAGTTGGCACTTGGTATTAATCCCTCGTTGCCAGGGAGGCTCATCCCCGGACGTCATGTCCCACGCTGGGGGGAAGGTAATGCATTCATATGCTGAGTTTGGCTTAGAGAGAGGCCATATTTGAGCAACAAGGAGGCACTCAGATGGCAACCCTTAGGCACCCCATAACAGTAGGCCAAGTTTCAATTACAAGAACAAAGACTCATAAGGCTAGTCATCAATAACAAGAACCCATTAGTGGGCCATCCTCTTTTGCCAGACACTGCCCCTGCACTCAGGGGACTGTTGCTGTTCCTTTGGAGAATGTGGCAGAGCTTTCCAGGCTGGGAATTCAGTATTCCCTCATTTCTTAATCTCTTCAATGAATCACTTTTGTTTTTTGCTGTTTTGTTTTGTTTTTTTCTATTTTATGCTTCATTTCTGTTCCTAACTTGTATTTCCTTCTATTTTATTTGGATTCAATTTGCTTTTTTCAGCTTTTTGAGATCGAAGCATGATAATTGATGTCCAACCTTCTTTTCTAATACATTCAAAGATAGAAATTTCCCTCTGAGTGCTGCTTTAAAATATTTTCTAATTTTTATTGTGATTTCTTCTCTAACCTGGAGGTATTTGGAGTGTGATTTAATTTCCAAACATTTGTGGATTTTTCTAGTTAACTTTTTATTACTGATTTTCAGTTTAATTCCACTGTAGTCGGGGAACATAGCTTTGAAATATGTAGAGATTTGCTTTGTACCTAGCCTGTGGTCTGCTTTGATCAGTGTTCCACGAGCACTTGAAAAGAACGTGCGCTCCGCAGTTCCTGGGACGTGCTGCAGATGGGGCAGTCCATGTTGGCTAATGTTCACATCTTCTGTATGCTTTGTATTGTTTTCATCTACATTCTCTATCAGTTGGTAAGATAGATGCTAATCTCCAACTGTATTTTGGATTTTTCTATTCCTTCTTTTAGTTCCGTTACTGTTTGCTTTGTGTGTGTATATTTCCTTTTCAGAGAAAAGAGATCTTTACTGATACAACCTTAGTACATATTTTTTAACTGTGTTAGTAGGTGGATACAAATTTTGTATTGTTAGGTCTTCCATTTGAACTGACTGGTTTATCATTATGAAATATACCCCAGTATTTCTTCTTGTTTTAGCATCTACATTGTCATTTTTTTCTTTTTCTTTTTTTAATTTTAATTTTTATAAAAATACTTATATTATACAAATGTCACATAAAAAATATAGGGCATTCCCATATGCCCCACTCCCCATACCTCCCAAATTCCCCCACATTAACAACTTCTTTCTTTAGTGAGGTACATTCATTGCAATTGATGAACACATTTTAGAGCATTGCCATTAAGTGTGGATTAAAGTTTACATTGTAGTTTACACTCTTTCCCACCCAATTCTGTAGGTTATGGCAAGATTTATAATGGCTTGTATCTGTCGTTGCAATGTCATTCAGGACAATTCCCAAATCTCAGAAATGCCCCTGTATTAGACCTGTTTTTTCCCTCTCTGCCCTCTGAAACTCCAGTGGCCACTGCCTCCACATCAGTGATATTTCTTCCGTTGCTGGTATCACAATAAATCTATAGTAGAATACCTATAAGTTTACTTTAGTCCATAGTTCATTCCCCAATCCTGAGGGTTCTGAGATGGTGATGTCCACTCCACCTCTCGTTGAGAGGGGGCTGTGATCCCATAGGGCTAATGGTTGGGACTCTCCTTGCCATTGTAAGCTCTCTCGTTTCTTTGGTATGGTAGTTGTCCATCATCACCTCCATGTTAGTTGTCCTGAGTGTACATTGTCTTTTATTAATATGCCATCTGAGCTTTCTGATTAGGTTTGCTTCATTTTCCATCCTAATACTTTGAGCCTTTTTTTGTCCTTATATTTAAAGTGTGTCTCCACTAAGTAGGATATCGTTTCTTTTTCTTTTTAAATCCAGTCTATAATCTTTATCTTTTAATTGAATTGTTTTTCCCAGTCACATTAAAATAATTGGATGTAGTTGAGTTTAATTCTACCATTTTGCTGTTTGTTCCATCTTGTTATTGTTCCTTTATTCCTGTGATTTTTATGTTACATGGAAAAAGGGATTTTGCAGATGTTTCTGAGGTTACTAATCAGTTGACCTTTTGGATTAATAAATTAATATTTTGGATAATAAAATATTTTTATTCTTCATTTTTTCTCCTCTCTTAACCTTCCAAATATACATCCATATATTTTTCTTGTAGTGGTTAGCCTCGAAATTACAATATGCATCCTTAACTTATTTTACAGTTTACCTTAAATTGCTACTTTACCACTCCTGAGCAATCACTTTACAAAACTTCATTTATCTCCTTCCCAGCTTTTATACAGTTGTATTTTAATTCTGTAAATATTTTAAAACCAATAATGTGATTTATATTTTTACCTTTTGATATTCATGTAGATTTATCACATATTTACCCTTTAATGGCACTCTTTCATTCTCCATTACCATTCTTCTATCTTCTGCTTAAAAAGGACATTCAGTTTCTTTCTTTTTTTTTTTAATGTACTGGTCAGCTGGCAGTGAATTAACTCCATTATCAAACATCATTTTGCTTACATTTTTAAAGAATAATTTATTGATTTTCAGTTTAGCAGTTTCATTTCAAATGCCATTTCATTTTCTTCTGGTTTCTAGGGTTCCTGTTGAAAAGTCAGCTGTCAGTCTTACTATTTTACCATTTTTCCTTCAAAGGTAATGTGAATTTTTTACTCTGCCTCCTTTCAAGATTTTCACTTTGGTTTGAAGCCAGTTAATTGTGTTATGGTTAATTGTGTTTTTCTTCGTATTTATTCTGCTTGGGAGTTGCTGAGTGTCTTGAATCTCTGAGCTGATATCTGTTAGCTGTTTTGGAAAATTCTTGACCCTTATCTATTCAAATATTGCTTCACCTAATCCACTCTGTCCTGTCCTTCTGGGACTTGAACTCCTTTTGTCTTAGTGCTTTTGTCTGTATCCCTCATATCTTTGAAGCTCTTCGCATTCCTTTTTCTTTCTCTGTGCCACAGTTTGTATATTTTCTGTTGACCTGTCCTGCAGGTCCTATCTTCTGCTTTGTCCAGGCTCGTTCATTGAATTCTCATTTTCATATTTTGTTCTTCTTATTTCTGGATTATCCATTTCATATTTTAAAAGGTATTCTAAATTCTACGTTTAAAGTCTTGATTTTTCTCATTCATTTTGTTTCCTCTATTTTTTAAATATAAAATTATTTTATGTTCTTGTTTGCTAGTGCCGGTATCTTGGGCATTTATTCTTCTGTTTGTATTTTCTGCTTTTTTTCTCTTGATTATTAGTCACTTTTTTGGTCTCTTTATGTCTTTTAATTTGTGATTGTATTCTAGACTTGAGTGCCATGCTCAGTGAAGCTTCTAGATGATAAAATCTTCCATCCAAAAAAAAAAGCCTCCCTCTTTCCACGGCTAGGCATATAGAGTGAGGAGCTAATTTCCACAGTTTAACTAGGAATTGATCTGGCTCAGAACTGGGTTGTAATTTTAGAAAGATGTAGTTTTCCTCTGGTTAGTCTGTTTTTGAGCACACATGTTATCCTTTGATTACATGTCTGGTGGATCTCTCACCCTTTAGCCCTTAGGTACTTTGGGAAATTCAGTCCTACCATTAGAAGCTTTGAGCTTAGCTCTTTAGCTTTCTATTCTCCCCAAGTTTCAAAATCAGATGAATGTCCTAAAAGGAGACTTGCTGTGTGTTTGAGGCAGGGCCTCTCCTGCTAGTGGGGCCTGTCCCTGAATACCCTGAGGTATCCCACCTCCTCCTTTAGAAGCCTCTGACCACTGTCCAGGTCCTGCATGTAGCCCCAGAGTTCCCGGTGGAACTGGCTGGACTTTGGGTTCTTTAGGTTCCTGGTCTGTCAAAGCATCCCCACCACGTGCCCCAAAACTTCACTGGCTTCTCTCACCCAAGTAGAGTGGATTCGTGTGGGCTGGTTCAGCTGCCATTGTGCCCCCAAAACCCTCAAATGCTCCAGGGAAGGAAATGGTTGGTGATGAGCAGTTCATCTCTGCGGGCTCTCTTCTCTAGAATGTAAACCCTTCCAGTTCTGGACTTCTATAGTGATTTTTATGATTTTTCTAACTTCTAATTACATCTGGATCATTGGCTCCTGTAATGCACTACATTTTATTCGAAAGTGGACATTCTGACCAGTTTTGATACTCTCTTGTTCCATGCTCTTTTTTTCTCCCATCATTTTTATTTCTTTACACATTTCATTAATAGTTATTTTATATTCTATACCAGCTACTTTCGGTATCAAATCCTATGGGTGCACTGTGGGGTTTTGTAGTTCTCATCTGTTTATCTCTTCTTTCACTCATGGTAACTTGTTTCCTTGTTGGTTTGGTGACTTGTTTGATTTTATGAATTGGTACGGGTTGGGCCTAATCTGTTTGAATCCTGAGGGCCTAAATTAGGAAGACTTCTTTACTTTTCTCTGGAGGGTATTTGGTTTGCAGGGCATGGGGTGTAATCACTCTAGTCTAATCCTTTTCCAAGAGTCCTGGCTTAATAAAGGGGTCTCAGGGCTCTCTTTCCCACCTTGTCAGGGGAAGCCCAAAGTCTGGAGCTAGTATAGGTATAGAAATTTACCATCCAGGCAACTTTGCCTCACTTTGTCTGGTTTGAGCTTGCTCTTCTTATTTTGATTTCCCTTCCTGTTTTCCCCAGATTTCTCTTACTTTCTAGACGTTAGTCATGCATTTTAAAAAATTACAATTTTCCAAGACCTGGTATATTTTTGTCCTTTTATCCAGTTTTCTCAAAAGAGCTGGGCTGATAATATTTTCACATCAATCTACCAGATGTTAAATTTAGACATAAATTTAGAGAACATGCAAAAATATATTCCATTATTTCAGAGTTATTTTACTGAGTGCCCACTGTGAAACCAGGCCCAGTGCTGGATCTGGGGAAGGTCAACAAAGTTATCCAAATCCAGTGTTCTGAGTCACGAAAAGGGCCCAGAACAACCTGCTTAACTGATTAATAATGTTTCTGCCCCAGATCTGGGAAGCAGGCCTTTTTGGAGAAGTTTGGTGGGAGTCTCTGTAAAGTCAAACTCTAGAGGCTTATTTTGTGTGCATGTGTGTATGTCTGTGTACATGTGTACAAAACATGCAAACATGTATGCACATGCATACAACACATGCATGCACACACATACACATATATGAAAACTTTCCTGAGGTCATCCCAGTCTTGTGTTTGGCTCTTTTGCCTGACCTTATGTCATGCTGAATTCTGTCAACATTAGTTTTAGAGCTGGCGTAGCATCCCACTGTAAAGATGTACAGTCTTCTCTTGTTTGGGTACTTGGGCAATTTCATACCTGACAGAGACTCTGTCCTAAAGAATTTATTAAAATTTCGAGTGTAAAGATATTTAATATGGTATTTTTGAGGACTAAACAAATGGGGGAAGACTTCTCATTCTTAGACTGAGACATTCTTAACCAAACTCTTAGCTTCTGGAGTTCAGGGACTCTTGCCGTTTTGAATCCCCTGTTATTAAGTCACTCGTGCATGTCTTGGTTCCAGGAACGCCCTTGCTCTGCTGTTAGGTGCTTGTGGGTAGGGAGCCACTGGGTCCCGACTTGCCGCTGGCCCAGCCAGGCCCCAGGGCTCAGGTGACTTGGGGCTGACTGAGCTGTGGTGCCCAGGGGCTGATCGCTTGCTCACTGACCGCCAGTGTGCTCTGGGCACCTGGTTTATCCTGCCTCCAGCTCTTCATTACTTCCTGGCTCTGTTTCCCCAATAGGTAAAATGACTGGGTCAGTCAGCACCGTCCAACAGAACTTTGGGATTTTTGCTATGCTAGTAATGTTCTGTAATGTGGTAGCCACTTCCTTCATGAAGCTGTTTAGCATTTGAAGGTGGCCAGTGCAACTGAGGCACTGAATTTTTAATTTGTGTGTTCTAATTAACTTAAGTAGCAACGTGTGGCCAGCAGCTGCCATATTGGATGGTGCTGGTATTTAGTCATCTTGAGCGTCCTTTCTCTCTGTGATTTGGTGGCATCTGCTGCTGCCTCTTTTTCACTGAGCGTTAGGATCCCCTTTCTGTGTTATGAGAGATTATATGGTTTTCCTTCTCCGAACTGTTTCAAAAGGGATACCACCTCCATGTGAAAGGAATTTGCCTGATCAAGAATTGTTGGAAATTAGCTCGTGTTGCATAACCATTTCAATAAAATAAGGCACTGCTAATACCACATAGACTCTTCCATTAGTACTTTGCCATTTTCATTTAGCCAGATTTTGAATTTTTGTCACAATAAAAAATTTAAATTTATGGTTCAGTTTTCTGTTGTAAGTAGTGGCCGTTTGTAGATGAGACTAATTTCTCTTTGAATTCATGATACAAAGACTTTAGTTACAGATCTCATCCTCTGGGTCTAGGCAGAATAAATGTGGTCGTCAGTGCTGGAGTCAAGCAAGATTTTTCTATGAGTCTTAACATATCTGCTTTGCAAAACTGGGTTGAGCTATTTTAGAAACTGAGAATCGTCACTTGGTGATTAGGTACTTGGTGCTTTTAGGATGGAGTGCTGCTTACAGGGCAGTGTTTTCACCCCACGCATCCAGAGCTTTCACAGGCCAAGTGACGAGCCCTCTTCTGCATCGCCTTTGCCGAGCGTGACTCATTTCAAATGATAGATGACCTGCTGAACTTCGAAATT
This sequence comes from Tolypeutes matacus, assembly GCA_026826555.1. NCBI lineage: Eukaryota > Metazoa > Chordata > Mammalia > Cingulata > Chlamyphoridae > Tolypeutes > Tolypeutes matacus. The sequence continues at coordinate 12,390,739 of JAKSZT010054544.1, forward strand.
CCTGTTTGCCTGCGGAGAAAGAGAATTCTCATTTCACTTGATAGGGCACACTCCAGGATTCGGGAAGCGGCGTGTGTAATCACAACCTTACATGATAGCACATCGTCAGAGGGAAAGGGATGATAACACGGACATGAGTTCCCTGTCAGAGGCTTATGGAATTTGGTCTGCTGTAGGCTTATCTCCTTGCACCAGGATTCTTCTTTCCTTTTCTCTCTGCGCAGCTTCTGCTCGTAGTTAAAATGACATCGAGACCTCATCAGCATGTAAGTCCCTGCAAAGGTACAGCCCCGCATCTGGTCGGTGCACAGAGAAGTCACACGGCAGAGTCTGGTGTCTTCCCAAGTGCCCAGAGAGCTGTGTACAGCTGCACAGACAAGGCTGGTGTCGCCTTATAAGCTCCTGGAGCTCTGGCGTGGCGCGTGGCGCGTGGCGCGCATCAGCCGGCCTCTCTCTGGCACGTGAGTCAAGGGAGGAGGTTTTGTGTTGTGGTTTGCCATTTGGAGTCTCCCTTTTCATTTTATTCCCACCTTTTTCTTTTTAATTGATGTTTTTTTTCCTCTAAGATGAAACGTCATTACAAAATGAAAACTGTTTTATAAATCAGGGAAACACAAATGAAAGCCCTGGAATTTCCATTGTATCTCCAAGTCTCCCTCTAACCCCTTGCAAAAGCCATTTTTGTTTCCTCCTTAGAGCTATGTTATTTCTGTTTGCCTTTTTATATGACCCAAGAACAGTAATCACATTTTAAAATTTATGAAAGTTTAATGATTGGCCAGTGAGAAGAGAGACCACTTTTATAACAAGATTAATACCTTGGCTCAAGGGACGTAACATTTTAGTAAAATCAAAATTTGTGTAGTTATCCTAGCAGTGCTTTCAACCTCTGGCATCCTTATAAAAATGTCTAAATAAAATTCCAGCAGCCGCTTCTGCCTGTTATTCCCACCTGCTCTGTGTGGCCTGACCTGGGATCCACTTGGGGTCCCCCATTTCTGCCCTATCAGCTTGTGCAGCTGTGGGGTCCGGGGAGGCACTGTACCTCCTGAGGCCACTGTCTTCGTGGTCTGGGTACTCTGGGAGAAATAAAGGGAGAAATACTCCCCAAAGTAGCTTTTTGTGCTGTTTTAACTAAAGTCTTGCACACTCTGTACATTTCCCCCTTGTAATTACTATACTTTAGAGGTACTGATAATTCTTCCTTGCCTCTTTTCTTTTTTTTATTTTTTTTGTTCCTCTGCAAGAGCAGCCTGTTGGAGTAGAAGCCATGGAAAGAGCATTCCAAATGTTTTCTGGTTTAAAACAAGGGGGGGAGCCTCATTTCATAGTCTAATTTATAATGTGATAAAAAGCTCCTGGCCAGCTGACACTAATCTTAATTTATGATCTATTTAACCTTTTTATTTCCCAGCCACAACCCTCTCTCCAAGACCTGGATCTCTGTACCAACATGTTTCAGGGGAAAACAGGCCGTGATGTAGTTCCGAATCCTAGAGGAAGAGGGAAGAGGGGTTTCAGCATCCTGGGCTGTTGGCGATTAGAGGATGAGGTAGCCGGCAGGTTTTTCAAGCTGAACGTCTCCCCAAGCCCAGTTTTTGAAGTGCCAGGTCTTTGGAGCCAGAATAGACCCTGCATGTGCATACTTGTTAGGAATTTTGTTGTTGTTGTTTTAACTTATTTTGAAATAATTTTAGACCTGTAGAAAGAAATAATTTTAGACCTGTAGAAAAGTTGGAAAAGTGGCCCAGAAAGCCTGTGCATCCCCTTCCCTAGGTCTCCCTGGAGTTGCCATGCGGCACGACCACAGTGGTGCTGAAAACCAGGGCTGAGGTGAGTGGATATAGCTCAAGTGTTGAGCACCTGCTTCCCACATGGGAGGCCCTGGGTTCGGTCCCCAGTGCCTCCTAAAAACAACAAAACAAACAACAAACAAACAAATAAGAAACCAGCTCAGGGGAGCCAGTGTGGCTCAGTGGTTGCGTGCTGGCTTCCCATATAAGAGGTCCCGAGTTCAATCCCCAGCCCCCAGTACCTAAAACCAAAACCAAAAAAAAAAAACAAAACAAAACCCAGGACCTGACCCCGGGTATATGGCTACAAACCATGTCCACATTTCCCCGGTTTATCTGAGGCCTTTTTTCCCACCCAGGACCCCCCATGGCGGGTAATGGCCGCATCTCCTTGGGCCCCTCTGCCTTGTGGCAGCCACTCGGCCTTTCCTTGTCGTTCGTGACCTTGGCACTTCTGAAGAGTACTGGTCAGGCTCTCATTCGGGTCTGCCGATGTCATCCCACAATTAGGTCAAAGTCACGCGTCTCTGGTAAGAAGACCCCGGGGGCCAAGCCGCGGCTTCTCCGAGCCTCGTGGCCTGGGGCGCGTGAGGCCAGTGTGCCGTTAGAGCTGATGTGAATCGTGATCCTTGGTGCAAGTGGACTGGGCTGGATTTCTGCAACCGTAAAAAGCACTGTTTTTCCTTTGTAATTAATATCTTGGGGAAGATATTTTGAGGCCATGCAGATATTCTTGTTCTTTGTGGACTTCTGCTCACTTATTTTAGTGTCCATCGATGAATCTTGTCTGCAGTGATTATTCCTGTGCTGTTGCCTGAGGTTTTACATTTCCCTTACTCCTTTTCCGTTTACTAACTGGAGTTTTTATGAGGCAGAGCTGTCCCTTCTCCTCCATTTATATATTAGATGATTTATATCACTGTGAGCTCATGGATATCTATTTTACCTTTTGGGTCTTAGGCCAGTGTCATCGTTGCTGTTTCGACGCTCACATGCTCCCGCTTTGGCTGTTGGGAACATGCTGAGGTTGGCTTCTGTGTCTTCTTGATGTGCTGTTTTAGTGTTCTAGCTGCTGAGACAAATGCAGTGGGCTGCATTAAACAATAGGGATAACTGGCTCACAATTTTGAGGCTAGGAGAAGTCTAAACTAGAGGCCCAGGCAAGGCAATGCTTTCTCCCCAAAGACTGTTGTGTTCTGGGGCTTTTCCGTCACGTAGCAGGGCACACGGAGGTGTCATCGTCTTTGTATTCCGGGCTCCGTTACTCCAGCTTCTGGCTGCTCCTGGCGGCTTCTCCCGGCTTCTCTCTCTGAGGTCTTCTCTATCAGGCCTCTGGTAATAGGATTAAAATTCATCCTGATTCAGTTGGGCCACACCTTAACTAAAGTCACCTCCTGTTTATAGGGGGTTCACACCCACGGGAATGGGTGCATAATGCCAAGCTGCCACACATGCCCATCATTTTTCTAGCTCTTATTTATTTTCTGGCACCACAGAATAATCCAGGTTTGTCTTGTACGTTCCTTGCCTCAGTCCTGGATTCAATTGCTTCTCCAAGTAGCCCTAGTTAGGCTTCCTGGAGAATGATTTTTAGAAACCAGGATCTAGATGCTGCTGTTTTGCTCCTGGAGTGTTTTGCTTCCACCCCTTTTCAGTGAACAGAACCAGGAAATTGGCGGATGTGCCCCGACCCACACATGCACTCGCATCTACAGTTTTTTCTGTGTGCATATTAAAAACCATGAGCTTCTACTGATACCTCCAATTTGAGTCCCACACAACTGGTTTCATTCTGGCCCCCTCCCTTTCCTTATTTGTAACTTCCTTCCCTGATAGTGCGAAGCCTTGGCCATGTCATCTGCGTATGTTGACTCACGCCATGGCTTCTTTAAGCAGAGGCTCTGCTAGTGCAGCCCCTCGACGCAGACACGTGGGCAAGGCCCTGCTTCTGTAGGAGACTGTGCCCTGTGCTCACTGCCTGAAGGGATGTCTTGTAGCTATAAGTAATCGTGCTTAGGAACACAGGGTGCACATTGTGGGCTAGAATAGACAGAAAATGAAACCGTTTGTTTGAAAATCCATGGCATTTCTCCAAATAGATGTCCCACCTAATTAGCTTATTTCTCAAACATCCAAGTGTTGCATGTTGAAAAGAAAGTAATAAACCAGTGAGGATGCTCTAATACTATTTTATATGAAGAAGAATAATTACCTTTCATAGCATTCTTTGCCAATTTAGGGCTTTTCTTTTTCTTTAACCCATTTTATTTTCCTTTAATTCCCATTTTTGGGGACTTTATACTTTTTAATTACATGCAGAATGTTATTCATTATGATTTTTCTATTTATTGTAAAACAGTTGAAAGTTTTAAAGAATTATGTATCTTTATGGATGTGCTGGTTTGAGTCTTTATGGACCCCAGAAACTCACGCTCTCAAAGCAGATCCATTCCTGTGCTGTAAACCTGTTGTGGGCAGAAACTCTTGGTTGGCACGCTTCTGTTGGGGCCTTTGATAGGATTACTTGGTGAGGTGTGACCCAGGGTGGGTCTTGGTCCTCTTACTGGGGTTCTTTTATAGACAGAGGACTGAAAGCAGAGAAAGAGGAAAAGCGGCAGAGACAGCCATGTGCCTGACCTCCCACAGCTGAGCTCGGGGAGAAAGTGAGCTGGGGTAGAGACCCAGACCAGACAGCCTCATTGTGTCTTGCCATGTGGCAGGGGTCCAGGATCATCTGCAGCCAGGCTTTGCTGAGACAGCATCTCTGATGATGCCTTGACTTGGACCTTTTCATGGCTTCAGAACTGTAAGCTTTGAACCTAATAAAGTCCCACTTGTAAATGCCAATGCATTTCTGGTATATGGTATTGCATTGGCAGCCTTTAGCAAGCTAAAGCAATGAATTATGTATTATATAGGATCTTCTCACCAGACTCATGTTTCATCAAGTGATTTACTTGAATTGGGTTTGCTGTTGGCAAAGACTAAAAAAACGTTTGGTGGAAGTACAAACTCACTAGTGTTGGTTTTCGTCAGATGAAGACTGAAAGTTGTTGGACCTACTTACAAAACGACTGAACCTTGTTTTAGGAAGGGAAGAGGATCAGAACAATTGGAAGGAGAATTTAAGGCTTCAGGTGGTGTGCTCTCTCACGCTTGCTTTCTTAAACCTACTTTCATTCTTCGTACACTCTCTGGCACAGACCTTTGAATGCAGGTGGCTGTGATAAATCTTAGGACTGGAAAATGCCATTGAAGATTGAATTTTAAAAACTTGTCACACAGTGTAGGGGATTAGCAGTGGCACATTTGTTCATAAAATTTGCGTTGTTCCCAGCATGGGCATTGCTATAGAGCCATTCACCTTGGGGAGGCCCATTGTGTTCTGGAAGCCTTCTCTCTGACTGGGCCCCACAGGCCATCTTTAGGTAACAGGAGAGCTTGGGGCTCCCAGGGATGGGACTGTGGGTTTAGACTCCCTGGTGTGACTTTTGACTTCTGCAACTTTCTAGAAATTCTTTAACTGCTCTCTGCCAGTTTCTTCATCTGTATTGTGGGGATAGTAACATCACCTCCCTCAGTGGGTTATGTATGGATGAATTTTTATTGCTGTTCTAATTGTTAGCTATATGAGATCTATTCAGGATTCACTGTTAGCACACCTAAGTGGTTTGGTATCTCTGATTAGTTTGATCCTATTTCCTTGTTAGCATCATCTAAATCTGAGATTGACTCAAATCCCAGCATGTCAGAGCTGGACAGGCTTTTAGGGGTGAACTGAAGCCAAGAGATTGAGCTCGGTGACTTTGGGTTGGCCACTTCCTCGGGGACAGAGGCAGGATAGAGGCTGACGATTTCTTAAGAACCCTGAGAATCTTTGTGGATCAAAATCCTTTGCAAATGGTTTCTTTCTTGGTCTTAACTCGGCCACTGGCAGTTGACTTGGTTGCTTTTCTATCACGTCACTTACCACAGCAGTGACTTTGAGGTGAGGTTTGCCCAGGCACTCATTGGATCAAAGTTGCTGGCTTTTCCCTGTCCTGAATTTGACTCTTGAACTCTGATTGGTTCCACCTTCCCTTTGGGAAAAGGACACCTTTATTGTCCTTAGGCTGGCAATTGGTCCATATCTCCCATGAAACATGTGTCTGGGTATGTTTCAAACATCAGGACAGAAAAGTTTGAATTCTCATGGGAAAATGAGGGTCTGTTTTGGACTGATTTGGGAAATGTGCTTAGAGTGGTCCACTGGGTTAACAAACGAGAGTTTTTCAATAATATACAGATTTTTATTAGTTTACTGTTCTATTATATTTTTGTAATGGTTATGCCTTTCTACCTCATGGGTTTATTCATTTATTGATAGATCAGTTGGTCCTTTACCATTCCCATTTCTGATTTTCATGTTTCCATTGACTATCAAGAAAAACAAGTGTGGATTCTTCTTTCACTGAAGCACCTCTTAGTGGGTGATATTTTTAGTTGTATGGCTACCATGCTCATTATTGCCATTTTGGGGACTTTATGCTTCTTGCCCGATAATGGTTTTGATGTGAAAGTAAGCATGAATTTAACCACGTCAGTGAGCACAGTACACAGAGCTCATGTTCACAAATGTTTTGATCTTTTTATTGTATGTTTTGTTTTTTTTTATTATGGAAGTTGTAGGTATGCAGAAAATTCATGCAGAAAGTACCAAGTACCATATTCCGCTTCATACATGCAGTTTTCCTTATTAACACTTTGCATTAGCGTGATACCATTGTTACATTTGAGGAAATATTATTATAATTGTACTATTAACTATAGTCCACTGTTTACATTAGAGTTTACTTTGTGTGTTGTTCAGTACTATGGTTTTTAAGAATTCTTTTTCTGGTAAAATATATACAACCTAATTTTCCCTTTTTAACCACATCATACTTTCATATTTATTTAAATTTTTTTGTATTTTACCATGTTGAATCTTTTCTTATTTCCTTCATTATGTACTTTTCAGACATGTTCTTTGTGGTTATCATGGGACTTAAATTTAGCATCCTAAATCTGTAACAATCACGTTTGATACCAGCTTACCTTCCATAACTTACACATACAGTGTTTCTATCCCCTTCCATCCCTTCTCCTTTTTGTTATAGTTGTTACCACTTATATCTTTATACATTGTGTGACCCAAACCATAGATTTATCAATAATTTCTATGCATTTGAATTTTAGAATCTGTTAGAAGTAAAAAGTGTAGCTTCATCCAAAAAATACTGTATAGTACTACAGCATTTATAATTACTCATATGGTTATGTTTACTGGCAATCGTTATTTCTCTATGCCACTTCATTGTACTGTGTAGTATCCTTTATTTTCATTTCAAAGAACTCCCTTTAGCATTTTTTTTGTAGGGCATGTCTAGTGGTGGTAAATCTCCTCAGCTTTTGTTTATCTGGGAATATCTTAATCTTTTCCTAATATTTTGAAATAAGTTATTGCTGGACATAAAATTCTTGGTTTGTACTTGTTTTATTTCAGCATTTTAATGATCTGTTCCACTGCCTTCTTGCTCCCATGGTTTATGAAGAGAAATCAGCACTCAATATTGTTTTGACTGCCATGTACGGAACACGTTGCTTGTCTCTTACAGCCTTCAGAATTCTGTCCTCTTGACCTTAGCATTCAACAGTTTGTCTGCTATGTGTCTGGGCATGTTTCCCTTTGAATTTAAGCTGTTTGGTGTTTGTTGGGATTCTTCAATGTGTTTGTATGTTTCATTAAATTTGGGAAGTTTTCTGCCATTATTTCTTTAATTCCTTCTGCACCTTTTCAGATTTCTTCTCCTTCTGGGACTCCTATTACACACACTTTGGTATGCTTCCATAGGTCTCTCACGCTCTGTAAACGTTTTTTCATGATTTTCTCTTTCTGTTCCTCAGACTCCTCAGTCATTTCACTGTTCTTGTCTTTGAATACTCTGATTCTTTCTTCTGCCTGTTCCAGTCTGTTCTTGAAATCCTCTAGGGAATTTTTCATTTTAGGTATTGTGGTCTTTAACTGCAGTATTTCTATGTGGTTCCTTTTTAAAAATTTTTTTCTTTATTGAGAGTCTCATATTATTTATTCATTATTTTCCTGATATCCTTTAGTTTTGTTTCTGTATTTTCCTTTATCTCTTTGAGCATATTGAAGATCATTTTTTTTGTCAGATATGTTCCAAGTGTGGTTGTCTTCACTGATATTTTCCCAATTTTTATCTTGTTTCTTTGTATCGGGAACCATTTCCTGTTTCATTGGTTTTTTTTTTTTTCTTGCAATCCTTTATTGCACACTGTACATTTTTAATACTTCTATGTGTTAACTCTGGGATTTAGTCTCTGTCCCTTAAGTTTGGGTCTGGCTAGTGATAAGACAGAAATTTCCTTGAATGCCAGGATACAGCAAAACCCAAGGAACCACTGCAACAAACACCTTTCCCAGGCTTTGCAGGTTGGCTCTGTGCTGGCTAGTGCTCTCCTTCAGAGCCTAGCACTTCTGTCAAGGTGAGGCTGAGGCTTGAGTCTTGCTGGTGACTTCAGGAATTTCCCCTCTTATAGGAATTCCTGTGTTTGCTCTACTCTGTATGAAATAGACTCCCCTAACCCCTCTCATGTGCTCTGTTACATGTCTTAAAGCTGGGTATTCTTTGCTCCAGGTTGCTTTGATTTGTTTCTTACACTGCTTTAGCTATCTGCCAGCTGCTTCTGCTTGTGGGACACGTTATGGGACAGCGAGCCAGATATGTTTTCCAGGCCAGTCTTTTAGGCTGTCACTTAGATTGCCACTGACAGTGTTCCTTCTGTACGCACGTGGGGTTTACTCTGCTCCCTCCAGAACAGGGCCAGGGACCCACAACAGGAATACTACGCTGGCTGCACTGCGTGCTGGGGTTGGTTTGGAGGAGGGGTCAGTAGAGGTACTATGAGTTTCTCCTACCTGTTTGAAACATGGCATTTTGTGATTTGGCATTCTCTTAATTACTGCAGTCTTTCAGCTGTTTTTTGGAGTTTTGAGGAATTTGGCTCTGCCGGTTTTTGCTAGTTTTTCAATGATTCTGTAGGGGAGCAGCACCCTGGAACATCTTGTACTGCCATCTTGGTAGCTGACTGAAGTCTCTCCCCTGTGTTTTCAGGTCTCGCATCCTGGATATGTAGGAGGATGACTCTAATCCTTTCCCTTGGTGTAAGGCAAAGCCCTCAGGCTTGCTTTTGCATATGACATGCAGGCTGCAGGCCCCTGTGTGGCTTCTTGGTGGGAACATTGCAGTGCTGGTGCCTGGTTTTACAGGACCCTCTGCCCTCACTGCTGTTTCTATCCCACAAGTGTGCAGCGAGACAGAGTGAAGCAGCCTGAGCATCAAGCCCCCCTCTCTCCTCCAAGGCTCCTGCTGTGCGGACTTACCCACACCTGCATTGGATTTTTGGTGGTACTTGTTACTGCAGAATATGCAAGCCTATCCTGACTAATACAGTGTGCATGTCAGACTTGACCTTGAACACCCATTTACCACTCATGTGCTGTGACCTTGAGGCAGTTCCTTAACTTCTCTTTGTTTGCTCATCTACAGATAACTTGATCTACTTCTACTGTTTGCTGTGAGGAGTAAATGAGATAATGCATGTAAAGCACCTGGACCAGTGCCAGGTGTGCAGCTAATAAATTTAGTCCCCACCCGCTAGACCTATCCATAGTCCGCTGTCTTGACGTAGCTTCCTTAAGATGCAGAAGCTTCCTTTCTCTGTGGTGGTTGCTAATTGACAAAAAGGAGAGAAGCGATCACATTGTTATTTTATATTTTCTTAGAAAAACAAGTTAAAGCAAGGTCTGGGCAATGTATGCCCATGGCAGGGAATGGTGGTCTTTTCCTCAAGAGAGCTGCTGCTGAGGCTCAGGTTATTTTTTTTCCCATGTAATGATGAGTGTTGGGGGACCAGGGACCCTCCCCCTCGATGGCCTGTGTCACTGCAGTACACCCTGCCACCAGTAATTAGAGAAAATCACATAGGGACTCAAGGTTTTCTCCCCTTACCCTTGTCCTTAAATCAAGTTAAAATCCCTGTTTCAAGCAATTAAGTTTGGAAGAAAACGAGGACTGGAGAGTAAAGGTAGACGCACAGCACTGAGCAGCTTGGTGGGACGTAGAGTGGTGTCCACACAGACCTGACAGAGAGGCTTGGGAAGCAGCAGAGCCGCAGAGCAGCAGAGTGCAGGCAGCCTGTGGCTATGACCACACTCCGCATTTCACTCATATTTAAAACGGAGTTGATGAATATGATGCAGATATCTAGTTATTGTAAAGCCACATTCGTCTATGGGCACAGTCCAGTTTCCCTGCCATATCTTACAGTTTAAAAGGGAGAGCAGTTAATGGTTTGCCCACTCTTACTTTTTTTTTTTTTTATTATTATCCCCCAGCTTCTGTTCTTCAGGTGTGCAGCTATTTTAGTCTTATGAAGAATGATGGATGATGCAGGAAAGTTTCTTTGGAAGCACTTCTGATATTGTGCAATGCACTTGGGGGTCAGCTACACTTGACTGATGCATGATTTATCCGGTGTCCCTGCCACTTCCTGAGATAAAGCTGCTGTTTTATCAAAAATGCCAGCAACTGTGATTTAGAATTTATAAACCTCCATTTCCAAATAATTGTTCTGATTACTTTCTGCCTAGGCAATAAAATGATAAAGGTAATTGCACACAAATGCGAGATAGCACCAAAATACAATAAAATTAACCTGAATTAGCTTGACTTGTCGATGAGAAGTATTTATGAAATGTAGTATTGCAATAAGGGAGAGTGATATTATAGCTGGAAGGTGAGTTATTGCCTTAATGTAATACTCTTTGAAATTTAAAAAAGAGACTGTTTTTGTTGAAGGTGATTGTCCTTTTGAAATTAAGTTGAAGTGATTCTTATAATTGGCAACAATAATGTGTTTTGAACGTAATATCTTTTATTGTGTTATGCCTAGTTGCATTACCTTTTATTTAGCAGTTTCTGGCTTCAGCTTTTCTAATACTCAGATAGAAGCAGACTTGGAATTCTGTCAGATCCAGGGAACAAGTGTGCTTTATTTTCTTTTCAGTGTGGCCCTTTGTCTGAATCTTAGAGGCTTTTTCTTTTTTCATAGTTGATTAAATCATTTGGATGTCAAAGGTTAAATATTATCATCCATTAATTTTTTTAAGAAGTTTGAGGAAGGTTCTTATAAATGTATTTTGTTTCCCTTTGCATGTGTACTGGGAATTTCACAATCTAGACTAATGGTTTTCAACCCAATTCCCCCTTTTAAATACACATAGTTTATAATATTCCCTTTACAATCTTCCACTGAAATTCATGGACAATACCTACCTATATATACCACTATTAAAGAAACAGACCATAAAGTAAGATATAATACTAAATGGCAGTAAGTAATACAGTGTGCACAATATTATAATATAATATGTATTCACAGTGTAAATGCTTGGGCAGGGCTACCCTGGAAGACATATGAATCGATCAGGTATATGCGATGCAACAGCCACAAATGGAGACTGATACTGTTTTGTTCATTGGTGTCTGGTCACCATTGACATAAGTGACATGACTTTTCCACAGTGTTGGACAACTTCTTGCAAGTTCCAAAGAAAACACAGTCCACTTTTCCCTTGAGTTACCATGTAGTTGTGTTCTTGGACAACCCAGTGTACAGTAAAACTGTTTATAAAAAAAAAAAAAAAAAAAAAAAGCGTGTTTCTGTGTTAAAGGAATTACGCTTTAGGTTGTGATTCATTTGAGACTTGAACGTGGCGCAGGACAAGTCTCTGTCCAGGAATGCCCCGTGTCCTGCAGAACGTTTGGCATTCCTGACGTCTTCCCATTACCCCTTCATAGCTCCCACAGTCGTCGTGGCAACCAAGATGCCTCCAAATGCCCGGAATGCCCGGAATGCCCCTCGAGAATGTCTGGAGAAGATTCTGGTTGTAGAGCATCGCACGCAAGCCGGGCTGTGATCCGACCAGGAGTGTTCCAGGTGCACCGTGAGGGTCCTTCTGCCGTCACTCATGCTGCCAGAGGAAGCCTAGGCTCTGGCGCCTGCTGCTGCCACTGTCCGTTTCCAAATGGATGGAAGAGAAACGTCAGCAGAGGTGAGACGGTCGTAACTTGTTGCACCACAGTGCCCTTTGTCACCCTCTGAACCTAATTTTCTGTAGACCCGGTTTGTGTTTTCTCCCTCGTCAGGCAGAGGCCATGGCAGGGGCCCCAGGCTAAGGCAGACTTTGGAAGGTCTCATAGACACACAATGTGTGTTTCCTGCTGTGGCTTTTGGGAGGATGACACAGGTCTCTTGTTCTCCCAAAGAGAGACTATGCCCAGAAAACATGTAACTAGTAGAATTTGCCCAGAAAAACATAACTAGTGGGAATTTTTTCCAGAAAAAAAATGTGGAATTTAGAAATTTTGAGTGAATTAATGAGATTTAGTGGTAAATAAACCATCTTTTGTAGGCTTCCCTTTCTATTTGCTATTCGATTGATTATCTATGTTGTTATAATAGCCTACTTAGTCTATTTTGATAAAAATAAGAGAAAAGTTAGATGAAAACAAAAACAACATAATAAAAGAAGAACATATAAATACATGACAGGCTAATCATGTATTTATATGTTAAAATTTAGGTCTGCCTTTCCTACTAAAATATCAGTTTTTAAGCAGTGTGTTTTAATATGTTGTAAATAGCATATAACAGAAAAATTGTATATTCTGATTTTTTTCTCTCCACATTTTGATTTAAGGCTGAATTTCAGGAGTTAAAAGATTACCATGGAGTTCAGTTACATGGTGGTTATTTGTCTTTCTGTAATGAATGTTCAGACTTGTCTTTTATTTCTTTAAAAATGGTTGTTACTTTTGGTCTACCTCCGATAAATCCAGTGTCTCAAGTCTTTGTGGGTCTGTCACTGTTTCTTGCGTGTTTGCTTGCACTTGCTCATGGTATCTCAGTTCATGTGTTCTTGGTTCTTTGTACTGGACATCACATTTGAAAAGTTATCACTTATTTATAGGAGTGATGTGCTGAATGAGATGGTCATGCTTGTCTCTAGGGGATATTTTTGTTTCTTTGGCCAGACAGTTTGACAACTAGAACTGTCTCCAGACATTGCCCAGTGTCCACTGGGGCCCAGCCACCCTCAGCTGGGAACCACTGGTCTAATGAGCTCCTGCAGACCATTGGGGACCGAGAATGGAAGCAGCTGAGAGGGGGGCATCGAGACTGGGTGTTCATAGCTGAGGGGGTGCTGCTGGCCTTGGTGGGGAGAGGCCAGGGGTGATGCCGAGCTCCCCACAGTGCGCTGGCCGCCCCCACCGCAGAGAGGTGTCCAGCCCCGAGTGCCAGGAGGCCTGCCGTCGGCCACCCGCTGACATGGTCCAGTGGCTGGTCCGAGGCCTGCCCTGCTTTGTCCATGGCACCCCATCCTCCCAGGCAGAGTTCTTAGGCGCCTTCTCTGCCTGTCTTTTGCTCCCCAACATACAGCAGTGGAGTAGCCCAGCCTGTGGGTCTTCCAGCGGCCCTGGGCGGCTTCCCGCTCAGGGCAGCGCCTCGCCTCCGCCGCCAGGGCAGGTGAAACCTCCTGCGCTTGGTCCCACTGCCTCCAGGTCAGTCTCTGGGCGTCCACGCACCCCTTCCCCTCATGACCAGCTTGCTGGTGGTGACTTCGCTCACAGACTCCTAAGTCCCGAGGCCTCAGACTGGCTTTCAGGGCCACACCAGCCCTGCAGTTTCCCTTCTTCCCGTCTGCCTCTACCCGTGTCACCTAAGAGAGCTCTTGCCGCTTGTCGCAGTCCTCGCGCCATGCTTTTCTTACAAATCCCTCTCAGCTGGCCGCATTTGAACTCTGCCAGCCTTCAGAACTTTCCTCCTCTGTGAATGTTTTCTTGGTCCTTGAATTTGGATGTCTTCTTATCCAGAGAATCTTCTCAACATATTTTTCTGGGCTTTTAAAAAATAATAGACTATGTTTAGAGCAGTTTTAGGTTTACAGGAAAATGGCACAGAAAATAGAAAGTTCCTATGTTCTCTACTCTCCTGCATTTCCCCCTATTACATGTTGCATTAGGGTGGTGCATTTGTTACAGTTGATGAACCTGTTTTGATATATTCTCGCTAACTGACATCCATGGTTTTTGTTAGGATTCTCTGTGCTCTACAGCTCTGTGGCTTCTGACAAATGCATGATGTTGCGTATCCACCATTCTGGCATCAGACAGGCTCATTTCACTGCCCTAAACGTGCCCTGGGCTCCACCCTACTCATGCCTCTCCCCGCCCCCTGACTCGTTGCAACCCCTGAGCCTTTTACTGCCTAAAGTTTAACCTGTGAGGCGAACGTGATAACCACTACACTACGGGGATGTTGTGGGAGGTGTGGGAGGTGGAGAACATGGGAATCCCTGTAGTTTCCGTGTAATATTTAGGTAATCTAAGCACCTTTAAAAAAAAAAAAAATATATATATATATATATATATATATGTATAAACATTTTTGTGAGCAAATGCACATATATGCATATATATTTATATATCATTTTACAAATATTGGTATGTATTGTGAAAATTTTGATTTTCACCCACAATAAAAAAAAAAAAAAAAAAAAAAGGTTAGCCTGTTCCACAGTGCCATGTAGTTGGAATCACACAGTATGTAGCCTCTTCAGATTGGCTTCTTTGACTTAGCAATGTGCAGTTGAGGCTCTTCCATGTACTTTATGGCTTGCTGGCTCATTTCTTTTTATTGCTGAATAATATTCCATTGTATGGCGGCTCCACAGTTTTTTCGTCCATTCTCCTATTGAAGGTCATCTTGTTTGTTTCCAAGTCTCGACAATTATGAATAAAGCTGTTATAATATAAAACTATGTATATCGGTTTTGTGTAGACATAAGTTTTTCACCTAATTTCAGTAAATACCTAGGAATGCAATTGCTGGACCTTATGGTAAGCATATGTTTAGCTTTGTGAAAAAACGCCAGATTGTCTTCCAAAGTGGCTGCACTGTTTTGCGTTCCCAGCAGTGGATGAGAGTTCCTGTGGCTCCACATTGTCGCTGAGACTTGGTGGCGTTGGTGTTTCGGGTTTAGCACAACGTGTGGTGCTCTCTCGTTGTTTTAACTTGCGGTTCCCTAATGACATACGATGTTGAGCATCTTTTCAGATGCTTATTTGCCATCTGGAAATTTTCTTTGGTGAGGTGTCTGCTCAGATTTTTTGCGCCCCCTCCCCGCCCCCCCCCACCCAAAAAAATGGGTTGTTTCCTTTTTGTTGAGTTTTAAGAATTCTTTTGGTTACTAGTCTTTGGTCTGATATGTGTTTTGCAAATATTTTTTTCCCCAGTCTGTGACTTGTCTTTTCATTCTCTTAATATCTGGGTCTTTTTTAGGGCAACGTAATAGTCAGGGGTATGGCCCTGAAGCCAGACTGACTCCACACGCCAGCTTAGCTCTGCCACATGGCAGGTGTTTGCCTTTGGCCAGGTTACATGACATCCAACAAGCCTCAGTTTCCCTTTCTCTAAAGTGGGGGTTCCAGGACTGCCAAGCACATCAGGCAGTGTGGAGGGGCTGCTAAGATGATGCATGTCAAGCATGGGGGACCCTGCCAGCCCCTCCCAAGGCTGCTTGCTGAGCTGCAGACTCTACAAGAAACGGCATCCTTGAGTGTCTGCTCCCGAAGGCACAGCCACCTTGTCCGCTTTTATTTAATGTACTGCTAGGTATTTGTTTAAACCGCCCTCACTGACAGCCTGTGGGTGGAGGGAAAGGCCTCTGTGACCGTGGTGAGTCCTGCTAACGAAGGACAGGAGGAAGGGCATCTGGCGCAGAGCCCGCCCCAGCACGGGGAGGTGTGCTGCGAGGGGTCTCCTCCAGGCCAGCGCCCCGCGTGGGCGGCCAGGGTCCCAGGCACCGTCTGAAGAGCATGACGCTGAGCTGGGCCTGGGGGCCCCGGGCCGAGCTTCTCCAGGCCGTGCACTGTGGTGCTGTGGAAGGTCATGTGCTCTGCAAAGTGCCGAGGGACGGGGAAGACGGGAGCTGCTGGAAGGCAGCCAGCCAGGGTGGCCCAGGGCTCTGGGCAGCCCCGCGGTGCCGTGCCCACACGCACTTCTTCCGCCGCTGTTGTGTTGCTCGTGCTATGGCCGTATTAGCTGCTTGTAAGGTGGAGGAACGTCTCAGTCCTCCCGAGTAAACCTGGACCTGTTTTCGGCATGAAGCTGCTAGGCCTCGGCAGCCAGGAAGGTGGCCGACAGCCTTTCTTTTTATTCTGGCACCAGCTCTAGGGTTTGAACGGAGGTGAAGCCTGTGCTGAAGCCCTGGGTTCTGGCCGGCACAGTCAGCCCTTGTGCAGCTTGGTTTTCAGGATCTGCCGCTCCCCTCACGTACCAAGTTTGCTTTCTCCTTCGGGAGAGGCTCCGTCTTTGTGGGGAGCCCGTGGGGAGCCCAGGGGCCCTTCGCAGCCCGCTCGTCCCAGCCCATTGGTTGCTGTGGATTCCTAATGGAGAGACTCCCAAAGGGGTTAGTTAGACATGTTGCAGGGTAAACATTCTTCCTCCAGAAGGTTCTCACTGCCACCACCCCACTGGGCCCACCCTCACCTCCTCGCCCCGTTTTAAGAAGCACCAGCCTGGAGATGTGTAATTCCACACGTGCTGAAGTGTGCGAAGCCCCCTTCATTGCCCAGGTGCCCCCCAGGGCCATCAGTTCCAGAAGGTACGTTTGCCACAGGCTCACAGAGAAGGGGTGGGAGGTGGTACTGGGCGAAGTTTGGAAGACTAGGGGGAAAGGGGGTTTAGGAAGTTGGTATACCACGTGGTCGTCATGTAAAGTATTGTGCTTGTCAGAAGATGAGAAAATGCCAGTTCTAGGCCGGAGGAGGAGGAGCCGAGCGTGCCGCCCTGAGCAGCGTGGGCCTGGCCTGCGTAAAACACACTCAGGCGTCTGGAAAGCCATGCCGAAGAGGCACGTTAGGCCGGGCCGCCTACCTGGCTGGAAAAAGCAGGCGTAATATTTTCTGCCGTGAAGAAGGTTTGTGGGTCTTGCTAGTTGCCTATTTCAAAGAAATATTCAGTAAAATGAAATTCAGCAAAATCAAATAATTTGGCCAGGTATTTCAGGAGAGTAACCGTGCCAGGTTTTGATTTGTGGATGCAGTTATGGAATTTAAATGGGGAGAGTCCAGGGCCATTTGGCTTTACAAAGGCTCTATTTGTTTTTTCCTTTTGGGCTGAAATTTTGCCTTTCCTATATGAGATGTTTATTACTGCTACCAAAAGTGTCTGGAATATATATTGCTTTAAGCTCTGGGATAAAGTTCACTCTTGTGATGGTTTAATTTTTATTGCGTTCCCATAGTGTGCACTCTTCTTCAGATGATACACGTGGCAGTTCCTGTCCCATGAGACCGCATTCAAAATTGCATCTTCAGTCCGTAGCACATGCTAGCAACTCACATACTTATTCCCTTACTCATTTTTGCAGGCTTGCTCCCTTTTTGTTTGCCCACCACATTAATAGTTCTTTGTACTCTTGTGTTATTTCTGTAGAAAAGTTGTGTTGTTACCAAGTTGAAAATGTTACAATAATGGTAGTGAATGATTTTATTTCCAAGGTGTTAGAAATTGATAGAATTTCCTTCCACTGAACCTCTGTAGAAGTATTTAGAGATGCTGTATTTGCCATGTTATGTGTGTTTTCCAGTTTATACAGATGCGGCTTTAGAAAAGTAATTCTACTCTGCCAGACAATTTCTTGAATTATTGTCTATATAGCCTTTTCTTGGTTATAATTGCTTTTGGGATATCAAGTGAGCAATAATACCTTTTTAAAAAAAAAATCCAACTTTGGGATATTAAGCATTTCCTGCCTACCACGTTTTGAGAAAAGTTTGTGAATTGGTGTGACATTAAGCAGTTCAGAGGAGGAGGACAGAGGTGTGGGTGCAACCCAGAGTGGATGGAGGATGGGGCTGCAGGACGGCTGGGCACTCCCCAGACCTGGGGACCAGTCCCTCTTTCCAGACCAGTCCCTCTTTCCAGTGTGGGGTGGGGGTTGGGATGCTGGGCACAGGGCATTGCTGAGGGGTTGCCAATGACCTTTATGGGGAAGAAACATCATGGGAAGCTACAAGTTGGCTAACAGCTCCAAAGCCCATTATAAATCATAGGCTTGTTAGTTTTTTTCAGTTAAAGTAATTTTATTGATCTCTAACAGATGTGGCAGGGAAGAATTTTGTGAGGTTTATTAGAAGTGTACAATCTCATAAAAATGAAAAGTAAATAAGAAATAGTTGAGCAGATTAGGCATAGGGAAATAAAGGCAGGAAGAATGAAAGAAAGCCATCCTTCCAAATAGATGCAGTTTTCTGCAGAATGGCTCAAGATGGGCCAGGAATTGAGCAGTGAGCTTCCTAGTGGCCAAAGCAACGAAGGATCTATGTTTATTGTTCTGAGCCCTCATATACAGGTTTGAGTTGGTATTTTATTTAACAAAACTATTCACCTGGCGTTAGTTTCTTAGAGTGAGATTGGAAACCTTTGCCAGGAATATTGGGGGACTAGAGAGAGGTGTTGCATACAGAAGCCGGAACAGATCTCCATGGGTTAATGGGAGACTCAGGCTCAGCACCCCCAGCCCCCAAGGTGGGACTGGACACAGTTTTCTCTTTACAGTTCTGGGGACTCATTCACTATTTGCTGTGTTCCCGAGGCTTGCAATAATCCCATCACCCAGGGGTTATTAGAAAAGCAGAATCTCAAGTGCCACCCATTCCTACGGAATCAGAGTTAGCATTTTTACAGGATCCCCATTGAGTGCTTTGCCCTTGACTGAATGGAGTTGTCTTGGGGTGCATTCCTCCTGAAGGCAGCCTCTGTCCCCTCCTCGGCCCTGGCTCTGGTCTGCAGGTAGTGTTCTGCCGGCTTACGTATGCAAAGCAGTCCGACTCTGGGTTCAACCTGGGCCCTCTTAGGCGTGTGGCTGCCTAAGAGAGGACAGGGATTGCTGTTTAGGAGACACCGACTTGAGTGCCTGCTGTGCAGGTACGACAGGCCAGCTGCTGGGGGGAAGCTGAAACAGCGCCGGGGTGCTGCCCGCACCCCACTGCAGAAGGGAAGCAGTGTGGCGTGGCAGTGCTGCCCACATCCCGTTCGTTGGCTCAGTGACCAGTTCTCACCGCCTTCCTGTGCTGCCTAGAGCATTTTTAAGCTTTTCTTTACAGCAGCTTATTTTTAATCTAAACATCTGCGTTAGCCTTGTCCTAAGTAATTCCAGTGAAAACAGTTGTGTGATATGTTCGCTGTATTTTTTTCTGTTACGTGTTTATTTAAATTTAAGATTAATAGACTCGTTTCTAAACTCAGCGCTAGTGGTGTGGTTTGCGCTCCAGAGTCAGCAGCCCTTCCCTCCTTTTCCCAACCCTGGGGCTCTGGAAAAGTCACTCCCATGTCTCTGAGCCTTGTTTTTTTCCTCATTGAGGAAATGGCCTCTATCTGAGGAGGGGTCTCTGTGAGGCTCAGGGACAGCATGTGCCGCACCAGCCGTGGCATTGCGTCAGAAGCAGCTTTCCTTGTCACTCAGCTGGGTTGTAGGTGAGTAATATACAAAAAAGGTTGAATTACAGCGATGTAAGAAGCATATCTGTGCACTGTTGGTGGGAGATAAAATGGTGTAGCAGCTGTAGAAAACAGTCTGGTGGCTGCGCAAAGTTGAACATAGAATTACCATATGACCCGGCAGTTCCACTACTGGTCTATACCCAGAAGAGCCAAAAGGAGGAACTCGGACAGGTGCTCGGACACCAGCGTCCTTAGCAGCATCATTCACTATAGCCAAAGGGCGGAAACATGGATGGATGAATGGGTGCGGCAGTTTGAATTTGGTGAATCCCCAAAAAAGATTATTTTTGAACTAATCCATTCCTTTGGGTGTGGGGCCCTTTTGATGGGATTATGTCAGTGAAGCGTGACAGAGGGTGGGTTTCCACCCTCTTACTGGCACTGTATATAGATGGAGACACATTGGAAGAGAGAGAGAAAAGAAACTGCCATTTTGATCCTGCCACGTGAGAGAAAGAAAGTAGAGAGAGAGGACTCTGCAGAAAGGCAGAGGAGCCCTGAGCTGAGGCCCAGGGAGAGATGCCTGGTCACCCACTGACTCAAGGACAGAAGCCCCCAGAGGCTGCGAGGGGTCCCAGAGTTGGAACCAGCAGAGCACAGAGGCCCAAATGAGGCCCCCGAGGGGCTGAGCCCACGGAGCAGCTCAAGGCTGAGGAGATGAGCCCTGCCATGGGCCCGACCGCCACGTGGCAGCCCCATCGCCGGCAGGATGGTAGTTAGCATCGCCAGTAGCTGTCTTTGCTGAGAAAGCGTCTGTGATGGTGCCTTGATTTGGACCTTCCATGGCCTTGGAACCATAGATTTTTCCCTAATAAAATTCTTGTTATAAAAGCCAACCCATTTCTGGTACTTTGCATTGGCAGCCCTTTGGCAAACTAAGACAATGCGTAAACAAAATGGGATACATCCGTACAGTGGAATGTATGTTACTCAGCCATAAGGAGACAAAGTGCTGGTACATGCTGTAATGTGGATGAAACTTGAGAATATGTTGAATGAAATAGGCCAGCCACAGGAGGACAGGCACTGTATGATCCTGTGTATATGGAATATTCAGAATAAGCAAATTCACAGAGACATCACTGTGAATACAGTTAACGTCAGCGAATTGTACACTTAAAAATGGTTAAAATGGGAAACTGTGTGTTAGATGCTTGTTACCTTAATAAAAGAATAAAAGCATACTTGATAACTTTTAAAGGAGGGCCTGCTGGGCGTTGTCTGGAGTGCGCCTGGCCGTTGGCGGCAGGGTGGCCCTGCCCCTGGCCTCCCGAGTCCCCTGGATAGGAGCAGGTGGCTGGAACAGCACCTTTGGAAAGACCCCTGGGCGGGCAGGGACGCCAGGAGCAGCGGTGCTGTCTCTGGGTGGGGGCATGCCCTCGGGCGGGCTCTTTAAACCCTCAGTGGACTGTGTACAGCAGCAGCTCTGGAAACAGCTTTGGGGTATTATAGGGAACAAAATGAGAACTAAGGTGTCCTGACGCCCTAGGAGGACGTCATAACAGGGAAGGTGACACGGGATTTTGTCAGGATGCTTGTCTTACCTTCATGTATAAGGCTGGAATTTTTTTCTGGCTTCTGGACGGATGCTTCCCAGCTCGATCCGCTGCTTGCCTTGGTGTCCTTGTTAGAGTTGATACCCTAAGACTTGGCAGGGCGTGCACCAGAAGGAAGAAATGAGAAACTGAGGATTCTTTTATTAAGCGTTTTGAGAGAAGATAGTTCCTGATAGTTTGCTCACCAGTAGGCTGGGCTCTTAGAGTTTAAAGAAGCAGTCAGTCACCAAAGGCGGCTCCTTCTGAGAGAGTCTGGGTTTTCCTTCTAATTCAAGGTACCTTTGAAAAAAACATTGCAGGTCCTTGAGATTTTCAACTGTGAATGTTGTTTAAAAATTCATTATGCTGTGATTTAGATAAAATGTACCCCTTAAATTTTATCGTAACATTTCCAGAGTTTTATATTTTTGCTAGTTATTGAATTAAAGGTTTTCCTTATGCAGTGGAAAAATATTGATATGGGAGTGATAGAATTATATCAATTATTTGAACAAAGATTGGGTACAGCTTACACATGATTCATAATAATTCCTATTTTCAAGGAAAAATATCTGCACAATACTTTGTCATTGTGCCATTTGTAGATAAATTGGATATGGGTTGGTCTGTTTTCATTGAAATACAGATTCTGTGTGTTCATGGAGGTTTTATGTATATCTTCCTCATGAACATAGCAAGTGCCTTGAAATCGGACGACTTGAGGCAAAATTGAAAATTTTAAACATGAAATTTTCCTTCAGACCACTGGAATTCCTCTTGATTTACCTGATGCCTTCATTCCTTCTGCAGAGAGCATACCCCCATGCCAAGCACTGCTTGCACACCTCTGGCTCCTAGCACACTGGGGCACATGCTGGGGGCCCCCAAAATTGCTTCCAGCCCTACCAGTTATTGGGGAGTCCTGACTCTAACTGTACCCAGAAGATTGACCCAGCTAGGGTGAACCCCATTCCCTGCTGCTCAGCTTCCTGCAGTGGCTGGGGGTAGGGGAGGGCCACAGTGAGGGGCGAGCGGCCAGGACAGAAGCTCCCGCCACGCAGAGACCGTGCTGCTCGCCTGAGTCCCCGGCGGCCCGGGGTGCTTGCGCGGAGCAGGCAGGCCGTGGGCCTTCGCTGCCCTCGGGGCGGACCAGCACCTGCTGCTTCCTCAGCCGCGGCCCAGAGGCCCATGCCTGCCTGTGCTGGGCCTGGCGAGGCGGAGCTGGCCCGCTGTCCCCCCCAGACGCTGTGAGCTCACAGCTAGCGGGAGGCAGCGTGGGGGACGCGCTTGGAGGGCGGAAGGGCCCAGGGTCAACAGGGCCACAGACCGAGGGGCTTCGGCTGGGGGGGGTGGCTTGCGTGGGTGTATCACGCAGGTGGCCAGGCTGGGCAGTCTTATTACCTCACAGCCACGAGTCCTTGACTCGGCTAGGTAAAGGACAAGCAGGTGCTTTAGTCACACTGTCCCCAGCCAGCACCCTGCAGGTTTGTGGATGAGAACAGGGGTCTGGGTGTGGCTCAGGGTTGTGCTGCCTCGGAGTCAGGCAGCACGTCCGCCGAGGTCCTCCAGCTCCGCACCTTGAGCCATCACCTATGTGGAAGACTTGAAAATGCAAAAAATTTGGTGGGAGTAAGGTAGGTCGGTACGTCCTAGAAGCAGGGGTGCCTAGAGAAGTGTAGCTTCCTGTACTGATGAGACAGAAGCTCTGACAGTCAGAAACATGTTCTTCCTTCAAGCATACATTTGAATGTCCCTGTTCACTTGTGAGAGATCCATGGTGGGGGGAGGGACAAACTGGCATGCCTTGAAAGTTCTTTTTAAAATTTAATTTTATTGTAATTAAATGAATGAAGATCATCCTGGAAGTGACATCTGTCCTAACGTAGCCTTTGGAATTAAATTGTGTATATGGCATGACTAGCCTAACGCTATCTTAGTTTCTAGCTTAAACTTCCAAGGAAGTGCTTGTGTTCGTTTTTGCGTTAGTTCTCTAAATACTGCACCGTGAGTTCCTCCTTCCCCATTTGGATTGCATCACTTGAAGGTGTGTGCAGCAGCCCAGCGCTTTCCCTCTTTGATGTCCATGTGGGGGGTCAGCTGCTTATCGTGCCTGACATTAGAAATGTGCTTCTGCAGAGGAGCACATTCATAATTGGCATGATGTGATAGGGGATTCTTTAGGCAGCTTGTCATCACCCAGGCGAGCTGCAGGAGCAGCAAACGTCCAGCATCCACCGGTATCCTCAGCTGGGTGGGTGTGAGCAGACAGAAGCAGATGCGTCCTCGCTTTCTACATGGGGTGGCCGTTCCTGATCCGGCTTGGCTTCATGGAGAAGTTGGATGTGATTAACATGAAGCTGTGGGCTGGGGCGAATGACTGCTGAAACTATGGGAATCAGGTAGCAAATTGCTCTCCCTTTCTAGATGCCTGTAAAGAATTCCTCTTAAATTGAAATCTACTCCTTCAAACTTACATCAAATTGATTTTAATAAAAAGCTTGAATCAATAGGAAGCAGCTTGGGAAAACAACCACCCTCCCCTAAATAACATTTTAAGAATTCAAGTCCAGTATTTCTTGCTTGCAATTAGTAAAGAAGCAATTTTCTTGATACTTGCTGATTTTCTTCCCATTTGTAAACTCAACCATATTTTTGCAATTTTGTGGGTCCCTGATACTATATGGCTCATAGCAGAAATGGAAATAAACCATCAATAGAAGTAGAAACCTTTGAGAATTTACATAGCATCAAAATGTAGATACCAACAGAAGGAGAAATGCCTGTTGTAGATTACTGGGGCTAAAAATTTAGTCTGCCAGAACCGGAGAGGGACTGGCAGTGGAGCTTCATGGACGTAGATGAGCATCTGTTTGTTGGTGAGCCTTCTGGATCTACCTGCCAGCCTCCAGAGCTTGTTCACAGAACTGTATAGCTGCCGGAGCACTCGGGGAGTGCCTGGGGTGCTTTGATTTAATGAGCAGGTATGAGTGCCACAAACTGGGGGGCTTCCAACAACAGACATTTTCTCTCTCTGCTCCTGTGGCCAGAAGCCTGACGTCAAGTTGTCGTGGGCCCTGGGGAGGCTCCTGCCCGGCCCCTGCAGGCCCCGCCCCGGCCCCAGGCACTCCTTGGCTTCCCAGAGCCATGCTCCAGTCTCTGCCTGTCTCCCTGTGCTTGTCTCCCTTGTGTCTCTGTCTCAGGACACCAGTCACTGGATGTAAGGCTCATCCGAAGGCCATGATGGTCTCATCTCACAAGCCTTGACTTCATCATATCTGCAAAGATCCTATTTCTTTCCAATATTCACAGGTGCCAGGGCTGTCAAATCTACTCAGTACAGGCAGTGACTCCTCCGGGTCTCTCTGCACTAATGATCCATTGGGATCTAAACGATCTGATACCTGGAGCCTCTCAGTCTAGACAACAAGGACTCTCCTGCCCAGCGTCTTTTGTTCTAGGGTGCTGTTCCCCACATTTCCCGTGATGGAAGGGAGGGACACTGTTACAATGGTGTGCCTGGGATGCCCAGAGAGCCAAACACTGCTCCCAGATGGCACACGGCGCTCTAGGGTGCGTCATGAACTTGACTCAGCTGGGTCTGCCCTGAGCCCACCTCCCCCAGCCTCCTCCCCTCTGCTCCGTACTGTCCTACGTGCTGCATCCACTGTCGCCTTAGGACTAAAACTGGCACGTGGCTGTCTCGGCTGCCCTGGCAGCTCTCTCACCGTCGTTTTACTGTCTGGCTGCCAACTTTCGCCTGAGCGTCCTGTTGTTTCTGAGACCTTGCTCGCCCAGGGGCGGTTGGCGACTTGCAGATGCACCTGTGCCCGGTGCTCCCCGTGAACTGCGTGGCCCGTCCCGGCTGCCGAGCACCTTCTCATCCGTCGCCGCCTTATCCTGCAGAGTATAGGCTAGAGAGGAGGACACGGCCCAGGGAGAATCCCTGGATTTCCCAAGGTCAGCCAGTGTCAGCCACAGAGCTGGGGCCCTGACCCGAAGTTCAGCTGCTTTGCCCACTGCTGCCCCGGGCGAAAGCACTTTCCAGCTTAGTTAACTGAAGCCCCACAGCCCAGGACCAGTAGTGAGTGGGTGTCTTTCTTTGTGTTTCCTATAAAAATCCCTTCTCAGTTTCCTAATAGGATGGGTTACTTCTTTATCACCGTCGATGAAAAAGGCACACACTCTGCTTTCCTTGTGCAGAGACAGTCAGCAGTGGAGCGTCTTCTTGGAGGGAGCGCACTTTCCATCGCCCCAGGCAGAGCAGCCTTGCTGTACCGAGAGTCGTCTGTCGCTGAGGCCCTCCGTGTGGCCCCCCGTATGCACCCTGTGGCATGGTGCACCCCTGCACCTTGCAGATGCTGGGCTTGCTGATGCAATGCCTTTGATATTTTGTTTATAAAGATAGAAGACAAAATATCTTCCTTGGTGAAATTTACCCTCTCTCTTTGGCAGCTCTTCACTCTGTTTATGTCTTTAAGGGGTGAGATTTGTGAACGTGTCTTGTGAATTTTTTAAAGTACCAAAAGCAAATGGAAAAATGCAAAATATATATTTTTTCCCAACTCGTAGCCTATTATTGTGCATAGTTCGTAGAGGGCTCGTGCTCTGTGGATACCATTTGTCTCTGCGGCTGGCGGGAGGTCGGCGCTGGTGTTTGTCCTGTTCACAGGTGCCCTCCGTGGGCCCCTGCAGCTGTGTTGGCTTCACGGTCGCTGTCTCTTCTGTCCTCCACAGAGTCAAAGCGCCTGTATCATGATAGCACTTTCCTGTGAGCTCTGGACATACATTATGTTTTAATTGTTGTAATTTAGACTTTGAGACTGCTAAACTGTCTTAGAGGGGAAGAACCTGTCCTCTTTCCACAAGAATAATTAATTGTTAGAGTATGTGGTTTCTGAAGAATTTACTGTAAGATAAAAGACTGCTATTTTATTCTTGCATTTATTAGTATTTAATCAAATGGAAAGTGCACTTTGGGTCTAGAAATCTTGGCTTCAGCTACAGTGTTAGACTGAATTATTGTTTAAAGAGTAAATGCTGTGGAAGTTATCCAGCCTTTGATAGGTTTGGGTGTAATGTAACTAATGTAGAGCATGAGATTTCCTGCCACGTGGGGTGGGGCCTGGGGTTCGTCCTTCGGAACCGCAGATGTGTCTGCACAGTCCAGCCCGAAGGACCAAGGCTGTCCCTGTAGAGGGCCTGGTGCTGCCGCGGCCCGGTGGGTCCCAGCAGCCACAGCGTGTCCAGAACCTCTGGTGCTTCCATGCGGGTCATCCGCCGTTCTCACCCCTGAAGCCTCCCCAACAGCCGCTTGAACCTGCCGTGGTCAGGTGCAGAGGACCTGGGGTGTCGGCACTCGGTGGTGCCGAGTCGTGTGCTCAGCACTGGGCGTTGGCGGCGGCCTGCCCTGCTTTGCGTTAGCGGGCAGGAGGCCTTGCTAAGTCAGTACTTGAGAAAATTCTGGAGCCTTTCTAGCATCTCTGTTGAGGCTGTAGTGTGGAAGGACGAGGGAGGGGACATCTGCTGGGTCGCAGCATTCTTAGGATTTGTTCATCACTGCACGGGTAGAGGAGGGATGGGCCGCAGAAATAGGCACAAGGGTTGGCAAGCCTTTCCTGCCAAGTGCCAGACAGTACATGGTTGGTTGGTTTTTTTCCAATCAATTTTATTGATAAGTATTAGTAAAGCATACAATTCATCCAAAGTGTACAGTCAGTGATATTTGGTATAATCACATAGTTGTGCATTCATCACTTCAATAATTGTTAGAGCATTTTCATTATTTCAACAATAATAACAAAAAATAAACAAGAAAATTCTTTACCTCTCAATCTCTATGCTTCCCTTGCTGTACATAGCTGCTAAGTCTTGCACAATAATTTATCAAGCAGTTTTATTGAGATATATTCACACACTGTACGATTTATCCCCAGTGTATAATCAGTGGCTTTGAGTATACTCACAGTGTTGTGCACTCATCACCACAAAAAACTTTAGGACAGTTTCATTACTCCAAAAATAAACGAACTCCACACCCCTTAGCAGTCCTTCCCCAGCCTTACATAATCACTAATCTAATTTCTTCTTTAGAAATTGATTTATATTTACATTTTATATAAATGGAATCGTAGAATAGATAGTACATTTCTTTCACTTAGCATAATTTTTTTTGGTCTGATATTAACAGCTTGTAGTATTAACATCTATTTGTTCAGTTTCAAAGAAGATGGTCTTATACATGCAATCTTACCCATAGTCATATTTCACATGCGGTTTTACTATGCTATACAGTCCCATGTTATATTTTTTAGCTTCCCTTTTAGTAACATACATGATCTCAGACTTTCCCTTTAAACCACTTTCATACCCACATAGTAGTACTGATAGTTACAGACATTATGCTGGGCTTTAACCTTTTCTATTCATTTCCAAAGATGAACACATCTCTTTTTACCAGTTTTGCACAAGTTAACCTTCAGCTTTCCATTCTCTAACCTCATTCTATTTTCTGGTGACCCAAATTCAAGTTATTAACTCTATGAGATTATGCAATATATTTAGTTCAAAGTAGTGCAATCATAGAGTATTTGTCCTTTTGTGTCGGCCTGGCTTCACTCAATATAACATCTTCCAGGTCCATCCATGTTGTCATGTGCTTCACAACTTCATTTCTTCTTATAGCGTCATACTTTTCCATCGTGTGAATAGACCACAGTTTGATTATCCGTTCATCAGATGATGGACACCTGGGTTGATTCCAACTTTTGGCAATCGTAAATAATGCCGCTATGAACATTGGTGTGCAGATGTCTGTTCGTGTCACTGCTCTCAGTTCTGGGTATATACTCAGTAGTGGTATTGCAGGGTCACGTGGCAAATCTATATTCACCTTGTTGTTTTTTTTTTAACTCCTTTAGGAACTGCCAAACAGTCCTTCAAAGTGGCTGTACCATTCTACATTCCTACCAACAGTGAATTAAGTGTTCCTTTCTCTCCAACACTTGTAGTTCTGTTTTGTTAATAGTGGCCATTCTAACAGGTGTGAAATGATACCTCATTGTAGCTTTGGTTTGCATTTCCTTAATTGCTAGTGAAGTTGAACAGTTTTCAGTGTGCTTTTTTGACATTTGTATTTATGCTTTGGACAAATGTCTATTCAAGTCTTTTGCCTATCTGTTAACCAGGTGGTTTGTCTTTTTATTGTTGAATTGTAGTATCTCTTTATGTATCATGGATATTAAACCCTTATCAGAAAAGTTATTTTCAAATATTTTCTCCCATTGAGCCAGCTGCTCTTCCACCCTTTTGACAAAGTCCTGTGAGGTGCAAAAGTGTTTAATTTTGAGGAGGTCCTGTTTATTTTCTTTTTTTGTTCCTTGTGCTTTGGGTGTGAGGTCTAAGAAACCACCACCTACCACAAGGTCTTTAGAATGTTTCCCTACATTTTCTTCTAGTAGTTTTATGGCTTTTATATTTAGGTCTCCAATCCATTTTGAGTTGATTCTTGTAGAGAGAGTGAGATAGCGGTCCTCTTTCATTCTTTTGCTTATGGAAGTCCAGTTCTCCCAGCACCATTTGTTGAAGAGACTGTTTTGTCCCATTAACATAGCTTTGGTAGCTTTGTCAAAAACCAGTTGACCATAGAGGTGAGGGTTTATTATTTCTGGACTGTCAATTCTATTCCATTGGTCAATGTCTATCTTTATGCCAGTACCATACTGTTTTGACCACTGTAGCTTTGTAATGTTTCAAGGTTAGCAGTGAGATTCCTCGCACATAGCTGTTCTTTTTTAAAAAGCTTTTCTCTTTTTGGGTGCATTCTCCCTTCCAAATGGATTTGGTAATTTTCTTTTCTATTTCTGTAAATGAGGCTTTTTTGGAATTTTGGTTAGTATTGCATTGAATCTGTAAATCACTTTGGGTAGAATTGACATTGTCACAATATTCAGTCTTCCAATCCATGAACATGGAATGTCTTCCCATTTGTTTAGATATTCATTGATTTCTTTTAGCATTCTTTGGCAGTTTTCTGCATATAGATCTTGTACTTCTTTTGTTAAGTTTTGATTCCTACGTATCTGAGTCTTTTTGTTGCTATTGTAAATGGAATTTCCCCTCTGATTTCTTCCTCAGATTGTTCAATGCTAGTGTAGAGAAACATTACTGATTTTTGCATAATGCTCTTGTATCCTGGGATTTTGCTGAAGTATTGTTAGCTCAAGTAGCTTTGTCTTAGACGTTTCAGAATTTTCTAAATATAGGATCGTGTCACCCGCAAATAAGTGAGAGTTTTACTTCCTCTTTTCCTTTTTTTTTTTTTTTCCTGGTCTAATTGCTCTAGCTAGAACTTCTAGTATAATGTTGATTAACAATGGATGTCCTTGTCTTGTTCCTGATCTTAGAGGGAAAGCTTTCATCCTTTCCCCATTGAGTATGGTGCTGCCTTTGGGTTTTTCGTATATACCTTTTATCATGTTGAGGAATTTTCCTTCTATTCCTGTCTTTTGAATTGTTTTTATCAAGATTTTGGCAAATGCCTTTTCTGCATTGATAGAGATGATCATGTGGTTTTTTTGTTTTCCCCCTTCAATTTGTTAATGTAGTATATTGTGTTAATTGATTTTCTTGTGTTGAACCAGCCTTGCATACCAGGAATAAATCCCACTTGGTCGTGATGTATAAGTCTTTTGATATGCTCTTGGAGTCTATTTGCAAGTATTTTGTTGAGAATTTTTGCATCTATGTTCATTAAAGAGATTGGTCTTTATTTGTCTTTTCTTGTAGTATGTTTATCTGGCTTTGGTATTAGGGTAATGTTGGTTTCATAAAATGTTTTGGGTAATTTTCCCTCCTCTTCAGTTTTTTTGGAGGAGTTTAAACAGGATTGGTGTTAATTCTTCTTGAAATGCTTGGTAGAATTTACCTGATACTGGACTTTTCTTTGTTGGGAGATTTTTGATAACTGATTCAATATCTTTGAAGTGATTAGTTTAAGCTCTTGTATTTCGTGTAGAGTCAGTGTGGATTGTGCATTTCTAGGAATTTATTTCTGCTCTAATCTTTAATATTTCCTTCCTTCTGCTTGCTTTAGGAATGGTTTGCTGTTCTTTTTCTAGTTTTTCTAGTTGTTCAGTTAGATCTTTGATTTTAGCTCTTCTATTTTAATATAGGTATTTAGGGCTATAAATTTCCCTCTCAGCACTGCCTTCACTGTATCCCATAAGTTTTCATAAGTTGTGTTCTCATTCATCTCAATATATTTACTAATTTCACTTATAATTTCTTCTTAGACCCACTGAATATTTAGGAGTCTGTTGTGCAGCCTCCACACATTTGCAAATTTACCTCTTTCCCATCTATTACTGATTTCCAGTTTTATTCCTTTATGATCTGAGAAGATGTGCTGTATAATTTCAGTCTTTTTATATTTATTGAGAGCTGCATTGTGACCTAATATGCGGTCTTCCTGGAGAAAGATCCATGGGCACTTGAGAAGAATGTGTAACCTGTTGAGTTTGAGTTCAATGTTCTGCCTATGTCTGTTAGGTCTATCTTGTTTATCATATTGTTCAAGTTCTGTTTCCTTGTTGAACTTCTGTCTAACTTTTGCTGATGTGAGTGGTGTATTGAAGTCTCCAACTATTATTGTAGAGATGTCTTTTTCTCCGTTCAGTTTTACCAGAGTTTGCTTCATGTATTTTGGGGCACCCTGGTTAGGTACATAGATATATGACTGTTATATCTTCCTGGTGGATCGTCCCTTTTATTAATATATAATGGCCTTCTGTATCTCTTATAACTTTTTTCCATTTAAAGTCTGTTTTGTCTGATATTGGTATAGCTACCTCTGCTCATTCTTGGTTACTGTTTGTGTAGAATATCGTTTTTAACCTTTTATTTTCAGCCAGTTTGTATGCCTGGGTCTAAGGTGAGTCTTTTGTAGGCAGCATATGGATGGCTCATTTTTTTAAATCCATTCTGTCAGCCTATATATTTTGATCAGGGAGTTTAATCCATTTACATTCAATGATATTATTGTAAATGCATTACTTACTTCTACCATTTTATTCTTTGATTTTCATATGTTATATCTTACTTTCATCTGCCTTTTTACTCTTTTGTTTACCCTTTCTGCTATTCATTCTTTTGTGCTCTCCTCCAAGCCTCTCTCTCCTGTCTTTCTTTCAGGCTTAAAGCTTCCTTTAATATTTCCTGCAAAGGTAGATTCTTTTTTTACTAACTCTTAGTTTCTGTTTGTGAATATTTTAAATTCACCTTCATATTTGAAGGACAATTTTACTGGATAAAGAATTCTTGGCTGGCAGTATTTCTCTTTCAGTATCCTAATTGTATCATACCACTGTCTTCTTGCCTCCATGGTTTCTGATGCGAAATCTGCACTAATTCTTACTGGGCATCCCTTGTGTATGATGGTTTGCGTCTCCCTTGCTGCACTCAGAATTTTATCTTTATCTTTGACATTTGATATTCTGAGTAGTATTTGTCTTGGAGTAGATCTATTGGCATGTATTCTGTTTGGGGTACACCACTCTTCTTGGATATGTAAGTTCATTTCTTTCAAAAAAGTTGGAAATTTTCTGCTATTATTTCCTCTAATACTCTTTCTGTCCCCTTTTCCCCTTTGGAACGCTCATGATATGTATGTTGTTGCATTTCGTGTTATCGTGTAACTCCCTGAGCCCCTGCTTAATTTTTTCCATTCTTTTCTCTCTGTGTTCTTTTTACTCTTCTATTTCAGCTGTTCTGTCTTCTGTATCACTTAATCTTTCTTCTATCATTTCTATTCTTCTGTTGTATGCCTATAATATGTTTTTGATCTCACTAATTGTGTCTTTCCTTCCCGTGAGCTCTGTTACTTTTCTATTCAGGTTTTCATATTCTTCTTTGGGCTTGCTCAGTGTTGTCTTGATGTTGTTGTCTTTCAGCTCATTAATTTGATTCTGGAAATTTGTATGCATCTCGTTGATTAGTTGTCTCAAATTCTGTGTCTCTTCTGGGGCTTTGATATATTCCTTTCTTGGGCCAGTTCTTCCATTTTCTTAGTATAGCTTGTACTTTTTTGCTGATGTCCAGGCATCTGATTAGGATGATGAGTTTACTCAGATGCTCAATTTCTCTCTCTTTCATAGGCATTTAATGGCCGGAGGCTGTGTTCTTTGATTCTGGGTTCAACCGGTTCTGGGTCTTTAGGATTGTCTCTGTTAGTTGCTCAAATCTGGGCCCTGGACCCAGTAATGGGTTGCAGACCCACTTTCTCTAGGGCCTTGGGGAGGGAGGCTTTAAAGGCCATGTATACTTCCTTGGTCCTACAGCAGATAGTGCTTTTTGGCAGCCCTCTCACTTCAGTGTCTGGTCAGAGTGTGTTCCTGCATCATGGACCAGATCACTGTGATAGAGGCTTCTGCCTGGAGGCTAAGAGCCTCATAATTCAAACTTCCTCAGAGGCAGTTCTCCAACCTTTGCTGGCAGCCCCCTCCCTTTTCCCAGGTAGGAAATAATTCCTCTCCCCTCTGTGTCCTCAACAACCAGCCCCAGTCAGTAGAGGGAGAGATTGAGAGGGTCAGATCTCTTTAGTCCCTTCCCGGCTCCAGAGGCAAGCAATGGCTCAGCCCCACCCAGCCTAGAAGGCTCATGGGACACAGCAGACCAAATGTGTGAGTCAAAAGCTGAGTCAGGGAAATGGATGTGGCTCAAGCGATTGGGTTCCCGTCTACCATATAGGAAGTCCAGGGTTCTATTCCTGGGGCCTTCTGGTGAAAGATAAGCTGGCCCACACGGAGTGCTGGCCCACGCAGAGAGCTGGCACAGCAAGGTGACGCAACAAAAAGAGACACAGAGGAGAGACAATAAGAGATGCAGCAGACCAGGGAGCTGAGGTGGCGCAAGAGATTGAGTGCCTCTCTCCCACTGGGAAGGCCCCAGGATCGGTTCCCAGTGCCGCCTAAAGAGAAAACAAGCAGACACGGAAGAACACACAGAAAGCAGACAGCGAGCACAAAAACAATGGTGGCGGGGAGGGGAATAAATCAAACAAACAAATAAAAACTGAGTCAGCCTTAGGCTGTGTCCCTCTCTCTCGCCTTTCCTGGGGAGGTGGATCCCTAGGGCCCCCTTTTACTGTAACCTCCAGCCCCAAGGCCTGAGAATTCAAGCGTGTCTCTAGTTTGGGGAGATGCTGGCAGTTGCAGCTATGGTTTTTAACTCACAGTTTTGCCATCGTGATTCTTTTCCATTGTTCCTCTCTCCTATGGGCAGTGTCCAGCCTTCTTCTGATGTCCTAAAACCTAGAAGACATTTTTTCCAGGCCATTTCTGCTTGTCTTCTAGCTATTTTTTCTGGAAGAGAAGAGAGTCTTTCTAGTCCGCTATCTTCCCAGAATTCTTAGATAGAAAATGTTTTTGGTTTTGTAGGCCACACAGTCTCCGTCGCAGCTTTTGGATTCTTCCATTGTAGCGCAAAAGGAGGCATAGACCATAGACCGTATGGAAGAAAATGAGTGGGGCTGTGTGCCAATAAAACTTTATGGACACTAAGGTTTGAATTCCATATATTTCCTATGTCATCAAATATTTTTGGGTTTTTTTTTTTTTCCAATCATTTAAAAATGTACAAACCATTTGTACTTCACATTCTGTGCAAAGTCCGCAGGGGCGAGCTGGATTTAACCACTACCCTGCTTGTGCTGAGTGTCGGGTGCTCAGACCCTTGCACTCTTCACCCTCCAGCTTCCCATCTGGCCCTTCTGATAACGGCATGAGCAGCGCGAGGGCCAGCTGCAGTTCCATGGAGAAGGAAGGTGGGCAGTCTGGCCTGAGTGTAGTGGGAAGCCTGGAGCCCCTGCACCCTCCTTGCCACCATTTCCTCATTTGGGCAGTGAGGAGAGGTTGGACTGGATAAGATGCAGTGAGATTTCCCAGATTGCCTGTGGCAGTGGAGGGAGTTGCATTCGGGCGGTGGCTGCCTACGCCCAGAGATGCTAGAAGTCCACTGCTGCAGTGGCAGGAATTTTTTGCAGGCTTTGCCCAATGCTGCAGTCGGACCCACATTCCTGGTGGGTTTGTTCCTCCTGGCTGTTGGCTGGAGACCTGTTGTAGGAGCTTGGTGGGTGCCTGTTCTGGAGCTGCAGCTTGAAAGTTTTCACTGCACTTTGAGAGTTGGTGAAAACGAGGCTCTGGTTAGTGACTCTGGAAACAGCTTTTCAGTCCACCTTCAGGGCGCATTCATCCTGTCATTGGTGGATTCTCTGACACTGCAGCTTCTCACTCTCGATGTGTAAATCCTGTCTGTGCACAGGTAGAAAATTTTATAACTGTTTATAATTTTTCCCGTGACTTGTTTGCACACAGATGTATGATACTTTGGTACTGTAAGAGGTTTTCCTGGGGGAGGATAATTCTACATCCCATCTTGGCTGCAGGTAGAGAAGTTTCAGACTTTTTCACTTGGCCACCAGATCTGGCTTGTCAAAGGGCGTGTGTGTTCTTTGTGGAGCCTCCTCTGTGACTCTGACCTGAAGCTTGGCGTCTCCTCTCTGGGAGTAGGAATCCACGGGTTCTGGCTGCTCTGCCTAATTGAAGAGGTTGGCGTGTTTCCTTCAGATCTCGTGTGTGCTCTCCCACGTTACTCATTCTCTAAGAAGTCAAACTTCACCCAACTTGAGAGGGCTATAAAGAATGAGGTTATTTTCTGCCATGACATATTTAAGCTGAAGCTTCCCAAGACATAACAGTTTTCAGAACTGACATTTCATTTTGAACACCCGGCTGCCACCCTCTTTACTCCTCATGACAGCCTGTCACTGCAGCCCAGGAGCTAGTTGGTACCTGAAGTGCTAGAAAATTCCAGCCTGTAGGAGCGTGCTACTGGCAGGGTTGAGGCGCAGGACCCTGGCGGGGGCTGAGCCAGTGGTGTGGACACCACTCTGTGAAGACCAAGTGGTTGGGGGCTTCTACCCTGGCGGGAAGATGGTTTTTCTTGCCAGTGATATGAACATGGGACGTTTTAGCAAGGGTGGCAAAAAAATGAGGGGCCACATGGTATTTTCTTTTTTTTTTTTTCCCTCCACAGTAAATAAGTGAACTGTTTTTGATCAAAACTGAAGTTCATATGTTAAAATATGGCAGATTGGGGCGGTCTTTGGCTTGGACAGCAGTTCAATGCATTCTGCAGGTGGAGCTTGAAGCCCTCTCCAGGGCGTGGTGGAGGCGCCGTCCTGTCCAACTAGACTCAGGTTCCCGACTCTGCAGAACCTGTTTCGCTTTTCACGAGGTTTCGGGAATATTGAGAGTCTTCCACTCAGTTCTTCTCGTGGTCTCAGAAGGAGGCTCCGCTTGATTTTGCACAAAGCAGCCGCAGTCCTTGTTGGCTTTAAACAGGCTGAGGTGGCCGGTGCCCTTGTGTTTCTCGCTCTGCAGGCTTCCAGCTGGGATATTGGGCCCCACATGTCCACGACAGGCTTGTCAGGAGCCAGTGACCGTGGGGCTGTGGGGCGAGGGCACCGTCGCCTCGGACGGGCTCAGATCCCAGCTTCACTCGAGGCGCCGTGGTGGCTGCTGCGAAGGAGCAGGGGGACCCGGAGGGTGGGCCGGGCCTGGTGAGGGCCCTCAACCTGCGGAGCCTCAGACAGCCAGGCGTGCAGCCACGGGAGGAGGCCCTGGGCCGTGCATTCCAGCGCTCAGGCTCCAACCTCACTGGGGCTTAGCGCCTCAGCGCAGGCAACTGGCTGAGGCGGGCGGTGGGTGAAGGGACCTTGTTGGCTGCGGCTCCACCCACAGCCCCTGGCCGGACACTGCCTCGTGGCTGCCGTGGTCTGGCCACCATTCGACTTGCCTGCTTGCCACGGCGTCCTGTGGGGGAGCTCGGTGAGCCGCCTTCGACGTGCAGGGCAGGTTGTGGGATGGCGAGTTCTGGGATGGCCACGGCCAGACAGACTGGGCCAGGTGTACAGCTTCCAGCATGTGCGCCCGGGGGAGGGGGCTTCCTCCTCGCAGAGCTGCGGGGGGTGGGAGCCACCGGTTTAAGGAGCCTTTTTCTTGGCTCAGCGCCCGCCTGTTCCTGCAGCCCTTGAACTGTTCTCTGGAGCTTAGAGAAAGATGTTCTGTGGTGGGGTGGAGCCCTGGAGCGTCCACACCACCCTCTTGACTGGGGTGTGGCCCTCGGGAAAGCTTTAGGAAACCTTTTAAAGAAACGTGTGATAGCTACCGAGAAGGATCCGAAAAGACTCTAACAGGCCTCACTGTTCACGGACCAGTTTTCAGTTAGATCCAGAGATTTTCTAGCCAAACGGATGGGATGCAATGGTTGTATCTGGAAACATTTTTCAAAAGTGCCAAAGTTCCAGGGGGTGTCTGGGGCGATTTGCTAAACTGTGCCCATCTGTAAGCTTTGTGTACGTCTCTCTCTGTGTCATCTATTTCTTTTATACACTCACGCTCTCAAACACACTCACAGTCACATGCGTGTGCTCGAGTGCACTCACTTCTACACACAGACACGCATATCTGCACCGACCCCTCCCCAGACACACACACACGCATGTATTCACACATACACACACTCTCTCATACGGTCATCTCACACACGTGCTCCCTCACACTAACACGCCCACACACTCGAACACACGCCCCCAGAGGCTGGTATTCTGTGTGCACCCTAGCTAATTCTGGTTTGATTGCACACATACAAAGCTGCCTCAGCTTTGGAACAGAAAATCTGTACCACTCAGAGTTAGTCCAGTAGTACGCACCAAACAAAAAGTTTGGGAAGGAAAACGGAGTTCTATTTTAAGTGTAATTTTAAAATGTGGCTACATCCAAATGGTACTGGTTTATTTCTAGAAACTGTTGATTTCTAAACCAGTGAACAGGTGCCCTCTGACACCCCTTTAACGCCTTAGTCCTTCCATGTCTTAGCACTGACGCGTGGGGCCTTTGCCGTTTTGAACGGGCTGTTATGTGGATGCCTTGTGTACGCTGAGCCGTTACACGGGCATGTGTGTTTGCTTCTAGAACCTTGCTGCCAAGGGCCTGCTCTTTCACCTCATCCCCCACACCCCATCCCCCACCTAACCCGTGTGCTTTACAGAAGAGGCATCATTAACCAGGAAGCTACTGGAAGCTACTGGGCCAGGCCAGGTCGTCTTCAATGATAGTAATAAAAAGAAGGCACCCTCGCAGAGCCTACATCTGGAAGTCTCTGTGCAAGCCCAGTCAGTGAGCTTCAGGTACAGTTTTTCACTCTGAAATCCGAGTTACAGAATTATAATGCAGCGTTTCTCCACCATTCGTATGTGCCTGAGGCTGGGCCACGAACATGTAGCAACAAACCGGAAGGCTTGTTTTCCTTTGTCTTCAGTGGCTTCAGCGGCTCCCGGGAGGCTTCGAATGCTACGTTTGAACCACCTTTGGGGCCGTGCTAAGTCTGACATCCCACGCGGCCTTGCCAGCTTTGATCAGCCCAGTCGCGTCCATCTAACTGCACTGTTTTGGCTGTCAGGGCCTTGTAACTGAGCCACATCATGGCTCCTTTTAATGAGCGTGACCTAGTGACGTTCCGCGGAGCCCCTGGGTTTGTGGCGGTTACGGGCGAGGGTCTGTGCCTGTCCTCGGCGTTTTCCTTCTTGGTGTTCACACTTGCCCACTTCCCTCTCCCACCCTCCCTTGGCTACTTCATTACGAGGCGAGAGGTAGGAAGGCGTCTCTCTCTTCAGGGTTTTGACGTGTGGGTTTTTTTCCAGCTGCAATATTCCCATGTGCCTGATCTTCAGTGGGCTCAGCTTGAGCACCGAGGACGGAAGTGCTTTCCCGCTGGTCTTCGTTTCACAGGGGGTGTTGTGAGGCAGCTGTGCACCCTTCCGCCTTCCTCCAGGCCCCCTCACACAGTGGGTTGGAAACACCCCAAAGGCCGCGTGAGGGGCCCGTGGGGCGCGGGGCAGCGGAGTGCCCGTTCTGGGCCCACTCTGATAGATAACAGGAGCCCGGGCTCCTGGCTGGACAGTGCTTACGAGAAGACCGGTGGCTTCTGCCTATTTCTGAGTATTTCCATCGCCTCAGATACCAAAAATGGGAAGGAAGCAAAATGTGTAAAAGTGAAAGCGCAGCACTGTGAAGATGGTTCTGGAAGGATGGTTCAGAGCCGTGTGGCAGGCTGGGAAATGGCGAGCAAAGGAGAAAGGCAGTTTCCCGCGCGGGTCTCCTATGGGAGCCCAGCCTCGGCGCCAGGTGCTCCACTTAGAACGTTGCCGTTTAAACACCTTTCTCGAGAAAGGGGAGGTGGCTTTCAGAGGCCTCCAGATAACCATGGAGAATGCACCTTTTTCCTGCCCCGGTCAGCATCAGACACTCTCTCTTACGGCTTTAGGCCGATGCCATCACGTGCTGCACGTGCCGGCCGGGTGGGCCCTGCGGCGCTCCTGGGTGGGGGCCCGTGGGCTCAAGCTTCAGGATCGTGGGGCGCACGGGGCCAGGGGAGGGGCTAGCTGGTCACTGAAGCATGCTCTCCACGGTGAAGTCGGTGCGGGCAGGCGCCTTTGCTCCTGCAGAGTCAGGCTGAGACCAGGGCACCCTGCCAGCAGATGGAGTGCGAGCCTCGCGTGAGCTGCCCTTGGTCAGTGCCTGAGCTGGAGCATACCCCACCCCCCGGAACCTGTGCGTGTGACTTAGGTGGAAATCGGGTCTCTGCAGATGTGGTTAGTTAGGATGAGGCCAGACTCGCATCGCTGAGCCCTCAGTCCGGTGTGGGTGGGTCTTTACAAGAAGGGACGTGGACACACGGACACACAGGGAAGGCAGCCGTGCGACGGGGGGGCAGGGACTGGAGTGGATGGCCGGCCACCTGACGGAGCTGGGAGAGGAACAAGGGACTTCAGAGGGAGCATGGACCACCGGGACCCCAGTTTTGGCGTTCTGGCCTCTAGAACTGAGAGACTAGACTCGATTTCTGTGGTTTAAGCTGCCCGGTCTGTGGTGCTTTGTTAGGCAGCCCCGGGAAACTCAGGCAGTAAATAGTTTAAGACCCTGGTGTTGGAGCCTCCGTGCAACCCTGTGGCTTAATTCTAAACCCTTTAGGGTTTCCACTTTGTTCTGTTTGGCAAATTCAGAGGATTGGTTTTGAGTTTGACAGTGCCCCTTTTTGCCTCGCCTTTCCCTTGATTCAACCCCCAGGTCCTCTTTACCCCCGGGGGCCCCCAGACTCCAGTGGGCTGCTCAGAAAAAGAAAGGCCCGAGGAGCCCTGTTTCGAGGGCAGCCCCTATTTTAGGCCTCTGTGGGCCTCGTGCCAGGAAGAAATAGGCGGGTGAGTTTGTTTTTCTTCCTTGCTCCCTTTCCTGGTCTGGAAAGCAGCACACTTTCAGCTAGAGCGATTCTGTTAGGCAGCCCCAAAGAGTTTGTGCCCTTGTCATCACCCTGTCCCTCGTGCTTGTGGTTACGGAGCGAGCATGTCCCACAGCTTGCCTGCCCTCTGCCCTAACATTCTTGGATCTTGCTCTTCTCCATCCCCCTACACTCGGGTCTCACGGAGGATGTCGGTCATCCCTGTCCCAATAGCTGCTGCAGTCTCAGCTCCCGAGTCCTTGCCCTCCCAGTGATCTGGACTGCCTCCTTCAGTTCCTCAAACTCTGAGCTCCGCCTCAGGGAAGCCTTCCTGGACTTCTCAGGCCATCAGACTCCCAGCTGAAGGTTCTCATCGATCCTGGGGTTCTCCTTCTGAGTCCTTCTCTCAGATATAATTAGATAATTAGTATTGCTAGGTCATTTATTCAGCACATATTTACCAAGTACCTGTGAAGTGCTGGGGAGGCAACAGTGGGCTGCAGAGCTACTCCCAATTGAAGAAAACAGGAATTCCACAGCACACCAGTTTGAAACAAATAAGGCTTTGTTTTTCTTGCACACATAGAAATCTAGACATAGAGCTGCTGGTGGTACAGCAGCTCACCAATATCAGGGCTGAGGCCTTTTCCTCATGTCCCCCAGGTGGCTGCCACAGCTCCAGGCATTACATATTACATGTTCAAGGAAAGAAAGGGAGAGCTGCCTTTAAAAACCAGAACCCCCAGCAGTCTTTTACTTATTCCTTGGCCAGAATTTTCATATAACAGTTGCTACCCATATTGGAACTTACGTTCTAATGAAGATGACACTGCAAATAAACAGAAACATTTAATATTGTGATGTAAGTGCTATAAAGGAAAATAAAGCTGAGAAACAGGATAAATAAATAAAGGGATGGCAGTGGAGGCCTGTTTTAGGAAGGTTTCTCTGAGAAGGTGACATTTGAGCAGGGTTGGGAATGAAGTGACAGAGGCTGCCGTGCTGGAATGTGATAGAAAAATCATTTCTCCAGTAGTGAGCTGGAAATGCAGAGCCCCGAGGCAAGAACGAGGCTGGTGTGTTTGAGAATAGAAAAAGTGGAATGACTAGGGGAGTCCTGGTCAGAGAAGAGGTCAGGCAGGGAGGTGAGGGCCCCTTGGTGTCTGGGGCCTCACTGAGACTTGGGAGTTTGAATAGTCTCACAGAGATGGGAAAGAGGTACCTGATTAGCCCGTGTGTATCTTCTTTTTATTCTAGTTTATTTTTTTACT
Organism: Tolypeutes matacus; assembly: GCA_026826555.1. NCBI lineage: Eukaryota > Metazoa > Chordata > Mammalia > Cingulata > Chlamyphoridae > Tolypeutes > Tolypeutes matacus. The sequence continues at coordinate 12,431,344 of JAKSZT010054544.1, forward strand.
CAAATGTTCATATGTCGAAGTTTTTAGTTCACTCAGAAAAGTATTTATAGCCATTTGTTTTATATACACGAGATTGAGAAAATGACAGATGTACGATGTTTCTGGTCATTTGGCCTTAATATCAAGTGTCACATCCTGAATTTGAATCGTTTTTTCTTATTGTAAAAGGAAATCACGTTTACTTGAAAAACTTTGGAAGCACAGATTGGAGAAGAAAATTTTAAATCATCCTACCCTATCCATATTGATTGTTTTTAAATAAACAAGTTTTAGAATGCTTTTAGGTTTACAGTGCGTTTGTGAAGACAGTGAGGGAGTCGTGCTTTGTGGTTAATCTTCCCCTCCCCAGTTGACCAGTCTGTCTCTGCAGCACCTTAGCCCGGAGGCGAATGCACCGGTGTGGTGTGCTCGCAGATTTGTGTGGGTTTCTTTCTGTTTATTATTTATTCTCCAGCCCCACCATCCTTATTGCCATCGCATCTCCTCCCAGCCCGTCTCTCCCGGCTGGCTCGTCATGGTTGCCCACCTGGGTCGTGGGTACAGCCCCCTGTGACACCCAGCCCCTGCCCACCCGTTCTTCACACAGCTGCCAGAGGGAGCCTTAGGATGCAAACGGGTGGGCACCTGCCTTGTTTCATACTCGCTGGGCTCCCAGGAAAAGGGAGAGCCCTACTGCCGGCTGCCCCCAGTCCTTGGGGTCTTTGCTCCTGCTTGTCCATCAGCGTCTCCTCACCTGGCAGCTCCTTGTTAGAGTCCAGCTTCTCCCAAACACCTTGGCTGGCTGTGCTTCCCCCGCCGCTTGGCCTCCGTGTCCTTCCTCTGGTTCCTGTAACCGCCGCCCTTCCCGTGCCCAGCAGGGGTCCCCGGTGTGGGAATTGCCTGTTCCAGGGCCGCCAGCCTCCCCACGGTGAGTCCTGGAGGCTTGTAGCCAGGCTTGCGTCATCCGTGCTTGGCACCACACCGGGTCCAGGGCCGGGAAGACTGTAGCCACCTCAGCCTGCTTCCTGGGATCCAGCGTATCCAGCCCGTCCCCACACTTGCTGGCCATTGGCTGTTGGCCCCTCCTGGCATTTCCTCACTGGTGCCGGCTGCTCGAGAGCCCTTTCTCCCTGGTCTCTGGGTTGTGGGAAGCTGGGCCTCTGCCGTGCTCACGGCCCAGCCAGTGCTTCCTGTGGCCCTGTCGTGCGGCGGAGCGCCCGTCCGTCTGCCGCCCACCACCCGGTGGGTTGAGGGAGGCGGCCGCGGCCCCGTGCTGCGCTGTGGGTGTGCAGGTCACCTGCTGCTGACCTCCCCTGCAGCTCGCACTCCTTCCCCTCCCTTGCCATCCCAGCCCTGCCCCGACCTCCTCCCTTGGAAAGGGGGGTGGAAGGTGTGCCCCGTCCAGGACGGAGGCCCCACCCGTGCACTCCGTGTTGTCTGTTGGGTGTCAGCAGTGTAGACCCAGAGGACAGCCCAGAGTTGGTGGTCAGAGATGGCATTCCTGCTTCATCCGTGAGGATGCAGAAGCTTGGTGGCAGAAGGTCCGAGCCTTCCCCTAGGTCTGAATTTCTGTGTGGCGGTGGGGGACACGCACTTTCTCTCTGGTGCCCTCTCTGTCCTCTGTGCTCAGGCACCAACAGCACTGACCTGGCTCCCACCTGCTCTCCTGCCTGAGCCCCGAGTCAGGAGCCGGTGACAGCACAGAACTGGTTGTGGCAGCGGATGCAGCCCCGTTTTCAGGGCCAGCACAATGCCCACTGCCCTTCGTTGTCCCCGCCCGATGCTTCCTCGGGCGTGGTGGTGGCCGTGGTTGGACTTTGCGCGGTCTTGGTGGTGGTTCTCTCCTGAGCCTGGGTCTCCAGCCTTCCCAGAATTTGCACACGTTGTGGAATCGCCTTTTGGTCGGTGTGCTCTGTGCTGCATTAGGTGGCATTGGATCCCCCTGCTTGCCTCTGGGAGCCCGGCCCTCTGCTGGGCGTGGCGCTCGTCCCGCCGCAGACTTGAGGCCTGAGCTGGGTCTCCGGACTTGGGGGGCTACCAAGAGACACGGCTGTCAGCCGTCCCCCGTGGCCAGCACTTCCTGAGCAGGGTCATGTGGGAAAACACGTGAGGTGGTGAAGCAAGCGGAGCAGGACTGTGCAGGGCCTTGAGCCAGGCTCGCGAGCGTGGTGCACTGCCACGGAGGGCCTGAGTGGACAGCCTCACGTGGCCAGTGGTGCCCTTGGCTCAGGAGCGTCTTCTATGAGCATGCTTTTGAAGAATGAGAATGATTTTGCTATTGTCAGGTAAGAATTTGGGGAGAAGAGCAGGACACACCTGACAAGATGGAGGTAGAGGCTGTTTGGCTAGGATGCGATTTTGGCAGATCATCATGGTATCGGGTTGCTCTTGAGGGCTGGTGGATGCCAAGTCTTCACACATCGCCTCCCTAACTCTTGTCGCGATCCTGCAATTTAGGTATTATCTGTCCTACAGGTGATTTTTAAAAAAAGTTGTGTATGGAGAGTTTAAGTATCTTCCTCAAAGTGTCAGAGCCAGTGAGTCGCAGGTAAGACGTGCCTGTTCTGCCGTCATCTGGTCCTGCATCTCCATGGTGCAGTGGAGGGCAAGGGAAGCCGCTTTGGGGTCTGAGCTGATGGCCCTTCTGTGCGAAGGAAGGAAGCTTGGCTTTTGTTCTGCAGGCAGGGGGCAGCCACTGAAGGTGGGGTGTTTGAGGAGTGTGTTGTGGCCTGACAGCCTCTCTGACAAGAGGCTAACACCTAGAGAGCGTCACAGCAAAATTCCGTCTCCGAAGCCTGGGCACCTGCCCCATCTCGGCTTGGGGCAGCTCTGGCTTAGGTGTGAGTCTGGGGTGAAATGCCTCCACACTGCAGCTTGGGGAGTCACCTGACCTCATTAAGTCTCAGTTTCCTCAGTAGTAAAATGGGGATATAAAAGTACCTTGTCTATGGCTGTTGGAAGGAAAGATGAGAGAATCAATGGATAGTTTTAGATGCAGGTGAAGGCACAGAGCAAGGAGGATTAACTGGGCTGGCGGAGGGTGGTAAGGAAGATTTCAGAGTAAAGGTGATGCCGAGTGGACAGGCAGGGAGAGGACATTCTGAGCTCAGGGAGCTGCCATGTGACAGCAGGAAGCAGCAGCCCCAAAAGAGGAGTGCCCAGGGCTTTGGGGTGCTGGGATGTGGGTGACAAAACTGGAGAAGGACAGAGGTACAGCTGAGCGGGCATTGACGAGGTTGGCAAGCCCTTGCCATCAAGCGCCAGGTAGAAACCATCCCAGGCTCTGCTGCTGCAGCCACCCAGCTCGGCTGTTGTAGCATGGATGAAGCCTTGGCTCTACGTGGACGAGTATGTGGGCTGTGTCCCCGGAAAACCTTACTTATGAAAACAGGCGGCGGACTGGGGTTGGCCAAACTTTGCTGCCTCTGCTCTAGCCCCTCGGTGTGGTTTGCCCTTAGTTTTCCATGACAGGTGAGCTTTGAGGCCTCCCTGGCAGCGTGGGGTGGATGGGTTGCAGAAGAGAGAGCTGGATGTGACAGGGCTAGCGAGGAGGTCCCTGCTACGCAGCCAGAGAAGGTGAGGGCCTCGGGGTGACGCTGCAAAAGGGGAGGAGAGAACGGTTTTAAGAGCTGAAGTGACAAGACCCAGCATTTAAGGACACGTGTGTTCTTGAGGGTGGGCCGGTGAGGGTGGTGAGATGGAAGGAAAACTCCCAGGACAGATCTGATTCTGGACGGGCAGGGGTGGGTGGCAGTGCTCTCGGTAGAACCCCCAGACAGGCTTGCTGCGGGCTGCAGCTTTGGATGGGTCATTTGAGGCGTCTCTCGGAAGGAGATGCCAGGAATGGATCCTGCTTCCAAGGCTGGAGCGCCAGAGGAGGCCTGGCTGGGGGACAGGCTCTGGGGTGTTAGCCTATGGCTGCAGTAACAGTGTCCAGGAGGGGCCCCGGGAGGTCGAGGGGGGGGAGGTCAGCCTTGAGAAGGAATTGCCAGTGAAGGGGCGCGCTGAGGGCGCCCCCCCCCCATTAGCCTCTTCCCATCTCCCCCTGCAGCAGAGTGATTCTTCTGAAACACCAATTTGCTTAAATCCCATCACTGATTTCTCTTTGCTCTAAACACATTGATTCTTTTCTTTGAAGCCTTTGCTATGCTGACCAAAGTTAATAGCTCTCACAATTGTTTAGCATGCAGGATAGATCCGTAGGCTAACTTCTGCATATGTATGCCTTTTTAATATGTGAATTAGATATATCTTCTTCCCAAAGCATCAGTGTCTTATTCCAATATTGCATATTCTCTCCCAAGACTGCCTTCTGACTCAGGGCACTGCCTAACTGTGGGCCGAATCACCCTCTATTTCTGTAATTTGTTTAATAAGTGCAAAGTTTTAGATGCACTTTATTCAGAATTAGTATTGGATGTCTTCAGTTTCATGGATGAGAAAACGGTCTGGTAATTGTTTTATTTAAGCAAGGTTAGCTTAGTTTTAGGTACTTCTAAAAGGAGCTCATCGTTTCAGCTTCTGTCAGCTGTGCATTGGTTAAGCTAGCTGGGAATAGGGATATAGTAACTTACGGAAACATAAGGAAAGTATCCTATTGCTTGGCTCTGCTAGGTAACCGTGTAATTTTTTGTCTTCAAAGTGACACATGATGAAATTCCAAAAATCAGGGAAAAGCTGTGGAAGATAGTTTATATCGTAAATAACTGGTGTTTTTACTGTGCTTTGGTTTAAAAATTGTTTCTCTTTAGGTGCTTGGGAGAATGGACAAGGCCTGCAAAATGAAATACAAGCTGTTGGACAGCCCTTTGGGGGAAATAGAGCTATCGGGCTGTGAGCGTGGTCTGCACGAGCTCAAGCTCCTCGGCCAGAAGACGCGGCGAGCTGAGTAAGTAGGTCTGGGACCCCCAACCCGTGCTGGAAGCACCAGCAGCAGCAGACATGGAGACTGCTCCATGTGGATATGGGGTTGCACGTATCCACGAGCCGCCACTTGCAGCATGAGCATCTCTGAAAAGATAAGGCCGCAGATTCTGTTGTCCATTCATTTCAGTGTCCGTGATTGTTGCCAAAGACTCGTCTTCTTGGGATCGACGACAGGGACATAACCTTGTCGGTAGCTCTAGGACATTTGATTCGTGTATACGTGTACGGGGGAGTTTGTTGATTGGCACCACTGGACAGTTTGCTGCGTCTCCCAGTTTGATGTGGGAATGGCTTTGGAGTTCTGTGGCAGGCATATGTGTAACGTCTTGTTGTCCTAGTAAGACCAGGCTCCGCTGTTCCCGCAGGTCTGCCCTGTCAGGTTTATGCTGACGCCCTCGGCTGCTTGCTCAGGCCTGCGCCCAGCCTCGTGGGGGAGTGGACAGGCCGCGGGTGAGCACTGGGCCCCGTAGGCCGAAGGCGGGGTGTGAAATGTCCTTTTTCATCAGGACCTTAGGATATTGCCATTGCTGAGAGGACATGTCTCTTTCTTGAACCATCCCTGCTGTATTTTCTAATTGTAAAAACATAAAAAATTTAAAGTAGCCCTTATTGTTTTGTTCTGCAATGCAACATTTAATTTCCTCCATTCATCGATTGTGAATAGTTGTATTAAAATTGGAATTCTCATTATTTCTGACAGAAGAAGAAAACCCACCCACTCCTAGGCTCAGTGCTTGTCTTAACTGGCTAATAGACACAGTGCCAAGAACATTAGATAAAGAAAATACATAAGAAACATAAAAATTGATTTTAATGGACCCCGTCAGAGACAGCCATAATGAGCACAAGTGCAGTGATAAATATCAGGATTCTCTGCGCTGTCGAGATTCTTCCCGTAGCACTGCGGTGCAATCGATACCGTCTTTTTTAAGACCAAAAAATAAGCAAACCTTTGAACCATATGAATACACTGTTCTCAGTTTCTATGAGAACCATCTGGCTGCTGTGTTCAGAAAATCACAGGCACCAAATAAATTTGTAGGGGAAAATGTCATTTTGTCTTTTAGCATGTTCAGTTGCACAATAAATCATAGAAATTAGGTGTTGATTTTTTCATTTGTAAAAGAAGTAAAGATACTCCTTACAGTGGACCTGGGGGAAGAAAAGGTAAGAAATGATTAGTATCAGATATGTTTGGTTAGATGCCCACTTTGGATTATGAGAATGGAATGAAGATGAAGAGGCTTATTTTTGTGTCTGCTTTATGTGCTTTCTGAATGAAGTTAGGATTAGGGTTCCCTGTGAAAAGCAGAGACCTCCAAATAAGGGCTTCAGCAAGTATGGCTGATTCCTCTCCAGAAGAAGAACGTAGGTGAAGAGTGGGCCCTGGGGCTGGCAGCTTGGTGGTCTTTGGGAACTTCAGCTCCTTGCAGCTTCTTTCAGATAGTACACCGTTTCCTGGTGCCCCAGGCTCCCCTTCCAGGCAGCAGGTGGAGGAGAACAAAGACAGGGAAAGCCACCTCCCTTTCCAGAAGTAATATCCAGTTTCTCTTTTATCTCATTGGCTTCAACTCCACTCCATCACCACATCTTACTGGAAGGGTTAGGGATTCATTTAGTGTAGAAGAAGTGGCATGGATGGAGGGGTGGGGGGTGCACCTTGCAGTCTCTGTTATTATAGATGTGGTTAATTTCTGAGAGCATTTAAAAGTTAGACAATAGTATGAAAACTGCCTTATCAGTTGTATTAGTCAACCAAAGGGGTGCTAATGTGAAATAACAGAAATGGGTTGGTCTTTATAAAGGGTATTTAATTGGGGTACAAGTCCACAGTTACCAGGCCATAAAGCGTAACTTTCTTCTCTCACCAAAGTCCATTGCCATGTGTTGGTGCAAGACACCTGCCAAAGGCGTTTGCGAGGGTTCAGGCTTCGGGCTTCCTGGGTTCCTCTCTTCCCAGGGCTGTGTTTCTCTCTGGGCTCAGCTCCTCTGTTTCCTCCACAAAGTCAGCTGTAGACGATCAGGTGGACGGCTTGCTTCTCTTCTCCTGGGGCCTTCTCTCCAACATCAAAACTCCAACTTCAGAACTGCATCTCAAAAACTGCTCCCCCTGTCCTTTGCCTTGCCTATATTCGATTCCCCTCCCACCAAGGGGTGGGGCTCAACACCCTACTGACGTGGCCCAGTCAATGCCCTAACCATAACTTAATCATGCCCAGATTAACAGATCAGTTTACAAGCATGATCCAATTATATTTTTGGAATTCATAATTACATCAAATTGCCGAACGGCTACATCAGTATTCAGAATTAACAATTTTAAGCATTTCATTGATTGTGAAAATTGATGTAAAAGTTGCATAGTGAAATTCTTAAGTTTTAAGACAATTCAATGGTTTTGACAAATATGGACTGCCTTGTAATCACCACCCAAACTAAGAAAGAGAACACCCCAGAAAGTTCCTTTGTCCCTCCTTTCCATCAGCCAACTTTGCACCCCCCCCCCCCCCGCATTCATATCCACTGTTCTGATTTCTGACATCATGGGTTAATTTTGCTTGTTCTTGAGCATCATATAGATGTAATTATATAGTATATTCTCTCTTTGTATTTGGATTCTTTTGTTCAATACTGGTTTTGATGTTCTTCCATGTGGCTGTGTATCAGTAAGTACTTCATTCTTTTTATTGCCAAGAAGTGTTTTTTTGTATGAACATACCTTTTTTTTTTTTTTTTTTTTAAATCCCAGACTCCTGTAGAATGGACATTTGAATTTTCCGTTTTTAGGCTACTATGAATAAAGTTGTTACAAATATTCTTGTTCAAGTCTCCTTGTGGACAGATATTTTCATTTTAACTGATCTTGAGTTGATTCCTAGGTGTGGAATTGCTGTATTGCATGGCAAATCTATGAGAAGTGACCAAAACTTTTCCCACAGTTGAACCATTTCACGTTCCCATCAGCAGTGTATGAGAGTTACAGTTGCTCCATCCTCTTGTCAGCACTTAGTGTCATCAGTTTTTAAAATTTTAGCCATTTTGGTGGATATGAAGTGTTACCTCATTGTGGTTTTAACTTTCATGGTGACTTATGATGTTGGACATCTTACTGACAATTCCTGTATCATCTTCTTCTACTTAAGTCTTTTGACCATTTTTTATATTTAAATATATTTTTTGTTACAGAAGTTGTGAACTTAAAAAACAGTCATTCACATGTGTGGAATTCCCATACAACACCCCTTCACCAATATACCGCACCATTGTGAAACACTTGTTACAGATTATGAGATATCATCAGACTGTTACCACTAACTATGGCCCATAGTGTACATTTGGTATATTTTTTCCATACCCCTCTATTATTAACAGTACATCTTTGGCATGGATGCAAGAATATTACAGTATTGCTGTTAACTATAGTCCACAGGTTACATTAATTTTATTTTTCCCATGCTGCTCCACATTCCCACCACCCTGCACTAGTGACATCCATTCATTCTAGTTCACAGAAGGATTCTTCCTGCATTTGTACTGTCAACCACAGTTCTCATCCACCTCTGGGTTCACTGTGTTATTCAGTACCTAGATTATTCTTTAGCTTTCTTTACATTGACATTTCCATCCCTAGACTGCCCTTTCCAACCACAATCCCATTTATAAATCACCTGCACCAGCTCTGCTCACCATAATGTGCCACCATCGACTCTATCCATTTCCAAACTTTTACAGTCAGGTTAATTAAAACTTCTACATACATTAAGCATCAGTGCACCATCTCAGCCCTCTTATCTTCTAATAATCTATACTCTAGGTTTTAACTACGTGTTTATTCTTTGTATTTAGTTCACATTAGTGAGACCGTGCAATATTTGTCCCTTTGTGTCTGGCTTATTTCACTTAGCATAATGTCTTCAAGATTGATCTGTATTATCATATGTGTCCCAATTTCATTTCTTCTTATTGCAGCATAGTATTTCATTGTACGTATATGCTATATTTTGTTTATACATTCATTGGTTGATGGACACTTGTGTTGTTTCCATCTTTTGGCAATTGCAAATAATGGCACCATGAACATCAGTTTGCAAATGTCTGTTCGCCTCACAATTTTCAGTTCTTCTGGATATATTCCTAGTGAGGAATTGCTGGTTGTATATATTTTGGGTTTCTGAGGAACCTCCATACTGTCTTCCATAGAGGCTGTACCATTTTACATTCCCACCAACAGTTAAGGAGTATTGCTATTTCTCCACATCCTCTCCAGCACTTATTTTGTTTTTTTAATAATGGCCATTCTGTAAAGTGTGAAATGGTTTCTCATTGTAGTTTTGATCTGCATTTCCCTAATAGGTAGTGATATGGAATATTTTTTCATATGCTTTTTGGCCATTTCTATTTCTCCTTTGGAGAAATGTCTATTGAAGTCTTTTGCCCATTTTTAAATTGGATTGCTTGCACTTTTATTGTTGAGTTGTATGATCTCTTTATATAGAAGGGAAATCAAACCTTTACTGGATATGTGGTTTCCAAATATTTTCTCCCATTGAGTGAGCTGCCTTTTCACCTTCTTGACAAAGTCTTTTGAATCACAAAAGCATTTTAAGTTTGAGGAGGTCCCATTTATCCATGTGTTTTCCGTTGCTCATGCTTTCAGTTTAAGGTGTAAGAGTGCACCACCTAACACCAAGTCTTGAAGATGTTTTCCTACATTTTCTTCTAGGAGCTTTATGGTTCTAACTTTTATATTTATGTCTTTGATCCATTTTGAGTTAATTTTTGTATAAGGTGTGAGATATGGATTCTCTTTCTTTTGTCTATGCATATCCATTTCTCCTAGCACCATTTGTTGACTAGACTGTTCTGCCCCAGTTGGGAGTTATTGTCAGTCTTGTCAAAAATCACTTGACCATCGATGTGAGGGTCTGTTTCTGAACCATCAATTCAGTTCCATTATCGATGTGTCTGTCTTTATGCCAGTTCCATGCTGTTTTTACTACTGTAGCCAGGTAATATGATTTAAAATCCAGAAGTGAGAGTCCTCTAAGTTCACTTTTCCTTTTTAAGATGTTTCTGGCTGTTCAGGGCCCCTTACCCTTCCAAATAAATTCGATAATTATACTTTTTATTTGTTTTAAAAAATGTTGGGATTTTCATCTGGATTGCATTGAATCTGTATACCGATTCGGATAGAATTAACATCTTCATGATATTTAGTTTTCCAATCCATGAACATGGAATATTTTCCAATTACTTAGGTCTTTTTAAATTTCTTTTAGCAACACATTGTAGTTTTCTGAATAGAAGTGCTTTATGTCCTTGGATAAGTTTATGCCTAAATATTTTATTCTTTTAGTCATTAATTGTAAGTAGAAATTTTTTCCTGACTTCCTCCTCAGATTGTGCATAACTAGTGTATATAGGCCCCGCTGATTTTTACATATTTGTATTGATCTTGGATACTGCCATTCTACTGAAATCATTTATTAGCTTTAGCAGCTTTGTTGTAGATTTTTCGGGATTTTCTAGGTATAGGATACCATCTGTGAATAGCGAAAGTTTTACTTCTTCCTTTCTGATATGGATGCCTTTTATTTCTTTTCCTTGCCTGATTGCTCTAGCTAGAATCTTGAACAACAGTGGTGACAGTGAGCATCCTTGTCTGTTCCCTGATCTCAACAAGAAAGCTTTCAGTCTTTCACCATTGAGTACAATGTTAGCTGAGGGTTTTTCATATATGGTCTTTATCAGGTTGAGAAGGTTTCCGTCAATTCCTATCTTTTGCAGTAGTTTTATCAAGAAAGGATGCTGTATTTTGTCAAATGCTTTTTCTGTGTCAATTGATAGGATCATTGGTTTTTCTTCTTTGATTTATTAATGTGATATATTACGCTGATTGATTTTTCTTGTGTTGAACCACCCTCGCAAGCCTGGTATAAAACCCACTTGATCATGATGAACAATTCTTTTAATGTGTTGTTGGATTTGATTAGTAAGTATTTGTTAAGGATTTTTGCATCTGTATTCAGTAGGGAAATGGGTCTGTAATTTTCTTTCTTTGGTAATATCTTTATCTGGCTTTGGTATTAGGGTGATATTGGCTCCATAGAACTACAGGTGTCCAAGTATCCAGTCTGTGCAGGCTAAAGGCACCTGCAGTTGCCCAGAGAGGCTGAAGAAACACCATCCCCCTCCTGTCCTATGGAGGTGGGGGTGTGGAGATGGAATTGAAGGCACTCAGCAAACCAGTCAGAGCATGCCGAAAGTGCCTACAATTGCTCAGAGACACCAAGGAAACACAGCTCCCCTCCTATCCTATTGGGGTGCAGGGATGGAACTCCAGGGGGTCTGACAATCCAGTTTGTGCTGGCCAAAAGCACCTGTACTTGCCCGAAGAGGCCGGTGCAGGTCCTGCCAACTTCCTCCCAGCCAAAGATGGGGCTGGAGCCTAGGCTAGGCCTGCAATCTGATATGGGTGGGAAGAAGCCAGACCCTACCTTCACTGTGATTTTCAGTGAGCCCTGCTTCCCCTCATGCCAGAGGTGGAATTAAAATGGCAGCTGCCGACCTCTTGGACAGGTTCAAACTTTAGCTGTTCTTAGGAATATACTTCAGCCAGCTGAATTTACTCATCAGTAGCTGAAGTCAATGACCAACTGTTTCTTCCTCCCCTGTTTTTGAGAAATGGAGCTTCTAACTCCAGCCCTGGAATAGCTCCCAAGGCAGCTTGCACCGCCAGTGGAGGACGGGCAGTGGCCTCTGCAGCAGGGAGGGCTCTACTCATGCAACTTCACTGCAGATGGGCAGTCCTCCTTCCATTCTTTCAAGGATGCTGTAGGATGCTCTTCTGGTCTCCTGGGCTCCCCAAACAGGTACTTTAGCTAGCTCTGTTTAGATTACTACTGCCATGTAGGATGAGCTGACTCTAGAGCTCCTTACTCTGCTGCCATCTTGCCCCTACCTGTTGACCATTTTTGATTATTTTGTTTTTTTTCCTCTTTGTTATTGATTTGCAGTTCTTTATATAATCTGGATATGTCTTTTGTCAGATATATGTATTGTAATTATTTCTAATGGTTGGAAGCTTCTTTTTATGTTTCATAATGGTGACTTGATAAGCAGAAGTTTTTAATTTTGATAAAGTCCAATTTATCAATTTTTTTAATGTTTAGCATTTTTGTGTCCTCTCTAAGAAATATTTGCTTACCTCAGTTTCACAAAGATATACTCCGATGATTTTTCACAAGTTTTATAATTTTAGCTTTTACATTATATAGCTGATCCATCTTGAATTACTTTTGTTTTGTTCAGTTGATATCTTTGTCTATTCCATGGCAGTATTAAACTGACCGGATAATGTAGCTTTTTGATAAGTCTTGGAATCATGTGGTATGAGTCCTCCAACTTTTTTTGTGTTTTTTTTTCCCTCAAAGTTTTTTTTTTTTTTTAGGTACTGGGGCTGGGGGTTAAACCTGGGAACCTCGTATGTGGGAAGCTGGCACTCAACCACTGAGCCACATCGACCTCCCTGAGTTGGGTTTTTTTTTTTTTTTTTTTGTCTGTTTGAGTGTTGTTTGTTTTTTGTTTCTAGGAGGCCCTGGGAAATGAACTTGAGACCTCCCGTGTGGGAAGCAGGTGCTCAACAGCTCAAACCACCTCGCTCCCTAAAGATTGTTTTGACTTCTAGGTTTTTTAATTTACCACATTACTTTTAGAATCCAGGTGTTGACTTCTGCAAAAAAGTTCCTTAGGGTTTTGATTGGGAGTTAATTGAATCTACATATCATTTAGACAGGATTGATATTTTAATATTGAATCTTCCAATTCATGACTGTGGTTTATCCGGCATTTGCATGAGTCCTCTTTTAATTCCTCTCAGCAATGTTCTTACATGTCTTTTGTGAAATTTGTTTCTACATACTTTATATTTTATTTTTGTTTATTTTTGTTTTTATTTATTTTTTTATTTTATTAAAGTATATCACTCATACATGAATGTACATAAACAATAAGTGTATAGCAATAGTTGTGAACTTACAAAACAAATGTACATAACACCATACAGGGTTCTCATACCTCACCCTACCACCAATACCTTGCATTGTTGTGAAACATTTTTAACTAATGATTAAAGAGCATCCTCAAAATATTGCTACTAACCAAAGTATTTCCCCTAACCCACCCTATTATTATTATTATTATTTTTATATCATTTTTTACTTGAACATACATAAACAATAAGTGTATAGTAAAAGTTGTGAACTTACAGAGCAAACATTCATAACATCATACAGGGGTCCCATACAGCAACCCTCCACCAACACCTTGCGTTGTCATGAGACATTTATTACAAATTATGAAAGAATATTATCAAAATCTTACTATTAATTATAGTCCCTATCTTACATTTGGTGTATTTTTTCCCCAACCCACCCTATTATTAGTTTTTAAATATATTTTTATGACAGAAGTTATAAACTTACAAAACAATCATGCACATGTGCAGAATTCCCTTACAACACCGCTCCATCAACACACCACACCGTGGTAGAACATTTGTTACAGATTATGAGATAATATCATCCAATTATTACTAGGTCTATAGCGTACATTTGGCACACATTTTCCATACTCCTCCATTATCAACACAGTACATCTTTGGCATAGATGCAAGAATTTTACATTGCTACGGTTTACAACTGGAGAGACCTATGGACTGTGGTTTTTACCCCATGCTTCTCCACATTCTCACCACCCTGCAATAGTGATGTTCATCTGCTCTAGCTCACAGAGGACACTCTTGCATCTGTACCATCAACCACAGTTCTCACCCACCTCTGGGTTTACTGTGCTATTCAGTCCCTAGATTATTCTCTAGCTTTCTGTCAATTGGCATTTACATCCCTAGACTACCATTTCCAGACACATTCCAATTTACAAACCAGCTCTTACTCACTATAATGTGTTCCCATCAACTCTGTACATTTCCACACTTTTACAGTAAAGTTAAAGCTTCTGCATACATTAAACATCAGTAGTCCATCTCAGTCCTCCTCTTATCTCCTTTAAGAATCCACCACCTACCACCAGGTCTTGAAGATATTTTTCTACATTTTCTTCTAGAAGCTTTATAGTTCTTGCTTTTTATACTTAGGTTTTTTATTCATTTTGAGTTAATTTTTGTATAGGGTGTGAGATAGGGGTTTTCTTTCCTTCTTTTGCTATGGATATCCAGTTTTCTCAGCACCATTTGTTGAATGGACTGTTCTGCCCCAGTTGGGTGGGTTTGACAGGCTAGTCAAAAATCACTTGACCATAGGTGTGAGGGTCTGTTTCTGAACCATCAGTTCAGTTCCATTGGTCTATGTGTCTATCTTTATGCCAGTTCCATGCTGTTTTTACCACTGAAGCTAGGTAATATGACTTAAAGTCCGGAAAATAAGAGTCCTCCAGCTTCGCTTTTCTTTTTTAAGATGTTTCTGGCTGTTCAGGGCCCCTTACCCTTCCAAATAAATTTGATAATCATGTTTATAAATGCTGGTGGAATTTTTTTAGGGATTGTTTTGAATATGTATATCAAATTGAGTAGAACTGACATCTTAATGATATTTAGTCTTCCAATCTGTGAGCATGGAATTGTTTTTCCAGTTATTTAGGTCTTTTTTTGTTTTCTTTTAACAGTGAGTTGTAGTTTTCTGAATCCAAGAGCTTTACTTCATTGGTTAAGTTTATTCCTGAATATTTGGGTTTTATCTGTCATGTTTTATTTTCACCACTGTGATGGTTAGGCTAATGTGTCAACTCGGCCAGGTAATTGTGTCCAGGTGTTTGTTCCAGCAAGCACTGGGCTAATTGTAATACAAGAACATTTATGGACTTTGAGCACCAGTGGGTTTACTGCTTGAATGGCTGATTACATCTGCATTAATCAGGGAGATTGCATCATCAATGGGTGACGCTTTTATCTAATCAGTTGAATGCCTTAAAAGGGGAAGTGATTTCAACATTCAGAGAGAATTTCCCAGCTCGTCATTGGACAGCCACCTTCTCCCAGAAACTCATCAAGGACCTTTCATCAGACTTTCATCGGAGCCCCTGGTTTGCAGCCTGCCTGTGGCACCTGGACTTGTGCATCCCCATGGTCACGTGAGAGACTCTTGTAAAATCTCATATTATTGAGATATCTCCTGTTGGTTCTGTTTCCCAAGAGAACCCTGACTAATACAACCACACTTTTGACACTTTCAGTTACTATTATTGACATAGTCTTCATTCTTAGACTCTCTTCCAGGACTTTCTCTCCTGTCTTGTCTTTTCAGGTTGTAGCACATCCTTTAGTTTCCTGCAAAGCAGGTCTCTTGGTTACAGACTCTCTCAGTTTCTGTTTATCTGTGAATATTCTAAACTCGCCCTCATTTTTGAAAGACAACCTTGCCGGATGTAAGATTCTTGGCTGGAAGTTTTTCTCTTGCAGTATCTTAAATATATCATGCCACTGTCATCTTGCTTCCATAGTTTCTGGTGAGTAATCACTTAATCTTATTGGGTATCTCTTTTTTTATATATAAACAATTTATTGAAGTGTATCATTCATACATGAACATACATAAACAATAAGTGTTCAGTAAACATTGTATACTTATAAAACAAACATGTATAACATCATACAGGGCTCCCACATATCACCCCACCACAAATAATTTACATTGTTGTGAAACATTTGTTAAATTATGAAAGAGCATCATCAAAGTATTACTACTAACTATAGTCCATATCTTACTTTTTTTAAAGGATTTATTTATTTATTTACTTTATCCATTTTTACCCCCCCCTCCCATTTTTGTTGTTTTTGTGTCTATTTGCTGGGCAACTCTCTGTGTCTGTTTCCTGCCCTCTCGTCTCATCCTTTTCCTCCTGTCTTCACTGGCATTTGATCCTCGGAACCTCTGATGTGGGAGAGAGGCATCCCACCACCTGTGCCACCTTAGTTCCTGGTTTCTCGGCGCATCTTGTCTTGGTGCTCCCTTGTGTCACTCTCCTGTTACGTCATCATCTTGCTGCGTGGCTCGCAGGGCCTGAGGGTGCACTCGCGCGTGGGGCTTGGGAGAGCTCACCCACTCACGAGGCCTGGCAGTGCACCCGCGCGTGGAGCCTGGGGGCTCACCTGCTTGTGGGGCCTCACTGCACATCAGCTTGCGGGGCCTGGGGGGCTCACCTGTGCATGGGGCCTGGTGGCCCACGTGCCTTCTATATATATATATTTTTTTCTTCTTTTTACCAGGGATAGAACCCAGGTCCCTCCATATGGGAGACAAACGCCCAACCATTTGAGCCACATCCGTCCTCCTGCTATATCTCTTCAGGTTGACCAAAGATACCTAGAGTTACAGTCTTTTCCCCTACAGGATGATCATATAATAAATCAGGCTTGGTTTATCACCAGCATTCTAAAAACCAGACCCAGTGAGAAAAACTAGGTCTTGGGGACACATGCATGGTTTCTAATATAGCAAATGTTTAGCCTACCCTGATTATCACAAAATCAGGACAGCGAGAATATTCACACAGGTATCTCTTATATGTTATGCATTGCTTTTCTTTTGCTGCTCTTAGAATTCTCTCGTTGTCTTTGGCATTTGACATTCTGATTAGTATGTATCTCGGAGTTGATCTATTTGGATTTTTTTAGATGGGAGAATGTTGTGTTTCTTGGACATGGATATCTATGTCCTTCAATAGGGCTGGGAAATTTTCTACCGTTAGTTCTTCAAATATTCCTTCTGCCCCTTTTCCCATCTCTTCTCCTTCTAGGACACCCATGGCATGGATGTTTGCATATCTCTTGCTGTCATTTAGTTCCCTGAGACCTTGTTCAAGTTTTTCCAATCTTTTCTTCATCTGTTCTTTTTGTATATTCACTTTCGGAGGCCATTTCTTTAAGCTCACCAATCCTTTCTTCTGCTTCCTCAAATCTGCTATTATATTATTCCAGTGTATTTTAAATTTCATTTATTCCACCTTTCATTCCTATAAGATCTGTTTTTCTATGTATGCTTTCAAATTCTTCTTTGTGCTTATCCAATGTCTTCCTAATATCCTTAATTTCCTTAGCCATCTCATTTAATTTATTAAGGAGATTTGTTTGAACATCTATGATTAGTTGTCTCAACTCCTTTATGTCATCTGGAGGCTTATCTTGTTCCTTTAACTGGGCCATATCTTCCTGTTTCTTGGTGTGGATTGTAATTTTTGTTGGTGTCTTGGCATCTGGCTTACTAGAGTATTTATTCTGGGTGTAGTTTCTCTCTTCTGTTTGGGGCTTTCCTGCCCTTTCTCCCTTGCTGGTTGTGTGGTAGGAGCCAAGGATGTAGTTGGTACTGTAAGCTGTGGAGACTCAAGCTCCCCGCATTGCCCCAGGGACCAATGAAGCTTGTCCCAACTTTCTCTTTGCCAGGGGTAGGGACAGAGCCACAGCCATGTGTAATAATCCAAGTCATGCAGGCCTAGACTGTAGTTGCCCAGAGAGACTGATGAAGCTTCATGCCCCTCTCTCCCCTGCCTGGGCCAGGATGGAGCTGCAGGTGTTGGCAGAAGTCTATACAGTGCAGGTCCAAGATGCCCACAGTTGCCCTGGTAGACTTCTGACTATTCAATCTGTGCCAGCCGAATGTACCTGCAGTTACCTGGATCGGCTGGTGCAGGGCCCACCAGTTTCCTCCCTCCTAGAGGTGGGGCTGAAGCCTAGCCTAGGGCTGCAGACCAATCTGGGTCAAAGAAGCCGGTCTACTATCACTGTGATTTTCAGTCAGCCCAGCTTCCCCTCATGCCGGGGGTAGAGTCAAAATGGTGGCTACCGGCCTCCTTCTGACTGGGACAGACTCAAATTTTAGCTTTTCTTAGGGTTATATTTTAGCCAGCTACTGTTTACTAATCAGTAGCTGAAGTCAGTGGCCAACCATCTCTTCTTCCCCTATTTTTGGGAAATGGAGCTTCCAATTCCTGCCACAGAATAGCTTCTGGGGCAGCTTGTGCTGCCAAAGTAGGATGATCACTGGCCTCCACAGCGTGTTCTGTAGTTTCCCGGAGAGGCTGGTGCAGCTCCCCCCAGCTTCCTCCCTGTCCGAGGTGGGTCTGGGGCTTAGGCTAGAGCTGCAATCTGAACTAGATCGAAAGAAGCCGGTCCCTACCATCATTGTGATTTTCAGTCCCCCCTGCTTCCTCTCATGCTGGAGGTGGAGTCAAAATGGCAACTACTGGCCTCTCTCCAACTTGGAAAGGTTCTAGCTTTAGCTGTTCTTAGGATTATGCTTTAGCCCGCCGAGTTTACTAATCAGTAGCTGAAGTTGGTGCCCAATCACTCTTCCTCCCCTGTTTTTGGGAAGTGGAGCTTCCAATTCCAGCCACCAAACAGCTCCTGAGGTGGCCTGTGCCACCAGTGGAGGATGGGCACCGGCCTCCGGGACGTGGAGGGCTCTACTTTTGAATCTTCTCTGCAGATGGCCAGTCTCCTCCTTCCATTCTTTTGAGGGTGTTGCAGGATGCACTTTCTGGTCTCCTGGAGCCCCCAAACAAGTGCTCTAGATAGCTCTGGGTGATTACTAACTGCCCTGTAGCAGGAGCTGATTCTAGGAGCTCCTTACTCTGCCGCCATCTTCTTGGTTGTCTCATACTTTATATTTTGATAGAATTCTAAATCGATTTAAAATTTGTTCAAAAATTATTGCTACTGGTACATATTGTTTATTTTTCTATGTTGATTTATATTCTGTGATCTTGCTAAATCACATACTAGTTCTGGGATTGCTTTGCAGGTGCCATTGGATTTTCTATATGGGAAATCATGATGTCTGTGAATAAAGAAGATTTGCTGCTGCTTTTCTGATCTTCATACATTTTATTTCTTTTTTTTCTTTTGTTGCATTGGCTAGCACCTCTAGTATGATGTTGAATAAAAATTTTGGCAGCAGACATCTGTCTCTTGTTGCCAGTTGTAGAGATAAAACTTTCAGCGTTTTACCATTAAGATGAATTACCTTTATGATGTTTCATAGATGTCCTTTATTAGATTGAGAATATTTTTTCTGTTCCTAGTGCTCAGGGAATTTATATCCTGAATTGGTGTTCAATTTTGTCAAATTGCATTTTTACATATATGGACATAGTCAAATAATTTTTCTCCTTTGTTCTATAAATGTGAAATAAATTGGCTTTTGAATTTTAAACTAACCTTAAAATGTTGTCATAAATGCCACTTAAGATATATTACCCCTTTTTATATATTGCTGGTTTAAATTTGCTAATATTTTGTTTACAATATATGTGTTTGTGTTTATAAGGGATGTTGGTCTATAATTATCTTTTTTGGTAATGTCTTTGTAAGGCTTTGAAATTAGGGTTTTTCTGGCCTCATAAATGAGCTCGTAAGTGTTCACTCTTCTTCTGTTTTCTGAATGAGTCATGTGTGGGATTGGTATTATTTTTTCCTTAAAGAGTTGGGTAAAGTCTCCCTTGAAGTCATCTGGGTCTGGTGACCTGATGGCTTCCCACCTAACCTACCTCCTCCCAGGCTGGTGGCTTTCTGCAGGTGGAGCTGAGCCCAAGGCTCCTTTCCTCTGACTCAGGTGACTGACAGTGGCCAGAGGGATTCTGAGCCATTTCTTCTGGCTCTGGGCTCGTGTTCTCATCCGCCAATTTGCAAGTGTTCTGGTGCTCAGTTACCTTGATTTCCTCCGAAGTCACGCCACTTCTTCAGTCAGTGGATTGGAAGCCGGCCACTGATGTCTATCTTCAGTGAAATTATGTTTGCACTTTGCACAAGGTGTGGTTCCAGCCCCCACGTGACTCCGTTTACCTGTATGTGTTGCTTTGTTTCATACAGTGAACATTCCATACGGTGACTATTTCTGTTCTTATGCAGGTGCATTACTCATTGACTTTCCTTCCCTAAAAATATTTGCGTGGAGAATATCACTTTGCAAAGCAGTTGAATAGTCTTAATAATTCTGTGACTTCCTGCCAATATCAAGTTTCCATTAATGACTGTCACTTTCAAGGAAAATGGCTTCTCTTCAAGCACTTCATTGACCGCCCCCCCCCCCGTGCCCTCTTCACGTAGCTCCAAAGCTTGGGCCTCTTCATTCTTTCCTGCGCTGTCTGAAAATCAGATGAGAAGGGTCATGGTATACGTGTTTGTTTTTCTGATGTTATTTTGGGGCTTTGTGTAATTTTCTGTGAAGTTGGCTGTAGTATTTAAGTTACTTGAGAAAGTGGATCGTGCAGCCTTGGGTCATGCCGATGCTATGAAAACATCAGCAGTAGCACTCTTGGGTCTAGAAGGTTGGAAAGAACTGTTTGTACGGTGTCTTTCCCTTATAAAAGATTTACCCTCTTTTTTCATCCTTTTACTTTTTATGTCATCCCTTTTGGAAAAACACAGGAATGTAATACTCAAAAGGCTATGTGTCAAACAAAACAAAACTCCCCTAAAACCTTTTATATTTTGGAAGATTTAAAAAATGCACACAGGCCATTTTTATAGGACTAGGTTGGCATCGCAGTGGTCGTGATTCTGCCAGTGTTTGCATATCTGCCTTTTGCCACCGCTTCCCAGGCCAGCTCTGGCATGGAGGCCGAGGAGGAGTGCTAGTTTAGGCTGCCAGGACCTGGACCCTTCGGCAAGCGCGGGCAAAGCCCGGACCCCCAAGGAGAGGCTGTTGCTGCTGAGTGCCCCCGCCATGCTGGACGGGCCCTCAGGTTCCGCCCCTCAGGTAACGGCTCTGTGCAAAGAGCTAAGCCGCGCCCGAGGCCTTCCTGAAGGGACGCCAGCGTGCTCGAGTCAGCCGCGACCGGTGCTTTCAGCGCACGTTGGCTTCTTCCCTGTTAGGCTTTAAATACTCCTGGTGATGGGACTGGTCACCTGGAGTGCACCGGGACCTCTGGAGGCCCCATGCCTGCCTGGGGTGTTGTCTGAGGACCCAGTGTGCCCTCTGGCCTGGGCGTACCCTCTTCAGGGCCCGCGTGCTATGAAAACCTTTCGGGGAAACTCACAAATTAATTATTTCTGACAGATTGAGGGATTTTAATACAGATTCTTGAGGTAGGTACCTTATTGTAATTGATGTTTCAGGGAAGAGAAGAAACTATTCTTAAAGACAAACATTTGAAGAGATGCTCTCAGTAAAAATATCATCCGAAAAATCGCTCTGTAGGATTTTTACCTAAAGCAAGTCTAATTACCTCCTTGCTTTCCTTCAGTGGCTTGAAATAATGATTTGTGTTTTATGTGCTTAAAAATGTAATTATTTTATTTTACAGAGTGTTCTTTAAGGTGGTCTCTTGAAACAAATAAGCGCGTTTCTGAGAGGAAGACTTCGCCCAGGCTGCCACTCCGTGCCTCAGTTCCAAGTCGGCGATGCCTGTCGGTTTCGAAGGCACTCACCTCCCGGGTTCTGACCCAGAGGAGTAAATTTTCATTCGTGGGAGGGAGTTTCGCTCGTGACATGGCTTACGTTATCAGTCACCCAGATTGTGCGCATGACCCACCCTGTGCTAAACGCACAGCACGGCGTCCTCGGGAGCGAGCCGAAGGGGGCGACTTCCCGGTCGAGGGCTGAAAACACAGTCACAGAGTCTTACGAGGAATTTCTGTGACCCCACAAGTAAAAGGGTCCAGTGGGAGCCCCCTGCTGGCCCACCAAACCCTCCTGGGTGTGTGACCCCCAAACCAGGTGGCAGCAAAATAAAGGGAAGCAGCATAATGTGCCTCCAAGTCTTTGTCTGGTGTGAAAACTCTGCTGCTGCTTGCCAGGAGAGGGTGACGCTATGCACAGAGCTTTCTGAGGCGTGAGTGGTGTGGGCTCGCTGTGCTCGTTTGTCATCTTGCATATAAAATGTCAGATGATATAAAATGTCCAGTTGCCCAGGACCCAGGCTTGCTGATCTTGCTCTGCACACGGTTAGCACTTCAGAGCAAGGAGACAGGGCCACGTGTGCTCTCCAACCTAGCAAAATAAAGAAGATGCAATGTATTACCTGATTAGCTTTTGTCCTCTTCTCTTAACTAGACTCTTTTTAAAATTTAAGTGAATTTGAGAACCTTTTCGAGAGCCTTTTTGTTGGTCCCGTGTTGACTGGGGTCGGGGTGGAGGGTGGCAGCAGGAGATTGGGCATTGTTTAAGCAGGTGACACTGAGACTTAATGTCTTCATGTTCTGGACCCGTCTAAGAAAAAAGGAGAGAGCAACAGAAAAGTTTTATTTTCTGTCAGTTTTATTACCGTGTTGAGGGCAGACAGAAATGGCAAAACTTGCTTGTCCATGTCTGAGTCAGAAGCAAGCTGGTTCATTTAATTTTAAGTCTACCAGTTTCCTCATGGAAGGAAGAAAAGAATGGCTGAATGACAGCTACAAATATATATGGGTTCAGAATATGAACCAAATGATCAGAGCAAAGGAGTTTTGTTTTTTTTTTTTGAAAGTTTCCAACATTGGGAGTTTAAGAGCACTTTAGACTAAAAGAGGTAAATTGGCTAACTTCAAGTAGAGAAAAGTGGGTGTTTTTGGCTATGTGGCATTTTAAGATAAAAACCCTTAAGTCCTCACCCTTACTGACAGATTTCCTCTCGAGAGGCCTTGGATGTTAACCCGTTCTCTCCTTGTGGAGGGGGGTGCAGCGCTCTCCGCTGACGCTCTCCAGACTGCGTTTCAGCGCCACCAGACACCTGTTTTCTTCCTATGGAGGGGTGTGAAGCTTGGCAGACACGGGCCTGATGAAGAAGTATGCTGATGTGACGAGCAGCCCCGTGGGGGGGAGCTCCTCAGATACCCCTGTCTCGCCCAGGCACTGCCACCCACCCTGGTGGCAGCATCTGAGTTCACTGATGGCTTCAGGAAAATGATGCCCTGATGAAAACCCCAGGGCTCTTCCGGACTCTGCAAGGCAGCATGGATTGGGCCGCCTTGCGGCTCCCTGTGGGACTGTGCTTTGTGCCCTCAAGGACAGACTTCCGAGGGTGGCATCCAGCAGTGGCGTCTCTGATGGAACCAGCCAGATAACAGGGCCCTCTCGGGGTTCCCTGGGTGGCCCTCTGGAAACAGGCTGCCCTGGGTGCCAGGCCCAGGATGGGCAGGTGGCGGCGCCTGGCTCTGCATCTCCCACATTTCTCCCTGGGGTTGCTGGGCCTTTGTGCGCTTCTCACATTCCAGTTTTCTGCTTCTAATTAGCTGTGGTCTTGAAGAATTTGTTAATAGTCTTGTTCAAATTGTATGGGAAATGAGGTTAAATGAACCCCCATGAGGAAAAACAAATGTGGAATTTATGACAACTCTGGTTTCATCTTGGGGGCCATTTTCATCTTTCTGGAGGAAGTTAGGTTGCTGGAAGTCAGGGAGACGCCAGCCGAGTGGGGCATGGAAGGTGCTGATGCTTGATGGACGGGGCTAGGGCTCTTGATGGATGGAGCCGAGGTCCGTGAGCGGCCTGCTTGTCTGGGCTGGGCCCCGTGCAGGACATGTCACTCTGCACCAAGGTGTCGGAGTCGTTGGCACCTCCTTGACATGGAAAGTGGTGGTGGGGTGAGGGGAGAGGCTGATGCCAGGGTCTCAGGAGGAAGACTTAGGGGAAGAAATGGATGTTCCCTCAACTTGCGTGGTTTTTAGGTCAGGGACTGCCACTGGGGGAGCTGCTCTTTCTTTCCCCCACGTCGTTCGGCTACTACAAGACTGTTCTGGATTGGGTAGTAGGACTTGAGTCAGTTTTGTGCACCACGCAACAATGTGTTTTTATCTTTAAAGTAGAACATTCACCAGTTAATGTCCAGTCAGGAAATGTAGGCTCAAAACTTCCTCTTGTGGGGATGAGAAGGATCCAAGGATCTGTCCTCCCCAGGACGTTTCTCAGTGTCTTGCATTCCTGCATTCTTGTAACTGACCAGATGTGCATGCTCACGCCTGCGCTCCAAGCTGATCGGATGGCGATATTCCCGTGTGGTGAGGTGGGATGCTGGGACTCGCGCTGGGGGCCGCAGCCCAGACCCGCCTCCGGGCTCCTTCCTCTCTTCCTCTGGGCCGTGGTGGCATCTCATTAGGTTCTCTCCTCCTCTTCTGAAAACCCAGCTGGATGGTCGCTCAGATTGTTGATACACTTCTGTCATGTTTTTCCATTGGCTTTTACGTTCTAGAATGGCTTTTTTTTCTTCTCATCCATGTATCTTTAAATAGTATTTTCGGATATCTTAACTGGCTGTGACCATGAATGATTTTCAATTTTTGTTTTGAAAATATTAATGTCATTTAAGTTTTAAACTCTCAAAATATACTTGGTTTGTTAAATTTATTTCCTTTAAAATTGTATCAGTAATTAGATCAGCCCTTGATGTTAATGTGCAGGGAAGCCCTTGCATACTGATTAGTTCAGAATTTAAATTGAGTTAAAGGTTAAATGAGTTTATTTTTTAATTGAACTGAAGCATTGTCTTGTGGCAGATTCATCAGGAATTTTTATTTCCAGTTGCTGTATCAAGTGACAGAAGTGGGCCTTTTATGATCAAAATTGTGGCGAATAACTTTAGGATTCAGTGAGGGCTGCTTGTTTACTCATTCTCTGAGTGCCCGCTGGACGATAGGCCTGACATGGCGGTGAGGGTGATACAGAGTGGGCCTGATAGCCCACCCAGCGGAGCCCACGCCCAGCCAGGGCAGGCACTGGGAGGCGGTGAAACGTAGCATCCTATCTGCACTTGGGGCAAGCGTGAGTGCACCGGAGGCGGCTGAAACCGTGCAGGCAAGAGGAGGTGTGGCCTTGAGCTGGGCACTGGCTGTCACATGGCAGACGGCCAGGCTGAGACGTGGATGGGCGGTAGGACCAGTGGACCTGGCATGTGGCAGGAGAGGCACACGTGACTCCACGTGCCCTGGCCGGGGCGACAGACTACCCAGCATTGCGCTCTCCGCATGCTAGGATCTAGGGAAGCAAAGAGGACCCTGAGAGAAGAAGAGAATCTGGAGGAGCAACTCCGCCCGTGAATGGACCTAACAAGATGGGAGGAAAACAGCAAGAAGTCAAGAACTAGGAGGAAGTAGAGTCAGGCCGGCCAAGGAAGGAGCGAGGTTGAGAGCTGGGCTAAAATTACTTTGGGGCAGCTACTCCCTTGAAGCCAGCTCTGCGGTGTATCTGTCGACTTTGGGCTTTCTTCAGGCTGTGAAAATAAGAATTCATTGCCACCTCAGACTTCTTTGACACCAGCATGCTGTACTTAATTTGTTTTGCAGCTTTGACTTCTGGATGCCAGCTAAATGGCGTTTGCTCACCACGTGTCCGAAGTGTAAATGGTTCCATCCAAAGCCAAAATGAAGTTAGTGTGGATCTGCCTTTCCTAGAGTGTGCCCGGGGGTGTCCCAGCAGAGGCTGAAGAGACAGCCATGCTTGCATCAAGTCCCACACCTTCCAGGTTGGTTCTTGGAGCTTTGTTTTGTGGTTTGGAGGGGAGCAGAGGGAGAGAGCGTCTTCACGAGATGGGAGGCATCTCACCTCGGGATTCTCCTACTTTCTTCTGTTCAGAAACTGCCTCAGTTTCCTTCTGGACGGTCAACAGCCTCCCCATGTGCCCTAAGTCGTGGTTACGGCCGAGGGTGGTTGAGAAGAGCTCAGTCCTCTCTGCACAGTCCTCCTGCCTTGATGGCCACATTTGTGCTGACGGCTTGGGCACTCTCCCCACCCCCTCCCCGGGCCTCGTCTCTCCAGGCTCACACAGGTCTCTAAGCACGCCGGAAGCTCAGGACCCGTGCTCTTGCCCTTCTCTCTACACACAGGCACACACATGGGTGATTTTTGTTTTGTTTTGTTTTGTTTTTAATGGAAGGGCTTATGCCACGTACTTGTCAGTGTACCTGCGGGTTCACAGGATGGCTCCCTGGAAGATCAGACCTGGGCTGCCGTTCACTTCGCTTGCTCTTGGCAGGATGCAGTACAGCACTGTGTGTTGAGGGGTTATTGTTTTCCTGCTGTGGCTGTTCCTGATGGAATCTGTGTTGTTTCTTTGAAAGCTGCTTTTTTGAGCCTTCTTCCAGAAAGTCATTCTTTCTCTCTCTTTCCTGGATAGAGTCAGTGAAGCATTTAGAAAAAGCATTTCGAAAAAGCCGGGGAGTCACTGCTTCAGAGGCGCTTTAAACCTTCAGCTAGTGAACGTTCTGCTTCCCCCACAGGTGCCTTCAGAACAGAACTTGCAAGGTCAGCAGCAGGCGGCCTGGGGATGGCAGTGGTTGTCCTGCTCAGAGACCTCCTGTGTCCCTGGGTGGCCACCAGGCCGTAGCTTCCCAGGCAGAACAGGCACATTCCAATCTCAGAGCTTCCCTGGGGGTATGTGGACAAACCAGAAGTGGAAAGTCAGTAATCCTAGAGGGGAGCCATGTTCTTAAGACTTAACCCATTGCAGGAGGAAAATACAGCATTTGGTACATGCTGATTCTTTACTTTGTTGGTTTCTCAAATGAAAAAATGTCTTTGTGTATACCATTTTTATGTGTGTAAAGTCATTCTAGAGATTTCTCTTCTACTAATTTAATGTTATTTCTGTTAAAAATAATTTCTAAAACTAGGGAAAAAATTATCATTCTTCTGAATTATTTCAGATACTCCGAAAAGTAGCCTCCCCAAAGTAGATTTTCTTTTCTAAACATCTGAAAAAATCCATAGCTTTCTGATAATTTCGTCCAGTTCAGTGGCTCTCTTAGGAAGTGTTGTGTAACTGAGCACTGCTTTTATTAAAAAGAAATGGGAGATGGGGGCAAGATGGCAGCAGAGTAAGGAGCTCCTAGTAAGCTCATCCTCCAGGGCAGTTAGCAATCACCCACCGCTATCTAAAGCACCTGTTTGGGGACAACAGGAGACCAGAAGAGCATCCTGCAACATCCTTAAAAGAATGAAGGAGGAGATGCTCATCTGCAGTGAAGTTGCATGAGTAGAGCCCTCCATGCCACGGAGGCGGTGCCCATCCTCCACTGGCGGCACAAGCTGCCTTGGGAGCTGTTCCATGGCTGGAATTGGAAGCGCCATTTCCAGAAAAAAAACAGGGAGGAAGAAACAGCTGGGCACTGACTTCAGCTACTGATCAGTAAATTCGGTGGGCTAAAGTATAATCCTAAGAACAGCTAAAATTTGAACCTGTCCGAGTTGGAAAGAGGCTGGTAGCCACCCTTTTAACTCTGCCACTGACATGAGGGGAAGTGGGGCTGACTGAAAATCACAGTGAAGTTAGGGACAGGGTTCTTTGCACCAAGGTCAGATTGCAGCCCTAGCCTAGGCTCCAGCCCCAAAGCACACATATAAAAGAATAAATGGAAAAAAGAATGGAAAAAATTGAACAGGGCCTCAGGGAACTAAATGACAGCAAGAGACATGCAAACATATGTGTCATGGGTGTCCCAGAAGGAGAAGTGAAGGGAAAAGGGTCAGAGGAATATTTGAAGAAATAATGGTAGAAAATTTCTTAACCCTATTGAAGGACATAGATATCTGTGTCCAAGAAGCACAACTTACTCCAAATAAACCAACTTTGAGACACGTACTAATCAGAATGTCAAATGGCTAAGACAGAATTCTGAAAGCAGCAAGAGAAAAGCAATACATAACATATAAGGGATACCCATTAAGATTAAGTGCTGATTTCTCATCAAAAACCATGGAAGCAAGAAGGCAGTAGTATGATATATTTAAGACACTGCAAGAGAAAAACCGCTAACCAAGAATCTTATATCCGGCAGGATTGTCTTTCAAAAATGAGGGCCAGTTTAGAATATTCACAGATAAACAGAAACAGAAAGAGTTTGTAACCAAGAGACCAGCTTTGCAGGAAATACTAATGGGAGTGTTACAGCCTGAAAAGAAAATACAGGAGAAAGGGGCTTGGAAGAGAGTCCAGAAATGAAGATTGTATCTGTAACAGTAACTGAAAGTGTGAAAAGAGTTAGTGAAATAAAATGACAGAAAAAAAACATCCAAATGGGTAAAATAAGAACTCCCTTTATAGTAATAACAGTCAAAAGACACAGACTGGCAGAATGGATAAGAAAATATGAGTCATCTATACACTGTCTGCAAGAGACTCGCCTTAGACCCAAGGATACCAATAGATTGAAAGTGCAGGTTGGAAGAAGATATTCCATGCATGCAGTTACCAAAAAAAAAAAAAAAAAAAAACCCAAAAAACTGGAGTAGCTATATATTTATATCAAATGAAATAGACTTTAAAAGCAAAATTGTTATTAAAGACAAGGAAGGATATTATGTATTAATAAAAGGGGCAGTTCATCAGGAAGAAATAACAATCATAAAATATATGCATCTAACAAGGATGCCCAAAGATACATGAGGCAAACAATCACAAAACTAAAGGGAGAAATAGATATCTCTACGATAATAGTTGGAGACGTTTAATATACCAGCTCTCAGCATTAGATAGAATATCTGAGCAGAGGATCAATAAGAAACAGAGCTTGAATAATATGATAAATGGACTAAACCTAATAGTAATATACAGAACATTGAACCTCAAGACAGAAGGATATATATTCTTTCAAGTGCTCTTGGATCTTTCTGCAGGGTATACCATATGTTGAGTCACAAAGCAGATCTCAATAAATTCAACAATATCGAAATTATACACAACACTTCCTCTGATCATAAAGGAATAAAGTTGGAAATCAAGAGACAGAAAAGGGAAAATTCACAAATATATGGAGATTAAACAACATACTGTTAATCAGTGGGCCAAAGAAGAAATTGCGAGAGAAACCAGATACCTTGAAATGAATGACAATGAGAGTATGGCATATCAGAACCTATGGGATGCAGCCAATGCAGTGCTGAGAGGGAAATTTATAGCCCTGTACACTTACATTAAAAAAGAAGAGTGAGCTAAAATCAGTTACCTAACTACACAGCTGGAGGAACTAGAAAAAGAAGAGCAAACTAATCCCAAAGCAAGAAGAAGGAATGAAATAAAAAAGATCAGAGCAGAAATAAATGATATTGAGAACAAAAAAAACAATAGAATTAACAAAACCAAAAGTTGGTTCTTTGAGATTAACAATTGACAAACCCTTGCCTAGACTGACAAAGTAAAAAGGAAGGTGCAAATAAATGAAATTAAAAAAAAATTATATGGGGCATTAGTGACCCCATAGAAACAAGAGCTCATAAGAGGATATATGGACAACTGCATGCCAAAAAACTAGACAATATAAACAAAAAGGAAGAATTCCTAGGAATGTACAATTATACCAAAACTAGAAGAAATAGAACACCCCAATAAACCAATCACGAGTAAAGAGATTAATAACAGTCACCAAACAACTCCCCAAAATGAAAAGCCCAGGACCAGATGGTTTCATAGGTGAGTTCTCCCAGGCATTCAAAGATTTAATATCAATCCTACTCAAGCCCTTCCAAAAAATTGAACAAGGGATGCTACCAGACTCATTCAATGAAGCCAATATCACCCTAATACCAAAGCGAGATAAAGATATTACAAAAAAAACAAAATTACAGACCCATTTCACTAA
Organism: Tolypeutes matacus; assembly: GCA_026826555.1. Taxonomy (NCBI): domain Eukaryota; kingdom Metazoa; phylum Chordata; class Mammalia; order Cingulata; family Chlamyphoridae; genus Tolypeutes; species Tolypeutes matacus. The sequence goes on from JAKSZT010054544.1 coordinate 12,460,805, forward strand.
TGAATGCAGATGCAAAAATCCTCAATAAAATACTTGCTAATCAAATCCAACTGCACATTAAAAGAATTATTCACCATGATCAAGTGGGTTTTATACCAGGCATGCGAGGGTGGTTCAACATAAGAAAATCAGCATAATACACCGCATTAATAAAAAAGAAAAATCACATATTCTTATCGATTGACGTAGAAAAGACATTTGACAAAATGCAGCATCCCTTCTTGATAAAAATATTATAAAAGATAGGAATTAAAGGAAACCTTCTCACCATGATAAAGGCCATCGATGAAAAACCCTCAGCTAACATTGTACTTGATGGTGAAAGACTGAAAACTTTCCCATTAAATCAGGACCAAGACAAGGATGCCCACTATCAACACTGTTGTTTTCCATCTTCCTAAGAGAAGTTCCATGGGGCAGGCTGGCACCCTGACAGCGGAGTTCCTTGTGAACAGTGTGCATTACTGGGGCGAGCCCCTGAGCTCACTCAGACACAGCGTCTATTCTTATCTGGTGGCCTTGCTGGTTTGGGGTAATTTGGAGCGTTTCAGCTGCAGTCGGGTCTCCCTGAGTACTTACTAGTAGTGGCGATTCCCAGGGAGAACCAGAGGAGAAAGGTGAAACCAGAAAGCCAAACTGGGCTGGCAGAGGGCAGGCTCGGATGCCCCCAGTACATTTGTGCTAGAGTCGTAGGAGGCCTGGCTGCCAGAGGGAGGGTGGGGAGAGGCCAAGGTTGTGTCGAGTTGGCGCCGTCTTCCAGGTATTGAGGGAAGCCTTGAAAAGGCAAGTTGGGTTTCGATGCAGGAGCAGAGTGGGCAGGCGTGTGACCTGGGCCTTGGCGCGCCACCTCATTGTGCTCTTTCCTGTAATTCATGCCTATTTAGTAGTTGGTTTCTTGTTTAGAATTTGTTTATTAATTTTCACAAATATGTTGAAGGAAAGAGAAATAAGTTCGTTGGTAACTTGCATTTGTTGTCATTATCCAGTGTCGCCCATCTCCTAACTGCTAAATCTGCTGCCTCCTCTCAGCTGTGTCACATTAAAACAAGTACAAGGTTTCTGCCTATGACACATTTGTCCTTTTCATTAATTTCTTCCTAAATTTGACAACCTTTCTTCCCTTAACTGTATCAGGTTAGTTCCTGGAATCTCATATTAAGAGATAATTAATCATATGATTTTTTTTTGTTTTTTTTTTTTGCATCTGAGTTTTCAAGAGCTCTCCAGATTTTTATTGCCTAAAGATCCATATGCCATAGAGATAATAACATCAACTGTAAATTGCCTTCTGGAGAAGAAGTTGACAACTTTGGAGTTGCATTTTTAGCCTTAATATCTGGAAGCCAAAAGCATGATCAGAATTTATGAAGTCCCTTCATTTAAAATATAAGCATTAAAGTTTTCTTAAGGTGGGTCCCTATCTGCATCTATTATTACAAAATCCTTAAAGTTACTTTAGCATATGACATTTTAATAATTTTTTAAAAACTTTTTGACAAATTGTATCTAAGGAAATTAGTTTGCTTGCATGAAAAGTTCTCTGTTTGCAAACTTGAACAGTTTTGCTGGGTAAGCAGTCTAGAGATAATTTTTTTTTTTTTGTCAAAGTATGACTTGGGTGGTGTATTTCAAAGAATCGTGGCTGTGTAGGAAGCCCACAGGAGAGGTCCATGGAAAGAAAGTGTGCTGCGTTTCAGCCCAGGGTGTTTGGAGGATTGTTTACATCAACACAACTAAAATATGTATAGTATTTTCTGTTATTTTAAATTTATTTTCAGTTTATCTCCTTGGTACGGTTGAGTAGAGCTATAAGTTGAAAAGAAACTGTCATCTTTTAGTCTGGATTGTAGGTATTAGGGCTAGACCAGCTGCTTATTTCATGGGGTGGTAACACACTCGCAGGATGGGGGTCACAAGGCTGTAGCTAGGAAAGGGGAAGGAATTCCCTTTTGTGCCTGGATAATTGATAAAATTTGAGCCCAACTACCCTTTTCAGTACCCAGAGTTGCTGAATTTACCCAAGCCAAGAGAAAGCACCTAGAGACCAGAATCCTTTTACAGGTGTGAGGAAGGCGGCCATGCGTGCTTGGCGGATGCTGAATTAGCTGGATTTTTATGATAGACGGAAGGAACTTTGAAGAGGTGTCAAGTAGCATACACATGTAAGGAGGGGGGGTTGTCTTTGGACCTTGGTACAGGTGCAGGGTACCTGATTGAAATGAGAGGTTCAGATCTCCACGTACTGATGATAATCACAAGTTTGTTTTGATCATTATCACAAGTTTGATGATAATCACAAGTTGTGGAACCAGGAGGAGACTTGCAAAGGAACAGATTTTCTCCCAGTGTTATCTGCGTCAAAAAAAAATTTACCATTTTTAACCAAATAAACTGACCCATTAGCAGGGACTTTATGAAGGAATGGCCAATACATGGACAGTTGGGGCTACAAATGGAAATCAAGATGGTTGAGCTCCGTGGGGCAAGGGCATGGCTGCTCCAACTCCTCAGGTGAGCTCACCTTTCCTAGGGTACACCTTGGGAGGGTTGGGCTTCCCTACCTGGAGGAGGGGCTTGGCCATGTAACTTGCTCTGACAAGTGAGAAGCAAGCAGTGTAAACCTAGCAGAAGCTTACAAAGTGCTGTGGAGGTTGGGCTCCCTTACCCTTGAGGTTGGGCTCCCTTACCCTTGAG
>JAKSZT010054544.1:12463508-12478458 GCA_026826555.1 Tolypeutes matacus
CCCAAGGAAGAGATGGGGTGTACAGGAAGTAAAACGTGGGTTTGTGGCTTTGAAAACCTATTAGTAGGTTCCAAGCAATATTTTTTTTGGTGAGCCATTAGCTAAATGAAGTGCACATTCAAGTGAACGTGTGATTTAACCGTGAGGAATGCACCAGGTTATTTCTCTCTGCACCTGCTCCAGATAATGGTTTTGTTTTCACGGAGGATTCTGGGCTGTAAGCCTATTGCCTGGTCAATATGGTGAGGCACTGCGCTGGTTTGATGAAGACTGCCTTGTAGAGTGACTGTTCTGTGGCTTTTAGGCCCTGCTGGAGGAGAGGGAGGCGGGGGCGGGGCAGGGCTGTCCCCTTTTGGTTGATGTTTATTGAAGGATGCTAAACTCAAGACACAGAAGTAAAAGCACTCCAAAATCCTTTCCTAGAGGTTATGTTATTTTTATTTTTTGCTTTTCTCCATGTCTATAACCTTTTAATGTTTTTCCTAGCTTTTTCATTAATGTATGTAAAAATATTAAAAGCCCTTGTATATTACATTAAAAACTATGTCAGCTGCCCTGCCTTTTCTATTTATTAAAACTTTTCAAGCAGTGAAAACATTTTACTTGTTAATGAGGGAAAGTGGGGAAATTAATGACATCGCGCCTGGCTCCACCAGGCTGTCTCCTTGTACCCATGCACAGCTAGCTCTGTCCCGCTGTATGCAGTTTAATTTCTGTGATAGGGTTCAGTAAGCACATGCAAATAGATTTAATGATTTGCATCAGTAGATCATTTCTTAGTTTAATATCCTCTGATATCTTGGGTCAACGACTCTTTTCTTTGGGAGGCTGGTACAATTTCTAGAGCTAAAATTATTAATATTGATATTACATTTTGCTCAAATGAATTCAGATAAACGTATCATTTTCTCAGCATCAGATTTACACGTTACTTTTGGCAGGAATTGTGGTGAACAGAAACTCTCCTTAATAAAGTTGACTAATACAAATAGGCAGTTTCCGTGGAAGTCAGGTAGCTTTGAAACAGGTGAAGATTATCGAGGTGATGATTATCAAGGTGATGTTCTGGGCCCAGCTCTTTTGAGATTCATCCTGTGCGGACTGGTATGTGTCCAAAGGGCCTCAGCGAAGGAATGAGTTAAACTTAGAACTCAGTCCAACAAACGTTTATTGAGTTTTTTTCCAAACTCATTGGAAGGCTGGTCATAGAATGATAAAAAAGCACGAGCCTGTCCTCAAGGAACTCTGTCTACTAGGGGACACAGAAATGCTGGGGAATAATCACATTCATTGCCCAGTGAGGGAAAAATGGAAATTTACAAGATACAAAAGAAATTCGGATCAAGAGGGGGAGGGGTTTGGAGTATTAGGGAAGGTGTTATGGGGAGGAGGTCGTGGATCTAGTGGTTTGTCTGCCCCAAAGGCCTTCTCCATTCCTTGTTTCTTGCTGTTGGGATCTGCCTCCCACCGGAAAGGCTGAATGCCAGATGCTGACTTTCCCAGCCTCGTTTAGAGGGTGAATTTAGGTGTTCGTTGGCTAGCCCCTGGGGAAGAGTTCTCCCTAATAAAAAGAGAATTAGAAGAAAGACCCTTTCCCCCAGCCCCTGTCCTCAATCTTTGGACATAATTAAGTGAGGATGTGATTCCAAGAGCTGGGCAACCATTTTCTGACCATGAATAAGCAACCTGAGGCCTAAAGGCATATTGCTGCCAAGCGTAGGAAAGTGGCAAGAGCTGCTTCTCGGTGGCCGTGTTCTGTGACCTGATGCATATCCTCTTGGCGTATTCTGCTTCTGGTTACTTGTAGCCACCAACAACCTTCAACCAATGAGCTTATAACATTTTTATCTGTGAAATTGATTTATGCTTATTTTGGCAAATTCAGAAAAATACAAAGGAAATAAAAATCATTCATTATTCTATTACCCAGAGATAACTTAGTGTTAACATTTTAGTATAATTCCTTCTAGCTTATTCATCAGTGTGTGTTTTAAATGTTTTGTAGACTACTTTTTAAGTTTGTTTTTTTGCCGTGAACATTTTCTTATGCTATTAAATATTTCCTGAAGCATGATTTTGTAAAAGCATGTGTTTTGTCATAAGATTGTGCCATCATTTTTTTTAACTATTCCTCCTGTCTTAGGCATTTTTTTTGTTTGTTTTTTTCTTCCTGTTAATGGACTGCAATAAACATCCTTTGATAAACGTTTTTGGGCACTTTGGTGAACATTTCCTTAATAAACTTTCTTCCTGGCTTCTCTCCCTCTAGTTTTCACCCAGTGACACCCTTTCTGTACTGCAGAATTCTTTCTAAAATGCAAATCTGGTCACGTGACCCTCTTAAAGCTTGCTCATTCTTTTTAGGATAAGACAGCACTGGCTTTGCACTTTTGGCTCTCATTTCTTGCCCCTTGCCCTCTCGCAAGCTGTACTGCACTGTGTTTTCTCGTGTTGTGCTGAGGGGCCTGCATCTCGGGTAGTGGGCCAGAACAACGGCCTCTGGGGCGAGACTTGTGAATTCTGAATCCAGTCCACCTCTCTACCACTGTATTTGGGAAGCTCACAGTATCTCTTCATGCCTCGGTTTCTCCATGTGTCTGCTGGGCATCAACATCAGCTCTCCTTCATAGGATTATTGAGTGATTAAAGGAGTCTGTGGGGATCAGACCGGTGCTCCCACCTTGGGAAGCCCACAGGAAGCGTGAGCTCCGGCTGTCGGTGCCACTGGCTGAGCGAAGGCCTTTGAGTCCTGCCAGGAGGAGCCACCTCAGCCCTCCCCTGCACACACAGCCCCCGGGTACTCACACCGGCTCCCCCCTCCCCCAGGAAGCGCTGCCCTGCTTCTCCCTTCACGTTTTACAGGCGGTGCCTTAGATGCCCTGAGGGCTCCCAGGCTTGGTTTGGTGACCCCCGAGCCCTCTCTTCTGGCGCTGGTGTCCTCCCATCACACTGACCCCTTTCTGTCCGACTGTCTTCCTAACTCCGCTGCGCCTAGGACCAGCCAGGCCAACCAGAGTGGGATTGAAAATTGTTCTTTTTTAAAGACTGAAGGCAGGAAGGGCCAGGGGACTGGACTGGACGTGCTCTTCATAAGGAATGGCTGTTCCTGAGGTTGGAGGTGGGAGAAGAGGTGTTTAACTCGGGGGCTTGTAGCTCCCCTTGGGCTTCTCAGGAGCAGGTGGAGAGCCGAACTGCTGCCCACGGCACACCAGGGAGCCTTTAAGGCACCTCTTCAGAAGCAGCCACTGGCTCAGACGCTGGCTTCCACGGAGCTCTGTGCTCTCCTAAGTCTTTGGTCACCGTCTGGCTACCTGTCTTGTCCGAGGAGGCCTCGCAGCGTTTTACTCTGCTCTTGCTGCGTCCATTCCAGGGGTCGTGGCGAGGGCGCTGGCCAGCGGCTGTGGCGTCTCCTGGAAGGTCAGCTCCCTTTTCTCACTGTGGTGCAGTGATGCTGCTGAAGGAGATGAGCGGTGACCTCTGGCCAGTGGTGACCTTGAAAAACCCCTGGTTGGTGGAGTCGGGATTGGTAAGATGGGACCTCAGAACATAAGGAGCCAGGGGAGAGCAATTAAAATGGAAGTTGCCTCATAGACGGTAGAAGCAGATTCAGAGGGCTTCGTTTTCTAGGCAAACCACATTCAGGCGTGCTGAAGAGCTGGCTCTGGTGTGCAATGTTTGCCCTGGACCGTGTTCACTTTCTCACGAGTTTCTGTACCTGTAGTGGCATGAGACTGACTCCCTCCAGGTGTCGGCCTGGGCCCACGGGGCAAGTTTTTGAACCTACCCTTCCTTGGAAGAAGGATATGACATTTTGTGTTCACAGGTCCCTGCAAAACATATGTCTAATGGCGATCCTTTTCCTACATCGTTTTTCCCGGGGCTCGGTGTTCTAGGTTTGCTGTCTTCTGTCTCTCTCACCTGTCTCTCTGGATCTGTGGTCCTTAGAGTTTGGAGGGCAACACAGATCTATATCCAGATCTAATTTCTCATTATCCAAATACGGTAACAGCTTATGAAATACTGTATCTCGACTTAATTGTCCTACAAGAAAGCCGGCTCCAGTGAGTAGGCCTGCGGGGGCGGCTTGGATGGGCTGTCAGGTGAGGATGCGCTCCAGCTGTGCCTGGCTCTTCTCCCAGCAGCACCTGGTCTCATGGTCGCCTTGTTTAAGCCTCTTGGGCTTTTTCTTTGGCATGTTCCCACCTTCCCCTAGGGTGGGAGGGGGGATCCCAGTGTTTGCATCTGCCTGGGGCCTGGGCTTACTACCAGTTGGGTCGAATTTAGACGGTACCTTTAGATCTTTAATGTATTATGTCAATATTTATTTATGTTATTCTGTATGTCCCTTGCAGGGTAGAAAGAAATTGTAATTTGCCTCTGATATGACCTGTGTCCTCGAGATCTGTGCACAGATGACTCACTAATGAGTTCAGTAAATGTTAAATAATTAGGTGATTGGTGCTTTAAATGATGTAGATCATATAGAAGTCTTTGAATTTTTATATAGGTGTTTCAAAAGTGTTTTAGTGTAATTGGGCAAGTTGGTTTGGGTATTTTGAGTGGATAGGAACCTATTATTTTTCCCATTTGCTATATGGAATATGAGTTACTGTCCCCTGAGAATTCCCTCTGCCACAAATTTTCAGGAGTGAATTATTGGAGAGAGAAATGTTTGGGTTTGTTGTTTACAACTTCTTATTACCAGAACCAAACTCAATTATGCATATTTGAAAAGATCCCGTTTCAAAATATTAGTCCTCGAATATGAAATTGCATCTGGTGATGGATTGGAATAGTCATCTTTGTTCCACATGAACTAAGAAATGTGTCTTAAAGGTTTGTCTCCCTCCTTCTGGAAAGCACTCTCGACATTCCATTTGTACACACCCTGGAAAGGCTCCCCAGTTCGCTTCCAGTGCTGTGGCGCAAAATCACTTTGCTGTGCATCTGAGGATTCAGCACGAGTACTCGCCTGCTTGCCCAGGATCAGGCATAAACGCAGCGCGGTATTTTCAGGACTCATGCTTTGGAGTCTCTTCAAAATTGAAAGCTTATCCATTGTTGATAAATGGTCAGATATAAATGTATAACACCTTGGTTAATAGGCTGTGATGAAATTGAAGTTGGTTTTTGTAGGAAATTCGCATTGAAATAATGCTCTTTTTGGGTAAATCTGATAGTACAATGAGCCGCAAGCTTAGTGGACACATTATAGGATGCAAATGGGAAGATTTGTGGGTGTTTTTCCTTCATGAATTTGTTGTTATCTTTGCAGAAGTGAAGAATATCAATATTTTATAGCCTTTCTGCAGGATTTTTGTGTCTATTGCCAGTTATAAATAGCTTGGCCCGTTTCCTCCTGGCTGGTTTCCTCTGTCTTCGTGATGCCATTGACCCTCTTGCCGGGTAGGCAGAGTACCATTTTCATCCATGTTAGTTAATTTTCCCATTTTCCCTTTTTAAATGGAAGCTGTGGCGTTCTCTCCTTGGATCTCCTTTCTGGAGACTGGGAATTGTGTTCTATTATTTTGAACTTCTCGGTGAAAATCTGCATCATTTCCATCCTTGCCCACCCCGCCTTGTACTGAGAGGAGATGCTCAGGGATGCCTGTGCTTCGCATCCAGTTTAAAGTCCTTCGCTTCTGTTCCTTTGTGAACATATAGTTGAAGTCTTTCATAAAGTGTACCGGGTCCTTTTTGCCACTTCTCTTTTCCTTTCGACTTTCTTTGGTTTCCATTTCGATCTTGGATTCCCTTCTTAGGAGCTGGACACTGGCCCTGTCTGCCCTGTGCAGGGAATGCACACACTTCCGTTTCCTTTCCTCAGTGGCCACCGGAGCAGAGGTCTCGCTGAGCATTTGGGGTTCAGAGGAGCCATGTGTGGCCTGCCAAGGCTTTCCTAAAGTGTTCTCATTTACATGGGAACAAGGTGCTCGCCCCGGTGCAGGCATCTGTTTTCTCACCCTTCGGTCTTGTTGTCTTGCTTGTTTTCCTATGTCTTTAACCTTCCTTGGGTGAGTGACTTCTTGGGAACAAGGCTAACATGGCATATGGAGTAGACTCTGCAGTTACCTGTATAATCTGTCTTCAATATTTATTCATAATGACTTTTCTCAAATATTTAATAAGAATTAATAATTGAATGCACTATAGCCTTCTTACTTAGCCCTGGAATCCCTTAAGATCTTTGAAGCTAAAACTAGTTTGGACCCTGAAGGGATTTATAGAAATTAGGTATGTCTGAGTATGGAAATGGCTGGCATGCTGAAAAAATTGAGTCCTTAAGTAATTTGCTATTCCCAGTGATAATTAGAAGAAACCCCTGTTCTAGCTCTGTTTTTCCACTCATTTTCTACTGTTTTCAGGGAGAGGTGTTCAGGTGTTAGCGGCTAATTCTTTCTGTTTTTATTTTCCTCCTGTGATCTCCTGGTAAGGTAAGCGGTTTTGGCGTCCTGTGTCGCCTTGATGTGATGTTAAATTGTCACTTCTGAGAGATGGATGCGAGTTGTAGTCTGTTGTGCCGTACATCATCTTAGTCAGCAGGAATGCTGCAGAAAACTGAACCAGAGCAAATTCTTTTAAATTTATGATTGAAATTAGCAATTTTATTAGGTCCTTTAAAAACCTACAAACTTTTAAAGTCTTTCTGAAAATATACATCTTTGTTCTCAGAAGAGGTCTGCAGACTGCCCTAATTTGTCTTTTGAAAGGACACGGGATTTTTGCAGAAGACTCAAGCTGTGGAGGTGGGTGATGCAGGTGCCGTTCCTTGGGCAGTCAGCCTGGATGGCGATGTACGCCAAGATTTACTGTGCATCACCTTGGCCATCATTCCCATAAGTATTAATTTTAACTCCACTAATAAGAAACTGAACAAAAGTGGAATTATGAGTTCAGTAGTATTCTATGAAAGGTCAGTTGTTAAAAAGGCAGAGCCTGACATTCTGTGAAAAAGGTGCCTCCATTAATCATCCTGATAGGCGAGTGCGGGGCGCTCTTGACCACCACCATGAACCTTGCCGGCGAAGTTTCAGGGCCTGACGTGCAGGTTTTTCATATAAAAACAAGGATGCTCTCCATCTGTGTTGAAATCATGTAAGGAATTGCTTTATCTTTGCAATTTGAAAATGTCTGAATAATGTAGAAAATCTCATGAAATCTCTACTGTTCTGAAAAAGGAGAACACCTGTTAATCTTATAGACCAATTATCATGGAAACATGTCACGTAGCTTGGCCAGAGCTGAAGGCTGTGGTATGTCTCTCCGAGGCTGAATGGGCGCCTCCTGTACATGTCACCCACAGATACGATGAGGTTCCTTTGGTCTCTTGTACTCTGTCAAGTCAAACTATGCATTTTGACGCTGTTCTCCAAAGCAAGCGGCAGTCTGACTTCCGCCCCCCACCCCCATCATTCTTTTTCTGTTCATTTGTGCGGCAGAGTGCCTACTGTGTGCACAGCGACATTTCAGGCGATCCACAGGAAAGGGTCTCAGTATTTTATGTGTCCCGTCAAGTCAGTGTTAAAGTTCAGCACAAATGTATGAATTATTAAATGGTTAACGGTGACACATTCATCAGCTGAGCATCTTTATTGTGGCCTGTTGACGGATTATTTTCATTCGGCCGTTAGAGCACTGTGCTGCTGAGCTCGGGTCCTTTTGTCTGGGCCACAGCCATTGAATTTCATTTCAAGCATCTAAATATGAGACCAACCCAGAATACAGAGTCAGTATTTCTTTTCAGAAGAGTAGGTGTTTGGAAACATGTTCTTGCAAGGATTTCTGTAAGTAGAATGCTGCTTTTCTCGTTCCTCTCCCATCCAACTGCATCCTCCCAGAAGGAAAACCACCCGAATGTGCCGCCATTGCTCCTTGATGCAGGAGGGGCCTCTGCCCAGGCTGAGGTCAGGGCCGGCGTACTTGCCATCGTCTTCGTCGAGTTAGTGCTCTCGTATTTGTAAAGAGTCAGGCCATCCTTAAATTGGGCTTCTCTTGCCTCATTGCATCTAACTTTCCTTACTCGCTATATAATTACTTCCTGAATAGATATATTACTGTGTAATACATATATTATTAATTACTTCTTGAGGAGATGGGGGCAACCCAGCCACGTCTTCAATGGGGAGGATCCCAGGGCTGGAGTATTTCCTCTGGTTTTAGCTTTTTCAGTGCAGATAGCAACTGGGTCGAGGTGAAGTGGGTGAGACCGTGGTGGGAGGGTGGGACGGGGGCCCTCAGCGTACCTGGCTGTTTTGGCCTTGGCTTTGCTGCACCTGGCAGGGCTTTGCCGCTGCTGCAGAACACCTGTGCAGGGCGGGTCCCAGCACCTGCCCATTAGGTGTGCGCATACTTGTTTTCAAAGGTGCAGGAACGGAAGCTCAGAGAAGCTAAAAAAAATTGCCAAGTGCCACACACGGCTCTTCTCACAGTTTTACAGATTTGGGACTTAATGATGGGATCTTGCGACCTATTTCCCATCTTTGTTGTTGGAAGGAAGAGGTCACCATCACCTACGAGGACCCCGGGCCCCCTAGCCTGTGGAGTTAGCATGTGCAGGGTTTTGATTCCGTTTTACCAGGAGAGACTACCCGAGCCCACAAACAGCATAAACTGCTAGGTCTGCAGTGTTACGATTCTCTTTCTTTATTGTCATAGTTTTTGCTTAATGGCTGTTTGTGCTACATTGATCAGGTCCATGGGTTGCGTAACATAAATGATTACATTTGCTTATGATTAAAAACTTCCTCCAGTAGAAGTACAGCACCCAGGACTTGTAAATGATTTGTTGTTGAAGCTTTCTACTTCATTAGCCACGTCGTCCACTCCACAGAGTCGTTGCCTAAGAGTCAGGAGCACTTGTAATGAGCTGTGTAATATGGAACCTCTTAGAAAATCTAAAAAGAGACCAGGTCTTCTAGGAGCAGCTTAGCATGCAGATAAAAGGCTAGCAAGTCGCTCAGTCGGGAGCGCCAGGGCTGCAGGCTGCCGCTGAGCCTTTCTAGCTTGGAGTAGCATGGCAAATAACGTGTTTTATTACTGGGCCAAGACTTGGTATAAAAAGTTATATACCATTCATGACCGAAATCCTTCAAAACACTCTGTCGCCATTCCCCTCTGAACCCTATAGCTTAAGTTTTAAGCATGTCATGAGTATCTTGATACAGCATTTGAAAAAAATTCCATTTAATGGTATATGTTTGGAAACAACAGCCAGGCCCTCCTTGGCCATCATTTGCACTTTGGCTTTATCCCAACAGTTGATTGTTAGTGACCTGCTTGATTATGATGGACACAGTGATCCTGATTGTGTGTATGTGGGCGGTTGTGTGGTTTATCATCAGAGGAAACTAGCAAAGAGCCATAAATTCCTGGAATAACTACATCAAATGTGATGGGCATTTTTGTGAGAGACCTAAAATTCTTAGTCTTGAAAGCAGTTGCTTCGTGGGTCAACCAAACTGTGTGTTTACTTTTCTCTTCCGACAGCAATTGCGGAAACTTCTCCCTGTTCCAGTTGGTATTTGGTCTGCTTTGTCACCCCCAGGCTGCTGCAGGCCTGGACCTGGGATCCAAAGTCTGACCCTGCCACTTGCTGTGCAACTTCTCAAGGTCTGTGGAAAGAGGAGTTAATCCCATCTCAATACTTTAGGAGGAATAAATAAAAACATAGATGAACTCGGTTTAAACTGCTCGGGAATATTAGGTCCTCATTGAATCATCTGTTCTACAGATCTTCATGTGTCCCTATGTACTGTGCGTGGCCCAAGGCACCAGGGATACAAAGGTGAAGACGATTCTGCAGTTCCTAGTGGTGGTCAAGCTGTGTGGGCTGGATTTGATTGGATGCTGACACCCTTCCTTGGTGAATTATCCCTCATCGGCCTCCTGAGGCAAATGTTCTAGGCTTCCAGGGGAGACATGGCTCACCAGCCCAGGCCTGCTCAGCCATCAGTTTCTGTTGTCTGCATTTATGGAGGATGTAGGATGTTATTCATAGTTTTAAAAACTCTTTTTTACTGTTGTAAGGGACTGTTTTCTTAATTTTAAGTTTTGTTATGGAAGTTAATTTTTAAAAATCAAAAAAGGAATTTGGACGCCCAAAGCGAGTGGGAGCAGGGCCACAGGCAGCTATTTGGGCACCAGTGTTCATAGCAGCATGGTTCACAGTAGCCGAAAGGTAGGAACAAACCAAGTGCTTATCAACAGGTGACTGAATAGGCAAGATGGGTCTGCGCACACAGTAGGTGCCATTCAGCCGTGATGAAAACGAATTTCTGAGACAAGCTGCAGCCTGGAAGAACTTTGCAAACATGCTCAGTGAATTAAGGCACATAATCTGTGACTAGAAGAGGTAACTAGAGATAGGAAATTCACAGAGGTACTAGATTAGAGCTTACTCTGGGGAGGGGAGATGGGAGTGCTTGGAAAAAAAGAGACTTGGTTATCACGGGAGCAGTAGAATTGGCTTTCTGTCGTGCCACTGCCTCCCTGCTGCCAGGCAGGGCCAGAGATGGACCACACTGCTCGAGAGAGTAGATCTGCCGTTCCTGGATTCGATGTCTGGAGCCCCACAGCACAATTAAATATACTTAGCCTTAAAATTTCCCCAGGCAATCCCAAATCTTTGATGCCCAACCCCTCCTGGTTCTCTGAGGGCCATGGTTTGATCACTAGAGACATGAATTGTCCTCGTGCTGATGGGAATGGACTTTCATGCCCAATAATTGGGGACTTTGGGACTGTGCTCCTGCGTGCTGGGTGCCCAGCAGAAGTTGCAGGCCGCTTGGGCAGTCCCTGCGCGTGTCTCCCGCCCTCTGCCTTTCAGACGGGCAGGGGCAGCGCAGCGGTGGCCTCGCGGGCCTCGGGCCTTCCAGGCCCTCGTAAGTGGCAGCGGGTGGGCTCTCTCGTGATTCTTCCAGGGTCGCGAATGTTCCTGAGAGCAGTTTCCTCCTCCTCCTCCCCCTCCTCTTTTCCCTCCCTCTCTTCGTCCTCCTGCACCTCTTCCTTCTTCCTTCTGTTTACTTCCCTTCTAGTTCTTCATCTCCTGTCTCCTCCCTGCTTCCGCTTTCTTTTCAGGCCCGCCCTTCGCCCACGTGCCCGACTCCTGGTGCCCACCAGAGCTGAACTGCTGGTTTTGGAGGGTCCTGCCCTGGCCCTGCCTCCCAGACCCACATGTGGCCTGCCCAGAGCTGGAGGAAGTCCTGTCACCGAGCGTGCACTCAGCCGAGAGCTGCCTCGCGTTTCCCTGAGCAAAGTCTCGCTTTCCTAAGGAAGGTGGGCCCTTCTCTACACATCCTTTTGTGTGCTCCCTGCTGGACAGGTTCTGGGAAAGTGGACATAAAAGTCCTGGGGGGGGGTGCTGGGTGGGGCTGGGACCCTGTGTGAGATCAGAACCCGTGCAGAGCAGTGATCGGCCTCAGAACGACGGAGAACGCATCGCAGCGTGGACCTAGTGTCCTTTCCCAGCACACGTGGCGTTTAAAGAATTATAGGCACCTTGAGCTGCTGACAGGTAAAAGACAGTAAAAAGAGGCGTGAAAGCCGCCACCTACTCCTGAACTGATCTACAGGGCGATGAAAGCGTCAATGTGAGTGATGGGACGTAGACAGGGTGGGAAGCGTGGCGCGGGACGGGGGCCCCTCAGCCTCCCTGGCCGCTCTCTCTGGATCTTGTTGAGCGACGAGCCTGCTGCCGTGTGTTTCAGTTGCTCAGCGCCACTGCGAGAAGAAAATGCACTGAGCGCGCGTGTGAAATAGTGACAGTTAGGAGTTGTTTCACTCAGGTATGATTTCTTGTTCCTTTGGCCGCGGTAGACATACAACTAATCATGCAATGTGAAAACGCGCACGTGTATCAGGTGCCACATTTAAGTGTAATGTATAAATTTTGACATTTATCAACCTGTACTTTTGCCACAGCCCTGAGAGCATCTAAAAGTGTTGTGTAGAATAAAATCCTTGTGAATGCCTGTCTTCTAGTGGGTTTACAGTTCTAGTGTCAGATCCTAAACTATTTCATGATTGGGTATGGTTTGAAGTGGCTCATTTTGTGGGACACAGCATTCACATTTTGCCACCCAGAAGACCCGTGAGTCCCTAGAATGACAGGTCCGTTTTTGCAGGGATCATGACCTCTCTGGAGGAGGCACAGGGGTCGGGACCCTTGGCCGGTGCCCCATAGAGGCAGGGGTTGCAGACTGCTCTGCCATAGACTTGACAAATCCTCTTTGGGGACCAGCTCTGTTCCCCCTGCCCCTTCCTGCTGTCAGGCTGGCTGGCTCATTCTCAGCCTTGCCTGCTCCCCCAGAAGCTGGCTGCCCATTTGACCCAGCTCTGCAGGGTTTAGAGGGCCCTCTGGGGCTGGGGCTAGAGCCAGTCCAGTCCACAGGCCCCCTTTGCTCAGCCTGCCATCCCTCAGTGGGGTGGGGAGCCTGGAAGCTTGCGAGCCCCTGCCCACTCGCCAGGAAGACGGACACCCTGGGCTGAGTGGAAGTGTGCAGCACAGCTGCCCTGGAGCCCCAGGTGTGCCCCCTCCTGCCTCCTCTGGGCTGGCCGCGTGTGCATGCAGGGCTGCGTGCTGCCCACCCCTGCTGCCTGCCCCTGCTGCCTCACCCGTCCCAGCAAGAGTGGCTTCCACCCCACTGGTGGCTGCAACCTCGCGTGCCTTCCGCAGCCCCCTCCCTGTTGTCTCCCTGGAGGACCCTCCCTGGGATCCTATCCCTCCTTGGGGCTCTGGCGGGTTCTTGCAGAGATGGCCACACTGCCCCCCTCTTTCCTGTGCACGGGCCCCTGGAGTGGGACCGTGCCTCCCCTGGTGTTGGGGTCTCTAGCACCCCCGCATTGGATGACTTGGCATGGAGCCGTCCTCGTGGCTAAGATGGAGACTGTGCGAGGACACCCGGCACGGCTAGACAAGGGAAGTCTGGGGGGACCAGGCGCAGGCCCCTGGGTCCTCTCCCAGGAGAGTCCCCAGCAATGGGTTGCAATGGCTCATGTGGCGTGATGGTGCCAGGCAGCTCTTCAGAGATTCAGTGCCCAGGGTTTTCACATGGGCACCCTCTCCTTGGGGTGGACTGAAATTCCAGACTCCAAGAAGAAAGCAGGGAAGGAAAAAAAAACAGGAAAACCAGCATCCTGCTCTGCGGGGCGCTGTCGCCTGCTCTTTGGCCACCCCTTCTCCTCTCCATCCCTGGGTCCCCGTCGTGGGCCGGGGGGATGGTGCTCTCTGGACAGCTGTTGGCTTTGCTCAGAGACTCGTGACTGCCACCCACGAGTGTGGCGCTCGGGCGACCACAACATCCTGGAAGTCTCGGGGAGCTCTCCAAGAAACCCCTGTTTCCCTAAGAAGACCCAGAAACTGGGAAGAGCGTGGGACTTAAGGTGACCCAGTAGTGGATTAGAAATCCCATGCCCAGTCAGAAGGCAGGCTAGTGGCAGCCTTATTCAAGAAATAAAAGAAAGAAACCCACTGAAGTCTCCACACAGTGTCTTAGTAGTCATAAAAGCACTAGTGCAGATTTACTGGTGTAGGAGTTTTAACTGTAATACCGTGGAATGGTAGGTTATTTTGTGTTCAAGAGCTACATTTATCACAAAAATGATGATATACAAATCACTTCCATATCACAAAATGTTCTTGGTCAAAATTGGCTTGAGGCAAGTGATATCTCCGAGTAAACAGTATATGAAGACCATATCTTAAAATGATAGATCACCTAATTTTGTTCTGACAGAGGTTTTTGCCGCAACAAACATCTGTCATTGAAATACCAATTCAGAGATATGGAAGCCAAATTGTAGAGGCTTTCTCGGATTTGTCACTCCTAACTTAAGAATGCTTTGGTTCCATGTTGTAGCTTTTATAAGATATTAAGCATTGTTGCACTTTAAGACATGTTAAAAAAAAAAAAATAAACAATGTAGAGAAACACTCTCATGCTCTAAATGCAAACCAACCATTTGAAATTATGGCAGTCAGGAGTGGGCTGAGAAGCACTGGCTGTTTTATGTATAGAAGCCCCATAAAGCATGCGTTAATTTTAGACTTTGAATGCTGGATTACTTCCTCAAGGATGGCTTGTGTCTTCTAGGTTTCGTGCACTTTGTTCAGGGTGGGTTGGTTGGTTGGTGGGTTGGTTGGAGAATGAATCTGACTATAATGTCACACCCAAGGTTTGAGGTGCCATTTTGGTCTCCTCCTGACGGGAGCCAGTCACAGCCCTGGACAGTGGTGGGGTCCCCGGGCCTGTGGGTGACCTTCCTCGTGTCTCCTAGCCAGGGGTCTCACCCAGGGGAGCCCTGCAAGGGGCGGAGTATCTGGGACATGGTGGGGAGAGGAGCATCAGGCATTTCTAAAGGTGGCGCCCAGGACCTGCAGCTGCACTCCTGGCTCCAAGCAAAAAAAAATTTTGATCTTGGTCCAAAACTTGATTATATGATAGCTAAAAAGTGCAATAGAGTTTCTGAGCTGCTTGGGAAATGTTCTAGAAATTTGCCATTGGTGACTAACTCTGCGACTGTAGGAAAAAAGTAAAATGAAGGTAAAGTCTCTTTTAAAGCTGACAGTGATGCGACCTCTGGGTGATGACCTCACCAAGCGGCTCTGTTTGCCAGCCCCGCGTGGCCGGCAGCCTGGGCGTGGGGAGGACTGAGCGTCCAGGTGGCGGTGACAAGCGCAGGCCGGGTCCTTCCTCCCCAGCCGGCCTCAGCCCCTCCTGGCTCAAGCCACCCACTTTGCCTGCCTTGTCCTGCCTGCAAAGAGCTCTCTCTCAGCCGCAGCAACTTGCCCCGTCCTCTCCAGACTCTGTGGATCAAGTAGATTCCTCGAGCCCAGGATTTCACAGAGTTAGCCCATGTCTTCAGCATTTTAAGGTCATTTTTCATATTTAGGTCTTCGTTGTTAGAGCACGCGGCGAGCACTGTAAGGTCTTCAGCCAGTTCATGGCCCATC
>JAKSZT010054544.1:12478468-12508737 GCA_026826555.1 Tolypeutes matacus
AGGTGGACCACACAGATTTGCACCGAGGAGTCAGCAGTCCTTCTGGAAGGCTTAGCAGGTTCTCCAGAGGCTCCTGCTGCCGCGGAGGCAGCTCCCCCCGGCTGGCCTGGCCAGCGGCGCTCACCGCTGTTGGTCCGGCGCAGTGGCTGACATCGCCCTTCCCCTCCTCCGTGGGACCTGGCCTGGGGGCTAAGGCAGGTGGCCACCCTGCTCTAACCCCGTAGTTTTAGGCCAAGCACTAGCAGCTTTGGTGGGGATCGTAGGCGCGTTAATGAAACGCCCCTTTCGCTCCATCCACCGGGGAGGAGAGAGGAGGGACGAAGGTTGCTAAGTCGTCTTGCTTCTGTCTGGCCTGGAGCAGGACTGCGAGGCGCTGTGCCTGTGGGACGGGGCTGGATGGGGCACGGGTGCCCTTCCAGGCCCTGCTGCAGTTTCCATGTGTATGTGCAATAGGAATTACTTTTGCTGTAAAAGGCAACAAAGCACGCAGATGTTTCTTTTTTCCCCTTTTGATTAGATCGAGAGAACTCTTTGCCTGCCTAAACACCTCTCTCAATAATTGAGTATGGGCTGACGGAGCACTTTGGCTGAAATCCTTTACTTTGCGAGCGGGCATTCACCTTTCCTCTTAGAGATGTTTTGTCCCCACCCACACAAGCCGTGCCAGCCCAGCCCTCACGTGCCTTGTTTGAATGTGCCATTGTCTTATTGTCATGAAATCATAACTAGACCAAAGTCCAAATAGTACAGGTTTCAAAGGCTTGGGAAGGAAGAAAGGAGCATGGTTCTTTTGTATTCTTAAAATCGTTGTTGTAAAAACATCTACGCGGCGTGGTTGTTTCCTAGGCCCTGGCTGGTGGCGCCGTGCGTGTCCGCGGCACGTGGTGGTGGCAGGCGGGCAGTGCGGGGCGAGCGTCATGACCGCTGGCGGGGGCGACCCTTTGGGAGTTACGGCATGTGCCGGCAGACCCAGTGTCCATCCACCCACGTCGGGACACGTGACCTGCGCAGATTTTCAAACCAAGTTATTTTGTGAAATATTGTGGTGGACTTTTCAAAACTGGTGAAGCTGATGAAGTGAAATAAAAATACTGCAGTGAAAATTATTTTAGTGCAACATAATGAGTTCTGTTTTTCATATCTGGCAGATATTACCCACTAAATCTAATCTGCAATGCTGAAAATTATGCCATTTTTTATGATTTGTTTAATTTTGACTGAAAAAAATTGACTATTCATCGATTCTTGACCTGCGAGTATTGAGGAAAAAATTTAGTTAATAAGAATTTTCATGAGGTGTAAATGTAAATGTATGAGGATTCTGCCTATCCTATAATACTATAGACATTAATTTAAGAATTCTGTAAGAGCCCGAGGGCCTGGGGTGTCTGAACAAAAAGTAGAAGCACTTACGGTTGCTAACTGGTAGGGCTGTTTACATTATATAACACATGCATATTTTTATGTTTTTCTCTACATCCTTGGTTATAGGTGGCTGAGCATAATTAGAATTTCTTTTTATAATCGATTTCTTAAATGGCACCCGTACATGCAAGAGTAACAAGTCAAAATAGAAACCGGGTAACACTATTGCGTGCGACTCGCTATGAGAAGTTGCATCTTGGCTCTCCATCTGCAGCTCTAAGAGGGTTTGAAAGAGTCATAAAAAACGAAGGCTTCTGATACTGAAGTTTGGAAATGTGACTGGATGACATATCCTTTACCACCTCACCTGTCAACATTTCTAATCGAATCACCCAGCCTCCTCACTTCTTAAATGGTACAAGCAGTATTTCCTGTAGTAAACACCCTCACGTCTAATGAGAGGCCCTGCGGCAACTCCAAATGAATGAATTCATTATAATTGAACAACATAATCTGCAGGGCAAGGAGGCCTGCTACCCAGTCCTTTAACTCACACAGCTTGGGCGTCTCGTGAAAAATGTTATACATTTTGTTTACAATGTATTGCTGCTGTTTGAAGTACCGTATGTTCCTGTAGTACATAAGATGGGGACGCATAATGGAGGAAAAATCAAGGAGGCAATCTTTCATTTTGTTCTTGTATGAAAAATTCAAAAGACTGAAAACTCACCCAGAGAAATTTTGCAAGCATATTATTTTCCAATGTTTCGATCAATTTGTCTGTCAACCATGCTGAGAGGTGGAAGGGGCCAGCAGAAGCAATTTAGCTTGTGAGGTCCAAAATAGAAATGTTTTAGGGAACCTTGTCACATGTTATTTCTTTATATTAGAACCGCCGTGTTTTTTATTTGCTGGTCATATTATGAAGAGAAATTGATATCAGGCATCTAAGTAAGCTATGAATATCTGATATGAATATTACTTTTATATGCATGAATCAGAACAAAATATAAATTAACCTCTTAATGCTTGAGAGAACCTTTAGTACAACAACAGGCCTCTTGTTTTGAATTTTTCTGTTTAACAATTCACGGTGCATTTTAATTGATTGTACCCAAGTGACGCTCTCTGGAAACATCTTGCATCCAAGCATTCCTGACCTTGCCAGGGCTTTAATTAAGCTATCATCTTCCTACTGTAAGTACGTCTGGGATTGATAAACGTGGCCAAACCATGCTTACCATCTCCAAGGGTTTTTTAAAAATTGGAGCAGATACGGAGTTTTGAATAAAGGCCTTTCATTTAGCTTCCAGTTAGATTTTTGATTGGGATTTCTTAAGATCAAGTTATGTTAGGAATGATGAGTTTTAAGGTTATCACACAATTTCAGGGAAACTTTGTTGTGGAAAACCTGTGGTTATATTGTTATTCTGTGTACTGCTAACGCTTTTCCTTCAAATCTTAGATTAGCATATTAAGGTTATTTTTCAGAAAAGAGGTATTTCAGAGAATTTAAGTTAAATCAGTTGGGTTACAAAAAGATCTGGTTTAAATTTAACTGATAGTGTCAGCTAAAATCCTCTACCCTACCCTGATTACTTCATTTTTTCTAATTATATCTGTTGACTTATAGGCTCCTATCAACTGGCCTTATTCTCTATGATTTCGATATTTCTTCCCAGTTCTTAGGGGTTAAATATAATAGTTAAGGATGCTGAAAAGTTTCTATTCCATGGATAATGATAATGAATAGAAAGAAAGTGTGACAGAGCAAATCAGAAATGTTTCCCATTTATGTGGATGTTACTGTCAAATCGGATTCATATAGAAAATGTCTGGAAACACAATTCCGTGTTTATCATGACAATTTTGGGACAGCAGCATGCCATCCAGTAGCCATTCCATGACATGGCTGAGAGTTTTTAAATGACTGCATGCCTAGTATTTCATGGTATACGTGTCTAACCAGAATGACATACCAACACTGCACCTCTTAAATAGTCCCCTATTAATGTACATGTAGAGTTCTAGTTTTTTGTGTGTTTTATTGGGGGGAGGGTCTGATTTAGTAATATTTCAAGAATCGATGTAATTATGGACTTCTTAATTTAGACATCTCTGTGTGCTTGTGCAGGTCTATGTAGGATAAATCCTGAGCAGTAGAACTTAAGAATTAGTCTTTTCAAATTGCCCTTTCATTGTTTTAATTTTGCATATTAGAATTGAGTGGGTTATCTTTCTTCCTGATAATTGGTCATTTGTACTTTTTTGTGAGATGCTTATTTTTCTTTTGGACTGTTTTTTATTGTTTTCTCTCATTGTTTTAAAAGAACTTTTTGCATATGAAAGAAAGGTGGCTATTTCTTTTTTTTTTTTGGTCCATGCAGTTTTTTTTTTTCAGAAATTCATGTCTTTCATGTAATTTTAACTTTTTATTTTGGAGTAATTTTAGATCTACAGAAAAGCTGCAGTGCCAGTTGGGGGAGTCCCCATCCAGCCGTCATCCGGCTTCCCCTGGGGTCTCCGGCTTCCCCAGCCGTGGTGCGTTTGTCACAGCTAAGAGGCTGGCACTGGCATGACTGAAGTCGGAGCTTTGTGTCTTTTACCGTGGCTTCGGAGTGTTGTGACGTGCTTAAAATTAAAAGGCCTTCTTTACCTTGAGATTATTATTTTTTCTAAGCCATCCATGTTTATTTTCTACCACTTTTTTGGTTTTATTTTTCATATTTCACCTTTGCTTTATGTGAAATGTATTTTAATTTTTAAGCAGTTTGGTTGGAATCCATCTTTATTTTCATCCAAATGTATAACCAAATTCCTCAATATTTTTAAATTATTCAACTTTTGGCTCTACACGTTTTACAAAGACAAGAAAAAACCTGCCTACTGACTTTTTTGAAGTGTGTTTATTATCTAATCCTTGACCATATCATTCTTTGCAATATTTATATATGAATAGTTTTAAAAGGAGAATGTAAGATCTAGTTTATTTAATATCTATTTAATGTCTGTTTTCTAAGGTCATTGGACTGAGGATATTTTCCTTGGATCCTAAATAAATGCTTTTGTAATTTTGATAATTGGATTTTCTTATCATTAGACACTTCTAAGTTGTTTTTGTTTTTTTGTTTTTTTGTTTTTTAAAGATTTTATTTATTTATTCATTTATCCCCCTCTTGCTGCTTGTGCTCGCTGGGTCAGCTAACCACGCCGTGTGGGTGGGCCTGCCTTCACCAGGAGGCCTCGGGAACCGAACCCGGGGCCTCCCATATGGTAAACGGGAGCCCTACTGATTGAGCCACAGCCGCTTCCCTAAGTTGTTTTGAAGGAGGCAGCAAGCCCTGGGCTTGCTCTGTTTAGTTCTCGGTGGCACCGAGAGGAGAACATCCCCTGAGCCCGCTGCCACCCGGCATGCCCCCTGGGGCTGGGCGCTGATTGAGGCTGTAATTGTTAGTCTGTCCCAGATGCCGCTGTTATTTATGTACGACTAATTTTGTTTTAAATGCTGCTGAACTAGTTGCCTAGGTGTTATCTTCATTGACAGAGTTTCATGTGCTAAATTTTCAGCAAATAGTTGGAGCTTCACTTGTGGCTTCTTGACCTTCTTGGAAAGATATCACTTTTAAAAACTCTTTAAGAGTGACTGGATAATAAATGTAAATATATGTAGTATAATAGCACATAAAAGAATGTGTATGTGCATGTGACTACACATGTGCATGTACACACATACACAACATGCACACACACAGAAATCACTGGTAAAGGAAAAGAGGCATTACAAATGTCTTCTCCGCCCTTTCTCTGTAATAATTGTTTGCAGAGAGATCGGAGTTCTAGCTCGAGCTCTGCCACCTTCCAGCTGTGCAACCTGAAGCCAGGTCCCCAGGATCTCTACCCTCAATTTCTCTGCCTACGAGAGGGGGCCCCGTGGTGGCGGTGGGGGTCACAGGAGGCCAGACCCTGTGTAGGTGCCGACCAGTGGCAGCTCTTCTGAGATCATAAGTCCACGCCCCTCGCCATCATTACCTTCGACCTTTGGTGTTGAGCAGTTTTTTTCTAGCTATGCCCCCACTTTAGAACTTGTTCAAATGTTGCCACCTACATAAGCTAGTTCAAGCCAGTTTTTCCTGTCCTTTCTCTCAAAGCTCTTACAGTTAATTCCAAGGCACTCATTGCCAGCAGAGGCGCCCGCTCCCATCTGATTCGTTAAGGGGCAAGTTCGTGTCCCTCCACTCCCTGGGGACATGGTGGGAGCTGTGCTCTCAGGCTAGTCCCCCACCCTCCTGCTCTGCGTTTTTCCCAGTTGGGACTGGAGAGAAGAGACGCACTTGCAGAGTTGTCACCTGTAGGTATACTGTCTGTTGGTGGCCTTTCCCTTCATGGAAACCTACTTAAAGCTGGCTAATACTATTATACAATATTTTCCTCCATCTTCTCCCAAATTATATTAGTTTTATTACCAGTAATTTTAAATGTCTATTTAAACTTTACTCTGGAATGCTTATCTCCTAATGCTGTCTAGTCTGAGGGATTTTATCAGTCTTTAAAGGGCTGCTGACCCTGGGCTTGTATGAGTTGTGCCATGACCCTTAGAAGCAGGCTGGAACCGTAACCTGCTGTCCCAGGCATGTTAAAACTCACTGCGATTTTGTTATATTAACCAAACAAATGAGGATGGCTTAAAATCATATCAGTTTTCTACATTGAATTAAAATAAGGGATGATTACCTAAGCATTTTCCAAAATGGGAAAAAAACAGCTATTGTTTCTGGTTCCTACGTACATGGTCTCAGCCTGAAAATTCCAAAGTCCACTTGCACTCTGCACCAAGTTAGACAGACCCCCCCAGCGTCCGTGGGCAGCCCCCAGGCGCCTGTGCCCCCATGCCTCCAGCCACTGTCCTGACTCTCCCGCTGACCCCCACACCCTTTCCTTCTGGGTCACGACAGTGTTTATTTATTTTTAAAAGACACTCAGATTATATAAAATGTTACATAAAAAAGTATAAGGGATCCCCACTTCCCACACCTCCCACTTTTCCCCACATTAACAACTTCTTTCATTAGTGTGGTACATTCATTGCAATTGATGAACACATTTTGGAGAATTGCCACTAAGCATGGATTATAGGACAACCAACAAGGAGATGAGGATGGACAACCACCACACCAAGGAACCGAGAGAATCTACAGCTGCAAGCAAGAGAGTCCCATCCATCAGGCTTATGGGCTCGAAGCCCCCTCTCAATTAGAGGTGGAGTGGGCATCGCCATCCCAGAATCCTCAGGATTTGGGGATGAAATATACTAGACTTACTGGTATTCTGCTATAGACTTACTGTTATTCTAGCAATGAAAGAAATTATATCATTGCTGTGGAGACAGTGGCCACTAGAGGTGCTGAAGTCAGGGAGAGGGAAAAAGAGGTGCAGTATATGGGGGCATTTTCGGGACTTGGAATTGGCCTTTGTTACTTTTGAAGGGATTTAAGGCATTAGGGCGAGGTAGAAGGCACTCTATTAAAACAGGCTTTTTCTCAGCAGTGCTATGCCTAAGGGTAGCACTATCTCAGTCGAATGTCTGGGCTTCAGAGGGGCTGGTGCAGAATGGGTTTGGGCTAGTGCTTGTATTAGTCAGCCAAAGGGTGCTAGTGTGAAATACCAAAAATGGGCTGGTCTTTTTAAAGGGTATTTATTTGGGGTAGAAGTCCACAGATACCAGGCCATAAAGCATTAAGTTTCTTCTCTCACCAAAGTTCATTGCCACGTGTTGGAGCAAGACAGCTGCCGACGTTTGCCAGGGCTCAGGCTTCCTGGGTTCCTCTCTTCCTGGGGCCGCGTTTCTCTCCGGGCTCAGCTCCTCTGGTTCCTCCACAAGGTCAGCTGTAGACTATCAGGCAAACGGCTCACTTTTTCTTCTGGGGCCTTTTCTCCAACATCAAAACTGCTTCTCAAAAACTTCTTCTACTCTGTCCTTTGCCTTGCCTTTTATATTCGATTCCCCACCCACCAAGGGGTGGGGCTCAACACCCTACTGACGTGGCCCAGTCAACGCCCTAATCTTAACTTAATCATGCCCAGATGAACGGATCAGTTTACAAGCATGATCCAATTATATTTTTGGAATTCATAATTACATCAAACTGCCAAACGGCCACAGTGCTTTTGAGTGTCTTCGTTGGGAGGTGTAATATTATCTGCTACGAGAGATCATCTTCTCTGAGTGGTAGTTCACATTCGACAGTGTCCTGGACCGTGGCTTGGGAACAGATATCGGAATCTCATAGACATCAGCGCCCACACCAACTGTGTCTGTGTGGGAGAGTTGGCGGAGTAGGATGCCTCCTCTGTGGGCAGCTGTCACCGACAGACACAGGATAGGAAGCTCTTGGTGCTGGCCGTGGCTGGGCGGTGTGGAAGGCACCTCTGCACACCAGGCTTGCGCCCTGAGGATTAGCGGTTCTGGAAGGAAACATGTCCTAGGAACTCAAACACGGCACTGACAGTTCCTTATTTTCTTTTTTTTCTCTAAAGTATACAAACATCCCATTTATTAGCCTTCCCAGGCTTCAAGCACTTTCATCTGCCCAGAAGATGGCTGTGACCTTTTGAAAGTAAGTGAAAAAGATCTACATGTCACAGAATCATAGAATTTTAAAAGCCAGAAGGAGGAAACGGCCCTACAAGGCCCATGAACTTTCCTCTAAGAACTGAGACACTGAAGTTTTTCTGAAACACAGAGATCCCAAATTGTACATGAAAATGGGCTGCTCATTTATCCCCTGCTTCAGAGAGAATGGGGATGCTTGCAGTCCAAGTGGGAAGGGAATACCAAGGAGGAGACCGGGGAGTCACAAATGCATCCTGTCCAAGCCCAGAGCGGGAGATGACAGGAGCGTCCAGGGCCCTAGCCAAGCTACCAGTTTTATCAGTAATTAGTGACGATCACACAGGTTCCATGTTATGCAATACTTGCAAAGTGCTGTGAAGGCGTGCTCTGTTTCCTTAGGCAGGGCAGGTGGGCTGGGGAGTGGGGGCCTGCCCTTTTTCTCTGTGAAAGGGCTCCTTTTGCACACACGTAGAGGGTTTAGTGGGTACTGTGGAACGCTAGCTGGCCATGTCCTCTTCCCCCAGGCCCTCGTCAGTGAGAGGTGGTGGTGCTTTCTGAGATACCCCGTAGTCATTACGTGGAGCACATTTGCCTACAGAGACACGGGTAGATAAAAGCTGGGCAGGTCCCATGGGAACAGCCTCAGGACTTGCTTCATATAGATCCTGGGTGGGCAGGCAGCCCTGCCACCGCGTGGAGACCAAGCTTCGTTTGGGAAGATGCGTTCCAAGTTCCCAGAGCAGCCTTACGAGTGAACTTTAGACCTGGAATTCAGCTGACGTCTAGGACCCGACACCCTAGTAATGCCAGCCGTGTCCTTCGTGGCTTGTGACGTGGGAGACTCAGGGCTGGGGCCCGGAGCACTTGAGGACCTCTCTGAGCATCTGTGCAAGGTGAGGTGCATGGTTCGGCGCTGAGCTACCACCCAGTGTACTTAGGGGAGTGCCATCTCGAAAGCCTGCCGGCTGCGTGGGAGCACGTTCAAAACAAAGGAAAGAACTGCATTTCAGGGGGAAACAACCCGCGTCCACCAACGGATGAATGGACAAACAAATGGGCTATTATTTGTCCATAAAAGAAATGAAGCAACCGATACGTGCTACAACATGGGTGAACCCCAAAATCATTGTCAAGTGAAAGAAATCAGCACAGAAGCACACATGCTGTGTGATTCCAGGCACATGGAACTCCCAAATAGGGAGATCTGTGGACACAGAAATTAGATGAGTGGTCCCCTAGGACTGCGGGGACTGGGGAGACGGGGCTGATAGCCCAAGGTATGGGGTTTCTTTTTGAGGTGATGAAAATGTTCCAGAATTGTGGTGAGGGCTGTCCATATCTGTGAATATCTAGAAACTGTTGAATTATACATTTTAAATGGGCGAGTTGTATATGGATTACATATCAATAAAGCTTTTTTACACTACATTTTCCTCTCGCCCGGCAGCGGTCTTCCTGAGAGGGCTCTGTGAAGCGTGAGGTTGCAGCAGGTGATGGCTTGCTTTGCACATGGACATGGGGCTGTGGGGTGGCACCTGGGCTGCCCCGACCGGAGGCGTCTCGGATGATGCTGGAGGCGTCTCGGATGATGCTAGGCTGCGTGTTGGTGGGGAGGGCCTGGAGAAGGGGCCAGGGACAGTGACGTCACGTCTCCAGCTGGGAGGGAGCTGTGCTTGTCACAGGAGTCTGCTCTAATTGCCGGGGTGGGGCTTCTCAAGTGGAGAGTCTTACTGTCTCGTGCAAATGGGCAGGGGTCGTTGTTGACGCACCTGCTGCCTCCCGGCTCTGAGGCAAAGCCGCAGTGAGTGGGACACCAGTCCCAGCAAAGGGTTTTGTGCTGATTTTCTACATGGCAGGCACTTTGGAACGGGTTTAAGTGTTCTGACCTGACCTCACCTTCCCAGCCGGCGTGCGAGGCGGTCCTGCGATGACGCTCAGCTCCAGGAGTGAGGCTGGGGGCAGGGACTGGCTCAGGGTCACACAGCCATCTGCGGTGGGCACAGGACCACATGCAGGCAGGCACCCAGTGCCCTGGTCTCAGCGGGGTGGGGGCGCATGGGTCCCCTGGGGCAGGCCCAGGCTCGTGATGGCCCTCTCGGCCCCCCTGCGCCCCTGCCGCGGGCCAGGCCTGCTTTGCGTGGGGCAGGAGCGGCGGGCTCCGCTGCAGGAGGAAGCCGGCTTCCAGCAAGGCTCGGTGCGGGAGCCAGAGCAGTTCCCCGGGGCATGTCTGCAGTGAGTCCGGGCCAGTCTCAGGGTAGCGTTCGGCCGTGGCGCTGGCATTGAGGAGACAGCGATGCCGTTTGCAAGCTCGGGAAGGTAGACAGCTGCATGGAGGGCTGAGAGGGTGAGGTAAAGCGGCCCGGCCTGCAGAGACCGCTTGGGGGGAGTGTGACATCTAGCAGAGCCTCTGGAGTCAGCCCTACGTGGCGCAAGTTCTGCCCTCCCGCCCCTGCGCCTGTGGCGGCCTGGTGGGGTGGCCGGGGCCGCTGCTCCCCGGCGGAGTCTGGGGGACAGGAGCGCGCTCCCTGCCTTCTGGCCGCAGGCCCCTGGGGGAGGAGCAGCCGAGCCGCTTGTGTGTCACAGGGAAGCCACCTTCCTGCCACCGCCGTGGCTCTGACAGCGCGTGGAGCACACGGGCGCCCAGGATCTGAGTGTGTCTCGGTCAAACGCGGTGGTTTTGCTCTTTGCCAAAGTGCAGACCCTTCTCAGAATGTAAAGGTCTGAACCTGTTAAGAGCATTGGCTTTTCCTTTCCTTTTTTGAACACTGATTCTGGTCTCCGAGTTGCTGTGGTCCGTAGAGGAAGCGAACGCCGCCACCCGCAGAATGAGAGAGTCTTTGTGATGATGTTCCGTAGCCACGTGTGGAGACGGCGTGACCGGCAGGCTGTGCCCAGGACCCCCTGGAAACAGAGAACCTTTTCAGTGGGATTCCCTGGGGAAATATTTTAAAGCAGTGATTTATTTTCAACAGTTTCTGTCCTCGGTGTTTAAAAGAACAGGAAGCCTTGGTCATGCCGTTTTCTGTTAAATCTGTAAAGCACGGTTCATGTTTTGTGCGAGGCGTTTGTCGGGCCTTGTCCACGGCCTGCGCGCAGTTCCGTCTGCAGTGAGCGGTCAGACGTGGGGACAGCCCGGAGGTCCTCGTGGAGTCAGTGTAAAGATGACCTTGTGGAAGGGCTGCTGCCTCCAAGCCCACCTGTGACAGGACGTTACCTACTGCCCGCCCGGCCGCGTCTCGGGGATGGCTGCGGTCCCGGGTGCTGCTTCCGGCGGAGCCCATGGCCTTGCGTGCGGCTGAGGCTGCACAGGCCTTCCGCGTCCACTTGGCCGATGGGGCCGTGGCACGTGGTTGCAAGTTGGTTCAAAAGCGACATTTCCAATGCTAGGTTCTGGCTGACGCAGTGCGCAGTGTTTTGGTCCTCTGCTCTGGATGGCTCAGAACATGCATTTACAAAATTGTAGGGTAAGTTCATTTCTAATCTGCAAATATTTTAACAGCTGCTTTCAAACATAACCGTGTGCTTTTTAAAGATTCCTTTTCTATGCAACCTCTGACCAATATTTAAATGTTAACTTTTAAGAGGATAGCATTGTTTCCACATGGTAAAGTGCTGCTGGAGCTGAAGGACAAAGTTGAGATGTAGAATCCAGGGCAGCACAGATGATGTCATGCCTCGGAATTAAAGACTTTTCCCATCGTTGCTTTTATTCCTATTTAAACTCTTCTTACCGTTCCCCCCTCTGAACAGAGCTTTTCTGCAGGGGGCTGTTCATGGCCCTGCCCTGCAGAGACGGCTCAGAGCCAGGGCCCTGCTGGACCCGGGAGCCGCACTGCCCACCGCTATTGACTGCAGGAACTGTTCACCGAAAGGAGAATTGCTTCTTTTTTTTGAGGATAGATATTTATGACTGAAAACAGTGCTAAAAACATGAGAATATTGATCATGGTTTTGAGAGATGCTTGCACTGAATCACTTGATATACCTAAATATCGGCTTTATTCTATCTTTCCTAAAAGACAGATTGCCAGCACAAAAGATGAACAATCTTGAGGGGAAAATCTTATATCTTTCTGATAGGCTGTCTTGCTTCCTTCCATAACAATAGGGAGGAAGCGCTGCCTGTGGGGCTTCCAAAAGTAAGGAAGAAACATCATAAACTGCATTGCAAGCCTCTGTGAAACAGCTCGGTCGTGCCTGACTTGACTTGTGGTAATAACTTAAC
This sequence comes from Tolypeutes matacus, assembly GCA_026826555.1. Classification (NCBI taxonomy): domain Eukaryota; kingdom Metazoa; phylum Chordata; class Mammalia; order Cingulata; family Chlamyphoridae; genus Tolypeutes; species Tolypeutes matacus. The sequence goes on from JAKSZT010054544.1 coordinate 12,490,669, forward strand.
ATCAAGTGGAAATTCAGATAGCTAAACATTTAGCCAATCTAGCAAACAATCATTCTAAAATCAACATAAAAATGACAGCAAAAAGCTCACCAGCATCTGAGGACCCAATTCATTGTTTTTAGAGCTAATCTGTTGGGGTTCAGTGGAAATTTATAAAGGGACCTGTGAAGCTAATTGTTTCCCTGTCACATATTTTTGTAAGGCTCATGTTTTTCACTTATTTTCATTTTCCTTAATTTTTAGACATTTTTAATCAAGGTTGGTATATTGCTTTTGTAGTTCAAGGTCAAAGAGAGAAGCGGAATTTTCCTTCCTGGTCCCGAGAAAAGAGTGTGACTTTCTTTGGAAAGGTGCTGTCCAGCCTCACGCTTTTGGTCCTGGCCTCCCCTTTCTCAGGGTTTTTTCACCTGCCCCTGGCAACACCCCTCTTACCACCTCCCGAGTGCTGCCCTGGGGCACGCGTAGCAGGGCTTTTTAGGAGGCCGCCACTGTCCTCTGCCTGTAGGTGCGTCTAGCACTTTCCCTTCTACTCCCAGCTTCTGCAGGGTGGGGTATTTCCTCCTTTTTTAGAGTTGAGTGAAGAGTATTTCATCCAACAGATAAGTGCTTAATTTCGTGCTATTTCCATGTCTTTAAAACCTACCAAACCAGGAATCTTGACTTCTCTTTATGGTGATGACTAGAGAAAGGTGAGATATGCAGTCTGTGTGTGTGTGTGCATCGAGGGAGGCTGGGTTAGGTGGCATCTTACAAGCTGTTAGCTGGGAGCTGGAAAGGGGCTGCTCAGGGGTGCAGGGATATTGATGGAGGCAGGAAACCTCAGACGGAAAGTGGAGGACGGGCTGGTCGTGGAGCACAGGCCAGTGCTGACCAAGTGGGGCAGAGTCCACAAATGGGGGGGGGCGGGGTGCAGGTAGAACCACCCAAGCTTGGCTGGCATGAAAGGGATTCTTAGTAGGATTAGAAAGCAGGCTTGCTAGGGAGTTTTGTAGAGAAACACGTGATGAGCTCTGCCTGTTATTTCATAAAAAGATGGTGTAGCCCTGGAACTGGTGAACTGGATGGCCCCCTTGCCCAATGTAGATGAGATTTGTTTGCCCTGCCCATTGGGGACCTGCAGGTATCTTAACTTTCAATTTCCAATATTTGAAAGCCAGTAGATTTCACATAAAAAAAAAAAAAAAAAATCATGTATGGCTTCTTCTACTATTTTTTTTTTTTTTTTAGTGAAGGAACTGAATGTATTTGTTTCTTTATTTATTTATTTTTTACAGCTTTATTGAGATATATTTTATATACCCTGAAATCCACCCATGTAAAATGTGAGTTAGGCAGCCATCAGCACCATCTAATTGTGAAGCATTTCCAGCATCTGCAGAAGAATCCCCATACCTCTTAACAGGCATTCTGCATTCTCTTTCTCCCTTACCCCTGCCCAGGCAGTGACTAATCTACCTTCCGTCTCTGTGGATTTACCTCTTCTGGACATTTATTTTGAATGGTTTTATACATTATGTGGCCTTTTATGTCTTCTTTCACTTAGCATCATGTTGGCAACGTTCATCATGTTTTCAGGGTTCATGCATGTTGTAGCAAACAGTGCATCATTCCTCTTTGTTGCCAAATTATATTCCACTGTATGGATATATCACATCTTGATTCTCAGTGAATGAGTTGGTGGACATTTAGGTTATTTACACATTTTGGCTCATTTACATAATGCTGCTGTGAATGTGCATTACAAGATATTGTGTTGGACACATTTTTCATTTCTCTTGGGTGTGTATACCTAGGAGCAGAATTGCTAGTCTCATCGTAACTCTATGTTCAGCGTTTTAAAGAACGGCCAGATGGCTTTCCAAAGTGGCTGCACCATTTTACATTCCTGTCAGAGTGGGAGTGGGTTCTGATTTCTTCCAGGGCTTGTTATCTTTTTTATTTTAGCCTTGCTAGTAAGTATGAAGTGGAATCTCATTGTGTTTTTAATTTGCATTTCCTCAATGAGGAGTGATGCTGAACACCTTTTCATGTGCTTCTTGGCCATTTGTGCACGCATTTTCCAGGTCACACCTTTAAGCTGTTTGCCTTGGAGCTCCCATTCCCGCCTCTCTGCTGATTGGGCAGTGCTGATGAGCGAAGCAGCCTCAGAAGCCAGTAGGTGGTAGAGCTGAGAGTCACCCCAGGGGCTATGCTTTTAGGTGTTATGCTCTATTATATCATACTGCCTTTGGGTAGACCAGGGGCTTGAGTGTAAGAGCGAGCGAGAAATCTGTGGCACAGCACAACTCTTGAACGGTTTTTAAAATGTCTTCCCATTTGTTGGGTAGGTGTTTTAGTGTGCTAAAGGCTGCCAAGACAATATACCAGAAATTGGTTGGCTTTTACAATGGGGACTTTTTTTTTTCTTTTTAAACAATTTATTGAAGTATGTCGTTCATACATGAACATACATGCATAACATCATACAGGGCTCCCACACGTCACCCACCACAAATACTTTGCATTGTTGTGAAACATTTGTTAACAAACCATGAAAGAGCATCGTCAAAGTATTACTGCTAACTATAGTCCGTATCTTACTCCCCTATACATTTTTTTAAGAATTTATTTATTTACTTTTATCCATTTTTACTCCCCCCCTCCCGTTTTTGCTGTTGTTCTGTCTATTCACTGGGCAACTCTCTGTGTCCATTTCTTGACCTCTGTCCTCATCCTTCTCCTCCTGTCTTCACTGGGATTCAATCCTCGGAACCTCCGATGTAGGAGAGAAGCGTCCTACTGCCTATGCCACCTTAGTTTGTGGTTTTTCGGCACGTCTTGTTTTGGCTCTCCCTTGTGTTACTCTCCTGTTATGTCATCTTGTTGTGTGGCTCGCGTGGCCTGATGGCGCACCCACAGACAGGGACTGGCGGCTCACCTGCACCCACACGCAGAGCCTGGCGGTGTACCCATGCATGGGACCTGGTGGTCCACACGCCTTCTATACTTTTCTTTTTTTTATGTTTACCAGGAGGTCCCGGGGATAGAACCCAGGTCCCTGCATGTGGGAGATGGTCATCCAACCATTTGAGCCACATCCGTCCCCCTGCTATATCTCTTAAGGTTGACCAAAGATACCTAGAGTTACAGTCATTTCCCATACAGGATGGTCATATAATAAATCAGACTTAGTTTATCACCAGCATTCTAAAAACCAGACCTATGAAGGAAAACTAGGTCTGGGGACACATGCATGGTTTCTAATGTAGCAAATGTTTAGCCTATCCTGAAAATCGGGACAGCAAGAATATTCGCATTACAATGGGGATTTATTAGCTTATAAGCTTACAGTTCAGAGGCTGAGAAAAATACCCAAATCAAGGCATCATCAGAGATGCTTTCTGCCAGGGCTACAGCTCGGGCGACCAGGCACAAGGCAGGGCACAGTGCGGTGTCTGCTGTCTCTGCCTTCTCCTCCAGGTGCCATTGCTTCCAGTTGCTTCCAGCTTTCTCTGTGCTCCTGTGGCTATTTCTTTCCTCGGTCCCATTGATTTCAGTTTCTGGCTTCCGGGACTTCCTCTCTCAGCTTGTAGGAGGTTTTCTCTGTGTTTCTGCAAGATTTTCCCATTTATAAAGGATTCCAGTACTCCAGTAAGATTGTTAAGACCCACCCTGGGACACAATCTAATCAAATACCCTTAACTGAAGTATTTTAATCAAAAGGTCCCATGTACCATAGTTTACACACACAGGACTGGATTAAGTCTAAGGACATGATCTTCTGGGTCCACCCAGCTTCAGATTGTCACAATAGGTACATCGCATTTTACTCTCTTAGAGATAATAACTCTCAAGCCAGGAGCATTGTAGTGGAAGAGTTGGAATGTGGACCAAGGTGTCTGCTTTCCTGCACTTCTCTCTCTTCTGGGCGGTGCATGGAGCGTACGTCAGGCCAGAGATGGGTTTTTGGGAATATATAAAAAGAAAGATGATCCTAGGTGTTGGGGGTTGAATCATGTCTCCCACAAAAAGCATGTTCAGGTCCCAGCCCCTGGTCCTGTGAGTGTGAACCCATTTCCAAATAGGGCCTTTGAAGATGCCGTTAGTTAAGGAGTGCCCAGAACTGAGCAAGCACGGGCCTTCCTCCAGGAGGGCTGAGGTCCTCAGAGGCAGAGGACACTGGGCAGAGAGAAGCCACATGGAGCAGCCAGACACTGGAAGTCAGCTGGACCTGGATGAGAAGATGCTGCCATGTCTGTTGCCAAATGACAGAAAAGTAAAGGAATCCCAAATTTAGCCTGGCAGAAGATACTGACCGTGAGAGGACACATGGGTTCTAGCCTCTGAAACCATAAGCCAATGAATTCCTGTTGTTAAGCCACGTCACTCTTGGGTATTTGTTTTAGCAGCCAGGAAGCTAACAAACTAGGTGTGAAGGATGAAAGTGCTTGTGTTAGAAGGGCTAATCTTGGTGAAATAGGAGGAGGAAGAGGCTAACTGGAATAAGGCTAGTCCTGGTTAGATAGATATAGAATTAAGTAACGACTTAGTGGGAAGTAGAATGAAGGCGTAACTATATTTCAGTTGGAGATAAGTTTATGAGAGTCACCAAGGTCTTCATTGCTAATGGCTGTTGGGGGTGTGCGTGCGTGCGCGCGCGCAGCTTTTAAGTTCCAGAAAGGCCTTAGTTTAAAATGTGTGGCAGAGATATTTTCCTGCTGTGGTGTTGATGAAATTCTGATTATTTGCCTTTATTGCGTATAACCTAAAATGTCCCATTACATCATTTTGTGTCTAAAAGGTGAAATTAAAATTGGATCAACAATTAAGAAAAGGCTGCGATTGAGATTGTGGTTTGGCTGTAAAATCGCCCTTTCTCTTCCAGTGTGTTCACAGAGGGAACAGAATTCATTTATAGAATTAAGCTTTGTAAAGTAGAGATAATCGTCAAGCTGGGAATGGTGAGCAGGTTTTTCTTCAAAGCAGAGCTAATTGACGTATCCTCAGTTATAGAAGGCCACAGAGGGCACAACTGGTGTGCTCTTTCTTTTTAAAAACATAATTGTTGCGTTATAAATGACATACGATAAACTGCACGTATTTGAAGTGTATAGTTTGATAAAATTTGACATATGTATGACTACAATCAAGATAACGAACATTTCCATCATCCCCAAAAGTTTCTTCTTTCACCTTTGTCATCCCTCCCCTCACTCCTCCCCACTCTCCTTTCTTATCCCTAGGCAATCTGTGATCTGCTGTCACTATATAGTTTAATTTTTATAGAATTTTATATAAATGAAATCATATATTATGTTTTTATCTGACTTCTTCCAGAATACTTACCTTGAGATTCATCTGTTGATGCATGCCTTAGTTCGTTCCTTTTTTCTCTTTGCTGATGAGGGTTATGCTGTTTGCAACATTTGTTTATCTTTCATCTGCTGGGGTACCTTGCTTTCCTCTGTCCCCCTTGCTTTTGGCTATTTCAGATAAAGCTGCTATGAACAGTGGTGGGCAAGTCTTTGGGCATAGGCTCTCACTTCTTTTAGGTAAACACCTAGGAGTGGATTATATGGTCAGTGGATGTTTAAAATTTTACATAATTGGCAATCTCTTTTCCAAAGTGTTTGTGCCATTTTACTTTTCTGCCAACAATGTATGAGAGTTGCAGTGCCTCTACATCCTCCACTTTTACCAGTGTCATTTCCCTTCTTTCTGGGGGACGTAAACATTTCTTGAAGTGGGGGTCTTTTGGGGATAAATTCTTTAGCTTTTGTTTATTTTAATCTTAATACTTGAAAGATACTTTTGCTCTGTGTAGAATTTTTATTTTTTGAGGTACTGGGAGCCGGGGATTGAACCTGGGACCTCATATGTGGGAAGCCGGCGCTCAACCACTGAACCCCATCGGCTCCCCTGAGTTGGTTTTTTTGTTTGTTTCGCTTGTTGTTTGTTTTTGTTTTTTTAGGAGGCACCAGAGCCAAACCCAGGACCTGCCGTGTAGGAAGCAGGTGCTCAACTGCTTGAGCCACATCTGCTCCCTGTGTAGAATTTTAAGTTGGCAGTTTCTTTATTTCTTTAATTATTTTAAAGATGTTCCAGTGTCTGCTGATGTACGTTGTTTCAGATGAGAAATCTGTTGTCTTAATCTTTGTTCACATACATGTTATCACAATATATATTGTATATTATTTACTACATAAAACATATTTTTTCTCCAGGCTATTTTTAAAGAGTTTCTCTTTATCAATGGATTTGTTTAATTTGATGATTTTATTTTATGCTGTTTCATGGTTTTCTTCATGTTCCTTGTGCTTGGATTTAAACGAGCTTCTTAGATTAGCTTGTTTATAATTTTCATTAAATTTGAAAGTTTTTTGGCCATTGTTTTTTAAAATACATTTTTTTCTGTGTACCACTGTCTTGTTCTTCAGAACCTCTCATTACAGATATTTGGCTGTTTGAAGTTGTCCCAAAGTTCTCCTAGTATTGTTTTTTTTGGGGTTTTTTTTTTTTTTTTTTAATTTAAATTTTCTTTTGTCTCTCCATTCCATTTCAGGTAACTTCTATCTGAAGTTCATTGTTTTCTTTTGCGTAGTCTAATCTGCTGTCAGTACCATCAGTATATTTCTCACCTCAGACATGGTAGTTTCCTCTAGAAGCACCATTTGCATCACTTTTATATCTTCTATTTCTCACTTCCCTTTTTTTCTTTTTACTTTTTATTTTGAAATAATTTCAAACTTACAGTGACAGTTGTAAAAATAAAAGCCCATACAGAGAACTTGAGCCTTCCACCGCCACCCGGATAACCAGATCCACTGACTTTTAACATTTTGGCACACTTGCTATAACATTCTATCTGTCCTACCGATCTCTCTCTCCCTCTCTCCTTCCCTCCCTCCTAACTTCTCTCCAGCCCTCCCTCCCTCCCTCCATCCCTCTATCTACCTACCTATCTACCTACCTTTTTGACATACGGAATACAGTTATAATGATTATTTTGACATCTTCATCTGCTAATTCTAACATCTATGCTGGTTTGGGTTCAGTTCTGATTGTTTGTTCTCCTTATTGTGGCTATTTTTCTTCTTTTTAAATCTTCGATTGGATACCTAATACTGTAAATTCTACTTGCTTTGGTGCTATTTTTGATTATTAATAAATATTCTCTAGCTCTGCTATGGGAAGTAGGTAGGTTACATGGAAACAGTTTGGTCCTTTCAAGTCTTGCTTTTAAGAACAATAGTTGGAATAACAGCAGTATTTAGGGAAAATTATTCCCCACTTCTGTGGCAAGACTTTTTTTTTAATAAATCAGTTTTATTGATATATATTAATAAAGCATAAATCTATCCAAAGTGTACAATCAGTGGTATTTGATGTAATCACATACTTGTGCATTCATCACTTCAGTCATTCTTAGAGTGCTTTCATTATTCCAATAATAATAAACAAACAACAAAAACTCATCATCTCTCAATCTCTGTTTCCCCTGCCATACATAACTGCTATTCTTTTTCATTCTCTCTAGTATATTTGTATTTATATTTTGTAAAAACTGTCTTATATATGCAATATCATCCATATCCATGTTTTACATGAGGTTTTACTAACTTATAGGGTCCCATGTTACAGTTTTTAGCTTTCCTTCTAGTGATACACGTGACCTTAGACTTTCCCTTTCAGCCACTGTCATACCCATATAATAGTACTGCTAGTTACAAACACCATGATATGCTTTAACCATTTCTGTTCATTTCCAAAGATTTACAAACCTTACATTTTTAACAGTTCTGCACAGATTAACCCTTAGCTTTCCATTCTCTATGTCCTCCTACTTTCTGGTGACCTTTAATTCTAATTATTAACTCCATGAGTTTACACAATATATTTAGTTCATAATAGTGCAATCATACAATATTTGTCCTTTTGTGTCTGGCTTGATTCACTCAACATACTGTCCTCCAGGTTCATCCATGTTGTGGTATGCTTCATGACGTCATTTCTTCTTTCTGCTCCATAATATTCCATCGTGTGAATACAGCACAGTTTGTTTAGCCTTTCATCAGTTGATGGACACCTGGGTTGATTCCAGCCTTTGGCAATGGTGAATAATGTGGCTGTGAACATCGGTGTGCAGATGTCTGTTCGTGTCACTGCTCTCACTTCTTCTGGGTATATGCCCAGTAGTGGTATTGCCCGGTCACATGGCAAGTCTATATTCAACTTCCTTAAAAACCGCCAAACAGTCCTCCACAGTGGCTGTACCATTCTACATTCCCATCAAGAGTGAATGAGCATTTCTGTCTCTCCACATCCTCTCCAACATTTACAGTTTTTCGACTTTTTAGTAGTGGCCAGTCTAATAAGTGTGAAATGATATCTCATTGTGGTTTTGATTTGCATTTCCCTAACCGCTAGTGATGTTGAACATTTTTTCATGTGTTTCTTCACCATTTGTATTTCTTCTTTGGACAGTTGTCTCTTCAAGTCTTTTGCCCATGTTTTAATTGGCTCATTTGTCGTTTTATTGATGAGTTGTATGATCTCTTTGTATATCATGGATATTAAACCCTCATTGGGTATGAGATTGCCAAATATTTTCTCCTATTGCGTCAGCTGCCTTTTCACCCTTTTGACAAAGTCCTTTGAGGTGCAAAAGTGTTTAATTTTGAGGAGGTCCCATTTAGCCAACTTTTCTCTTGTTGCTCGTGCTTCGGGTGTAAGGTTTAAGAAACTGCCGCCTATCATAAGATCTTAAGCATGTTTTTCTACATTTTCTTCTTGGAGTTTTATGGTTGTGGTTTTTATATTTAGGTCTTTGATCCATTTTGAGTTAATTTTTGTATAAGGTGTGAGATAGGGGTTTTCTTTATTTCTTTTGAATATGGCTCTCCTGTTCTCCCAGCACCGTTTGTTAAGACTGTTCTGGCCCAGCTGGGTAGACTTGAGAACCTTATCAAAAATCACTTGAAAAGAATAAAATGATAAAAGAAAAAAAATCACTTCACTGTAGATGTAAGGGTCTGTTTCTGAGTTCATGATTCCATTCCATTGGTCGATGTGTCTGTCTTTTATGCCAGTGCCATGTTGTTTTTACCACTGTAGCTAAGTAATATGCTTTTTTTCCCCCAAGATTTATTTAATTTAATTTAATTTATTTATTTATCCCCCCCTTGCCGCTTGTGCTTGCTGTGTCCATTTGCTGTACATTTTTCTGTGTCTGCTTGTCTCCCTTTGTTGGGTCATCTTGCTGCATCAGCTCACCGCACCGGCCACCAGCTCACCGCACCACGTGGCCCTGCTCGCCTTCACCAGGAGGCCCCGGGAATCGAACCCCGGGCCTCCCGTATGGTAAACGGGAGCCCAACAGCTTGAGCTGTTAAAGGGGGGTCTAGAGGTCCGAGGCAGAGGAAGTCAGAGAGGAGCTCCTGCCAGCCTTGGTGGAAGAAGAGGTGGAGCTTGGTGGAGGGACCCTGTGGCAGGAGCCGCAGTCCTAGCCGACACCTCGCCTTCAGGCTGGTGAGACCCTTCCCAGACGGCCCTGCTAGCCCATGCCTGGATTCCTGAGCCCACATCTTCCTCTGTGTCTTTTTAGTCACCCCTCCCGCAGGTGGTTGCCAGGTCCTGTCTGTTCTCTCGGCCCTTTGGACCTCACTGGGTCCTCACTGCCTTCTCCTGGTGATCTGACTCCAGGCGGAGCTTAACCTGTTCAACAAGGGCAGCCTAGGCTCTGCTCTCCCCGACCCTTCCCCAGTGGGGACACGGCCGCCTCCTTGCGGGCCAGCCTGTGCTTCAGGCCTCAGACTCTCTGTGCCCGTGCCCTGTCACCTGAAGGTGTCAGGCCAGTCTTTTGCGTTTTCCTGAACTTGGGAGTACTCTTTCATTCTTACTGTATGAGACAATGTAAAAACAAAGTTCACTCTATGGTTTAATTGCTTTGAGCACATTTAATAACCTGAGGTGTGTCTGTATGAATTTCTCCCTAACAATTACCTGAAATGCATAGTTCTATATGGATTGGATACTTGTGCTAGAGATTTTGATCCATTAAATTGCAAACTCAGCATTATTTGAAGTTTAATAAACAGAGAGACTGGATACAATATGAGCAAATTTTTCTCTATATTTTGTGAATCTATATCAGTGAGAATCTATTTCTACTTTGCCAAGAATAGTTTCTAGCCATGGAATTGCTAGCAGAGGCAAGGAAAGATGAATCTTATTTTTGTGGACCTAGCCAAGAAAAAGAGCATAAACTTTGAAAACTGTGTCATTTGCCATTCACAGTTCAATGAAAAACTCAGAGAGGCTAGAAACTCTCCATAAAACTTCTGATCTCAGCATTTGAGATAGAGCAAGATATGCCGGCATTTAAGGGGTTCACGAGGCTCTGGTTTACTGGCACTCTAAATGCTATGAGTCGTCTTCTCGCAGTCACGATCCTGATCTTCTGACCAAAAGGGACCCCTTGTGAGGAATATGCTCGTGCGTTGTGTGGGTCAACAGATGGCGCAGCGCACGGGCCTCCCTCCCGCCGGCCAGCAGAGGAAAGTGGTCAGTGCATCGCAGCCACACGGAAGGGTACTCGGCTCAGATAAAATGGTCTTTTAGTCAAAAAAGTGTCTGACAGTGATAGAGGAGTTGAAAATGTTCTTTGGGAATAAGGTTACAAGTTGGCCAAACTCAGTTTTCTGGAAGCAAGAATTTTGGCCCCTGCAGAGGGATGGGCTGGGGCACCAGAGAGCCTTCCCTAGAGCCTGGGTTTGCTCTGCATCTGCGGCCGCTGCGGTGCTTGGCGCCGAGTTCCAGTCTGAGCAGAGCCTTTGTTGTGCCTGGCTGGGGGGCAGTCCGTTTTCAGCGGCAGCCATCCCGGCCGTGTCAGTTTGTGTTTGAAAAGGCCGGAGCCCGCAGGCCGCTCTGTGGGCTGTCAGGTGATTCCTCTGCAGCGCGCTCGAATGACCTGGAAGCAGCAGGGAACTTGGGCTGGGCTCCTCTGCTGTGGGAGGCCGTGTTCTCCGGCACGCGGGGCCTGGGCTCGAGCCGAACAGGTCAGCGCCGGTCCCCAGGCCAGAGGGCCGGCCCGGGCGGCCAGGCGAAACCTCCTCCTAAGCTCTGGGATGTCGTTGGCCCTCTTCAGTGTGTTGACTTCTGCACAAATGGGGCAGAAGCAGTGCTGGGCCACGTGCCGGTGCCTCAGCACGAGTGCAGCGGCGGCACACGCGGACCTGCGCGGCGCGGGTTCTGCACGTGCAGGGCCGTCAGAGCACAGCAAGCCCTGTCGCTGCGGCGCGTCCTTGGGGTAGTGGAGATCACGCGCGCCATTACATCTCCACCCTGGCGTCTTTTGAACAGCGCGGGCCGGGCCGGGAGCGGGTGGGGGCCGTTCTCCTGAGCACGGGCCCGCGTGGGCTTGGCACGGCTGCCCCGCGCCCCTGCAGGGCGCCATCCCTCACCACTGACGTGCTGACTGACTGACAGGCCGACTGTGTTTTCTCAGGGTTTTTGGCAGAAATGTTCTCAAAAGTGAACATTTCGTCAAGGAAAGTAGGTGACTGTATTTGTCAGTGACCCAAGATGAAAGTTGAGGTTTGCAGTGAAAATTAGAATTTTGAAAAACTTGTATTTGCCAGCATGAGTTTGATAACGCAACCAAATTAAAAAAAAAATTTTCTAATGATGACAGTGGTACGTTAACTAGTGTGACTTTTGATATACACATATTGAAATGTGCAAATGTTAGGAAGACTGGCACAACAGTGACCCAGGCTTTCCAAATGACCAACGCATGATGTTATGTTTGGGTGAAAAAATCCAAGGTGCAAGCTACAATGTGAGAGTACAAAGAGCTCATTGATAAGGCATCTTTTAGGGAACTGCCTCCTGTTGGGTTCTGATGTGCTGTCAAAGAAGCACATCCGCCGTGATCTGCAGAGGGTTTTCTTCATATAGTTCAACCGAAACAGTATTGAAACAGATTGATGGCAGGAGCAGTTTTGAAAATCCAGCTGTCTTTTATTAAGCCAGCCATTAAGTACATTCTCAAAAATGTAAAACAATGCCTCTCCTAAATTATTTTGTGTGGGAAAATATAGTTATTTCTTATAAAAAGACATTTTTAGCGTGAATTTGGTTCATAATTATTTTTAAATGGATTATTAAATATTTTTCAACTTTCTCAGCTTTAATATAGTAAATATCAATAGATATAATCCACATGAAAAACAACAACAACAACTTTTTAGCCTACTCAGTAATGTTTAAGAGTGTCAGGGGTCTCACAATCAAAATGTTTGGGAAAGAAGGCTCTTGACAGGTTTGTTGAGAAGTGGGTTGTGAAGGCAAGAAGCCAAGCTTGCTCTTGAGTTGGTTTTTACTTCCTGGGCCTGTGTTGTAAAAAGAAAGGCAAAAAGCCTCTTCTTTCTCTCTGCTTCTTTGCCTTTCATCTGTCTAGAGGGAAGTTCGTTTGTAGATGATGGCTTTTCAGCAGTGGAGATACCCTTCCTTGTGTACCATGCGCTCTTTTAGGCTTTGCAAGGACCCTAAAGTTGTACTTGTAGGCTGACATGGAGTTGTTACTTGAAAAGGCTCTGAAGCCTCACCTTGAAAAGGTGAGTTTTGATCAGCTGTGTGGGCTCCTTTGGTGGCCACCCCCTCCCCTGCCCCAGCCCTCCCCTCCCTGCCGCCATGATCTTGCTAACACAATATGGCAAGTATTCTGGCAAAGACCTCAGGATCACTTCCCGCTTTTCCTTAAAACATATTAACTGAAGCGCTTTGAATCCTCAGATCGTTTTATTAACAAAGTCCCATTATGTCATATTCTGCTACTCTTTTAGCCTCAGGAAATACCAGAAATGGTTTGGCTCAGATTAGTCCCTCTCTGTTTTTCTTCTCTAAAGGTGAGTTGTCAACACCAAGGAAAAGAGCTAGATTCTGACAAGGAGGTAAGCTGTAGAGGGCTCAAATGAGAAGGCTCTTGTAAACATATTTAAGAAATCATAATTTTGTAAAAATTCAGATTATCAAGATTTATTTAGGTGGGTTCAATCGTATTGCTCTAGGTTCTTTGAAATCTCGACCCACTCTTGTTAGATGAGGGCCATGGCCTTAGCAGACCGGGTCTTGACCAGTGGTTGGAAATGTGTCAGTGCCTTCTAAATTGTTTTTGTACGGAATGGACAGTGGATCTCATTCTGTTCTCCTGCCTCACACACCAAAGGAATAACTATATGTATTTATTCTCATCAGATATATATATATTTGTTCTCATCAGCACCCAGTATTTTTAAAAAATGCCAACACCCCACCCCATCCCTAAGGAACAATGAGGAGAGGCGTACATTAGAATCCCTGGAGGGTTTTGCAGTTGCAGAAAGAGTCTGATCTGTCCCTACAGGTGCCCCTGTATGGCCAATATCTCCATCCCCTCAGTGGAGAAGAGCTGTCAGTGCTAATTGTGACGGTGACGTGGTGAAAGTCCCCCACCAATTGTAAACATCTACGCAATATTTGAGTATTGCCAGGGCACCCCCCCCCAGGACCCCCCCCACAGGCCCCCCCAGAGAAGCAGCTTTGATGTGTAGGGTAGGGGCAAGATGTGCCTCTCATGACTGACCCTCCAGAACTCTCCCACCTGCGTGTGACCTTCAAGGCCTTTTTCCAGGTACTTGTGTTTCTCTCGCCAGGGCTTTGAAAGCATTGGTTCATCCCATACAGTAGACAAGAACAGTTTCATCTGCACCATCGCAAGCCCTACTGTAGGAAAACCAAGACAGAAAGGAGAGAAGACCCAAAAAAGCATCGGGATGTCCCTTGAACCAGAGCTGAGATGCCGAACCCTGGCATGTTCAGGCAAGCAAAGATGCTTTGTTCCTTTCCAAGGGGAGGGCATCTTTTTGTTCACTGACTCTTAGGCATTTCTTTCCTCAACTGGAACGTAAAGGTATATTCCGAGCAGGGACGCATTCTTCCATGCTGTGGATTTCCTGAAGAAAGCCTGCTTTGTCAAACCCTGCGATAATGTGTGTGGTGTGGGATTTAGCTCTTCCAGCCTGGCCTTTTGTCGGGGTTGACCCTTGAAAGCGAATGTTCCGATCAGCAGAGCCACACTTTGCACTAAGCCAGACTTTCTCAACCCGTGCTGTGTGGCCAGTCTTCAGAGGGTCTGTGAAGCCCCTTGGGTCAGATAAGAAATGTTGAATATTTGCACTTTTAGCTTCGCAGGGCAGAGTCCATAGCTTTCTTCAATTTCTCAAAGGTGTCTGCGACCCTTTATGTAAGTCTAGAACCACAGCTTTAGACACTCAGCTTTTCATTTGATTTTTTTACATCCCTGATGCCGGTATACCATGTGATTTGAAATTATCTAATTATCTTGTAGGTAAAAATGAGAGTAATCAGGCTATTCATAATGAGCTGTCGGGGAGTTCCACCTGTCTATATAGTCAAGCAGACATTTGAACATGGAGACCATTTTGGAATTTAATTCTAATTATTAAAAAGCATCTAACAAGTTTTAGCTATGCAGGAGTTGTCACAGGGACTGGGTAGGGCCAAATAAATAAAACAAAGACCTACCAACACCTATATTTAAAGAAAGTAACATGGACATAATTATAGCTGGGTTCAGCTGAACAAACGATGCGATTACGGAGCCTCGGAAGAACTCTGAGTGTCCTGGGAACCTGGCGCCCTCATTTCCTGGCTGGAAGAGGCACGGCCACGAAGTTCCAGCATTTTGGTCAAGATTTTTGCATGGTCTTTGCGTCGGGTCATCTGTCTGGTGTCAGAGAAGAGCAGCATAAATTATGTTGTGACCTTCGTGGTACCCTAATTCAGCTACAATTCCCCGCCCCCCCCAAGTTGCATGTGGAACATCATTTTCTTTTTCATTTATCATGCTTATTAACTAAGTGTTTACATCTCATCTCCCATGTTAAATTTTTTGTTCATAAATGCTTGTAAATATGATAAAATCTGAGCTGAGGAGAGTGATCTTGAAAAGCATCTTTCGAGCTAGTAGTTTCTGATCTTCGCTTCAGGCCAGCACACGCCTTTCCAACAGGGACTTTCACCAAAGAGAACCTGGACGCGTCTCACAGGGGAGGGTGCTGAGCATGAGGGGGCTGAAGGTGCTGTGCCCTGGAAGGGAGCCACCCCATGGAGAATCGTGGGGCTAGGAGAGCTTTTTGTCAAAATACTTTCTTCCCTCGTCAGCCCCTGAGCTGCAGGAGGGAGAGGGGTGTGCAGGGCCTTGTGTCAGGAGCTTCCCGTCCCTGGGTGTCCTGCTGCGTTGAAACTCAAAGATGCCGGGGAACCTCCTTTACAAACTGCACCGTTGTTATGGTTGGAATTCTGGTTAAAAGTTCATCTGGATTTCAACCTCGCGTGAAATTGCAGAGCTACGACTGAAAAGCTTTCGGCCTCTGTTGAGAACCTTTAGGGACTTCGAAGGCATTACAACTAGAATTGAGGAAAACGTGCTGGGTTCCATTCGCTCAAATTTTGGTGAGTGGGAAAGAAATCTTAAGTTTGATTCCATCGTTTTTATTACCTACTTTTCAGTTGATGGATCCAGAAAGAAAAAACCAGAAGGAAGCTGCTTCATCTTGTTTCTGAAAATCTTGGAAACCTTTTTCCTAGGAAGTCGTCTACGTGAAGCTGGGCCATGCTGGTCAGCCAGCTCCTCCACCCCCTTATTTTTGATTATCCTAAACCTCAACATGACGTGATTTTTTCAATTGTGCATAGACCTTAGCTTTTTTCCTCTGCGGCTCGGGATAGCAAACTGCCGTCTGTGGGCCAGATCTGCCCACCAACTTTTTTTGTTCTGCCTGCAAGTTAAGCATGGTTTGTACATTTTTAAAGGATTGTAAGGAAATAAAAAAGAAGAATGTGCAGCAGGAAAGTTATGTGGCCTGGAAAGCCTAAAATATTTACAACTTGGCCCTTTGCAGAAAAACTTTACCAAACCTGCTCTGTGGGGTTGAAGCACAAAGAGTGATTAACGTGAGGTGTTTTTATACTTAAAAAGCTGCGTAGGGATTGCCTGGGGGCAGAGGAGTGGGCTTGGCCAGTGCTGCTTCAGAAAGAGCTGTTTCTCCAGTCGAGGGTAGGCAGTGGCCAGAGGTGGCCCAGCCTGACGGGTTCTCAGCCACTGGCTGCTGGGCACGGGCCAGGGCTGTGGGGAGCCTTCAGAGACTTGATTCATTCATTCAGCAAGTGTTTACTTGATGCCAGCCGTGCGTTCTGGGCGCCGTGGACGCAGCCAGCGCGACCAGGCCCTGCTCTCCTCTGCAGCCTGCTGGTCTCTGCCCAGGCGGGTGTGGGCTGGAGCAAGACCTCTGGTCCCATATGTGTTGTGGGGTCATTTAGCCCCAAAGTGCCACCGACGTTGGCCAGGACACCTGCGATTGGACACCAGGCAAGCTGCTACAGCCTCCTGCTGCGGGACGGGGATAACGCTCAGCTCACAGATTGGGGGGGGGGGGGGGGTGCTGGCATGTTCTCAGCACTGTGCCGGACTCTGTTGTCATCGTGACCCACATCCACCTGCATCTGTGCCACTGGCTCAGCCAGTTAAAATGGAGAACTGGCCTCTCGATGAGCAAACCTTGGAAGAATCTAAAACGACAGGAAAGAAATGGAAGTGCGAGTGCCCCACGAGCAAGCAGTAGAGGCCAGCGCTCCTTGGTCTTTTTGTTTTGAATTTGCTAGGGCGTAAGAGTGCTTGTGCCTAGCATCCTTGGCCAGTTCGCAGTTATCCTCCCAAGCAGCACTTCCATTTTCTCCTTCTGTTGGGCATTTGAAGCTCTCCCCTTGCGCCTGGCTTAGCTCTGCTCTCTGCCCAGCTCATGCTCAGCAAGAGGCTCTCCTGGAGAGTGACCCTGAGCCACCCTGGTTTGAAAGGGACTCATTTTCTAAAATCCCATTTCCCCAGTGTAACGGAGTTCCTCTCTGTTTCCTCCTCCCCTTCTCTGCCCACTGCTGCCCTTTCCTCTTCCCTTGGCAAATCTACCAATCCTGATTTCAGTACAAAATAATCATATACAATAGCAGATTTTTTACTTTGTTTTAATCATGTACAATCATCATATTTATTCTCTTTATCTTGTCTCTTTCTGCTTTTCTCATGCATTATCCCCCTGAATTGGCTCTTTTTGATCTTCCTCAATTCTTTGTACTAGTTGCCTAATATTCCGAGGTGTGGCTGTATAGAGCCTTCCCCACCAGTGCCTTTGCACTTGCCCTACGGTGCACAGTCCTGCCACAGACACAAGCACGTGTGCCCCACACTCGGCTGCAACTGCTTCAATGCCTGCAGCTGGGCTGTGGAGGAAAGTGTAAGTGTGGTTTTTCCCATAGATCTTTCTGCACAGTTTTTCATTAAAGCTACAACTCGTGTTTTCATCTACCTGTGCTTACCAGCAATAGGGGATAAAGGTACTGGCTTCATTTTTGCCATTTGGATGTGGAGAAAGTACCCTGTTTATTTGCAGATCCCAAGAAGGTCGAGCAGTTACGGGTTTCTGGCCTTTCCCCATGTGCCTGGGATTCTGATTGGCCTCTAGCAGTTTGATGTTCCATCTCCTTCATGGGTTGCATGAAGCAGTTTTCCATGTACTTTTCCATCTAGAGAGAACATCCAGGGGTGCAGCCTGGGACCCCCAGTATGTATCCTGTGGATGCTCACACATCTGGCATTGGCTGCAGGGTCTCTGAGACTTGCCTTCCATCTACCCACCCATGGCTGCCAGCAGGCACAGAACGGCCATCATGGGATATAGCCCCCTTGACGTGGTTTTGGGTTATGGGTAGTTCTCGCTGGGGTCCTGCAGACTCACCTTAGTTCCACTTGGTTCTTGCCACTTGTGAGGCAGACTGTTGACAATAATCTAGAAGAGCCTCCGGTACAGGGATCTAGTGGCAAGTCGAAATCGGTTTCAGTCCCTCTCTTAAAATTTAAAGGAGAATGTTTGGGGAATGTATTCGGTAGTCTCTGGCTCTCATCACTGGAAATGCAGCAAACAATTAAGAAGTATATAGACCTCGAGGAGCTGTGTGAGGTGTGCTGAGCCCTTC
>JAKSZT010054544.1:12513269-12558269 GCA_026826555.1 Tolypeutes matacus
CACCCCCAAAGTCAGACCTCCTGCTCTCAGGCTGTGATCATCTTCATAGTGACGTCTCTGGCAGACTTCACGCCAGGCTGTAGAAAGATGCTGCCAAAGACTTCCTTTTCTTTCTGTTTCGTCTGCTTCAGGCTGCATAAACATAGCAGGCAAAGGGGTCAGGAGAAGAGAAGTGAATGGAATCACATTTTGGTGTCAAGGTCTTATATTTCTGCCCTCGGCTGCCTGCCACGTAGTAGGCACGTGACAGTGACGGCGTGTTTATTGTCTGAGATTTAGTTTTCTAAGTTGAAAATGAACAGTTCATGATGTAACACTTTAGTATAACTTGTTGTTTCTAGACAAAAGTAGAAGAGCTTTAAAAAGACCTGGAGACTCTTTGGTGGGAGTGGGGTTTTTAGTAGGTTATTATTCCTAACTCTTGAGAGAGGGAAGGAGGGAGAGAATGCAATCCAGGCCCGTTTTTGGTCTACACATACTGATTATTTTATTTTAAATGTCATTTCAAACATATTGTAAACTAATGATATTTTTAAAAACTTATTCTACTATTTGCAGTGCTTGAGCTTCAATTTCTTTTAATGTCAAAATTATTTATTTGGTCTGTTTTCTCTTCCAGATGTGAGTATTGAGGGCACATTAATTTATATTCCATTTTCCGGGGCCCCTGTCCCCATCTGTACATCATTTCTGAATTTGGTTTGCTCCCTGGGGACCTCACCTCGTCATATTGTAGGTTCCATTTGCTTTGTAAACAGAATAAACAGACAATGCAAAAATCCCTACAATACCAGAAAATAATTCTTTTCAACAACACCATGGATCATATTTAAAAAAACATAGGAAATGCAGTGCATGTGGGGCAACGCTTTTTCCACTTTATTGCACTCTTGAGGAAAGCCTCATGTTAACCACTACATGTTTCCTCTGGCTTTGATAAGTTCATTTTTATTAAAAATACCTCCCAAACAGCATTTTACGATAATCCTCGCACACATGTGGCCATGTCTTTGTTTTGTGTGCCAGGCGCTTTGCAGTCCACGCACTAATTTCTCCCTCAACTGGTGTGCGCCCACACGGCTGAAAACACAGTTGCTGCCGTGTTTGCAGGGAAAGCAACATTAAAGAACGGAGGGTTTTTGACATTTACAAATAAAGAGGGACATGAGTTATTTATGCTCCAATGTTGCTGCAAAGTCCTTATCTCCATGTGGCACTAAACAAGGATTTGTTGTGGGATTTGCGAGGGCCGCGCAGTGCTTCAGTGTTAAGCACCCAAAACTCTAGAGGACTGGCACTAATTTCCTGTCTCTCGTAAAACAACGTAGTATTCATAGCGACTCCAGAGGCTTGACATAAGTAATGATGGCATGTGCAGGCGGAGATTACCACCCAGCAGTGTAATCAAGGTGCTAGGTCCTAATGCAAGTTAAATTGAGACAATAATGCTGAAACTTGCATTGTGGGATTAGGAGAGTACTTGAGATGCTGACGTCGGCACATCCTGCCATCCGCCTGTCTGGCGTCGCGTTCCTGTTTATACTTAATGACCTCAAAATTTGTATGTCGTTAACACCGTGTACTGAAGTGGGAGAGAACACGGTTTGGGAGGGAGACGACTCCCTGTCTTCGTTGACTTTTGTCTCTTTTGGTAATTGGTGGCTTTTCCTGCCGTATTAGGGAGCAAAGCATGGCGCAGCAGAGGCCGCCGAGGCCCCCGAGGTCTCGGCAAACATGCTGCGGGCACAGAAAGCCGCGCGTCCCCAGCGCGACGCGGTAATTTACATACTTTGAATGAAAAGTCATTTGTGCCTGCAAAATTGTTATTGCTGGAACAAATTTAAATACTAGTCATATGGAAATTTGAAATAAAGTCATATTAAATTTTGATGCTCAGATCAATATTGTGGAGCCCAGGTAATTAAAGTGGGTTTGTTTATTTGGCTCCTTATAAATAAAAAGGGCTTAATACAGACTAATTACACAGAATCTTCCGTCTACGGTAGGATAATAATGGCAGCAGTTTAAAGTGATATTAAATGAGAATTAATAAAGGAATAGTGAGTCACTTTGACTGTATTGAGCTGTGAAATGATTCCTCGTCTCGGTTCAACTTTCGGTCCTGGCATAATGATGAATTTTTATAGGGCTCGTCTCTAACAATATTTGGTTGCAATATTTAATTAATAACAACCAAACTCCTCGCTTTATGTTGTTTTTAAACAGGTTAGAAAAGACCGTGTTTTCCATGTGAGTTTATCTGAGAAGTTAGAGGGCCCATTTCATCTACTTGCTTCACAAGGTTTATCTGGTTGGGAGGTAGGGTAGCAGGTGGAAGTAGCTTTGACTTTTGTTCAACTGTAAGGGAGTAACTTATTGAAAATGCAATCCAGGCAGGCCTGGTGGGCAGAAATGGTAATAGTAAGTCATCTTGAAAGGAGAATTGGAACCACATTTAAATCCTGCAAATGAAGCACGCGGTCATTTCTTTCTTCCTCTTGAAGGAATACTTGGGGAAGGATTCTCCAGTACAAGTCGGAATTATTTTGGATGAAGCCCAAGATTAAAATGCATCGTCTAATGACGTTGTCGCTGAAGGACGAAGTGCCGTTCTATCTTAAAAACCATTTAAGAGGTTTTTAAGGGAGGAATCTTATTTTATTCCTGATCTTAACCATTTCTAAGAGCAGTCTAGGCCCGTTGGCGCTCTGACCAGTAAGTAATTTTCAGGTGGCCTGTGTGTTTCTAGGGTTTGTTTTGTTTGCAAAGTAACTCGTGTTTAATTTCTTCTCTGTCTGCTCTTCGGGCATGTCACCTCCACGTTAGTATTTCCACCCTCCTAAACGGTCCTGCCGAGGGTCAAGGCCTCGCACCAAACACCCTTTTTATATATATTACAAATTGCCGGAATTGTTCATTAATTTCTGTCTTTGAAATGCCACGTCAAACCTCTAACGGAATTCACAATGCCGGTGTCCGCTGGACAGCTTCCCACCATGGTCCAGTGCGAATTTCTGATGAAATTGCAGGTGCAGGGAAATGCAGAATTAGAAATATATCTGATGTTGCAATACTTGTGAAGCTCTAGCTTTGTTGATGACAGGACAATTCCATTTTTGACAGTTTAATTTACTGTTGCCAGTGGACAAGAGCAAGAGGAGAAGGTGGGGTTAACCACCTGCCCCCGCATTCCGCGTTTCACATGTGAGGTTGCAGAATCACAACTCCCTCAACCTGTCGGGCTCAAATGAGAAGGTTTTCAGCTGGGAAAATGGAATATATCAGTGCATGTAATATTGCCTGACCTCATAAAACAAAAGGAAAAATTGCAGATTCTGACAGCCATTATGAATCTTGTATCAGCATCCAAAACGACTCAGAGCTGAGAAATAGTACATGTTTGTAATAGAAAAAAAACGGGTGCCTCATAGACTTGTGGTATGGAGCAAAAAATGACTTGTCAGTAATTCGCTCTCAGATGTTAAAGAGGCTGTTGAATTTACTAGTATATACACAGAAGAATGTTTAGCCCGGGGCAGGGTGTGAAAATAGTCTCTACGTGGAGGGGCCTGTTGCAGTTAGTCACGGCGTTAGATTGCAAGGGGAGGAAAACGGGGAAATTCCACCTCCGCGTGGCAGCTGCGTCCAGGGCGCCAGCTCTCATTACAAGGTGGACTGAACACTTTTACTCTCATCCATTGTAAAACGTCCAAATCATAAGGCTTCTAAAATGAGGCAGAGAACATTGTTTTGAAATTATGAGAATCATGAGCATTGACTGTCTTCTATTGGAAAACTTGTGTATTGAGGCATGGCTTTCTCTTAGGTTTAGAAAGTTTTATTTATATTTAAATAAGGCATAATCTCTGCGTATAATTATATACTCGCCAATTTAGTTTTTCTATTTAATAGTCTGTTGCTTCACCTTCTTGCCTATTTCTTTATGTTAGTCCATAAAAACCATTTATAAGTACAATAATTATCCCAGATGTGTTCAGTCATTTCTTTAGTGGCAGAAGATTCCGCGTGGGAATATGGGAACTTTGCTTTCTCAAGCCAGGAGAAATGAGACCCGTATTTTAAGCCTACTTACTGACACTCCGTTCTCTTCATCCTTTCACTTCAATCTGAAATGCCAGACATGGATTTCAGTTATTTTTTTCCTTGCCTTTTTTAGAGGGAGGAATAGCTGTTGATTTACATGAAATGAAGCATGCTTAACTAGAAGTTTCCCTCTGGGAGGCTCACTCTCTCGTGTCATGAGCTGGAGGCACAGGGAGACACAAAGTGCTCTTCCCCAGGTCCCCTCGGACGGCACCTGGGCAGGTAACTGCAGGGGAGGGGCTCTGTGTGACAGCTGTGGCTGCGCAGGTGAGAAATGGTTCCGGAGGGCAGGTGGGGACGTGGCCCAGGAGAGGAGGAGGTCACCCACAACTCCTCCACCCGCTCCACGTTCTGGCTTCTGGCGTGACGAAGACTCGCTGAGCTGCACACGCATGTGGCCAGAAGGCCGCCGTCCGCTGGGACGGCTGAGCAGGTGTGTGTTTCTGCCTAGTGTAGCCATACTATGGGAGATAACCTGCTTCTTCTCAAACCCTCACACTGGAAGATGATGAACTGAGTGCCAGGATGAATATCAGGTTGTGGCTTCTAACTCGATGCAGCAAGGCCTGAGGTCAGTGAGCTGCGCCTGCCCCCTCAGGACTCTCAGCCGAAGAGGCAGCCTCGTCTCGGTGCTCCCAGTGAACGGTGTTCCCGACGTGGCAGGTGCACAGAAGAGGGGGTTTCATTCAGTGATTGCGTCGGGGCGGGTGCACCGAGGTGGCTGGCAGGGAGGCTGGTGGCAGGCCCAGGAGCTTGGCAGCAAGAGCAGCAGTGACAGTCCAGGAGACTCTGGTCCTTTGGGCTTTGCAGTTGGAAGGCGAAGGATGTTGAGTACCTTAGCTTTGGAGGTGTTTAGATAGATGCTGAACTATTGTTTGGAGCTTTACGGAACAGATTCTGGGTTGTTTCAGTATCCCAGCTAGATTTACCGTGTAGTCTGTGTATGAATTAGAATTTTCAAAGACTTAGAACATGAGAAAATATGTTTAATATTAGAATATATTGAGTATTCAACACACTATGATCTTGTAATTGTTTCAGCCTAATCCTTGCAAATACCAGCCGTCATGGAATTAAAGCTCAAGGCCTTAAAAACATTCATGTGGTGTGCCGCTCTGAGCTGCTCTCCTCCAGTCTTCCCAGACCCTTCCACTCCAGCTGGGCTGCCTCCTTGCTGTCCCTCGCACTGGCCAAGTATGCGGGGCCTTGACCCTTGGTGCTCCCTCTGCCTAGGACAGTCTTGCCAGGCTATCAGAGCTGCTGGAGTTTTTGCCATCTGACCCAGGTGCTGGTAAACTATGGGTTGCAGGCTGACCACTTGTTTTGCAAATAAAGTTTTATTGGAACACAGCTATGAACATTTCTTTAGGTATGGCTGCTTTTGTCAAAAAGTTGCAGCCATGGCTGTGTGATCTGCAAGCCTAAAATAGTGTCTGGCCCGTTAAGGAAAAGTTCGCAAGGCCCCAGTGTGGCCTGGTTGCTTGCCCATCTCCCCACGCTGGCAGTCAGCCTCCATGACGACAGGCACCCTGTTGGGTGCACGGCCGGGGCCCTCCGGCCTGGACCAGGGCCTGGCACCTAGTTGTTACTCCAGAAACATGCGTTGAGTGAATTCATGAATGAATTGGATGCTCCTGCCAGTAGGATGGTGGTCAGTGGTCCACAGTGGCCTAAGTCTGTCTTTGACTTTTATCTTTTCAGCCGCTAGGTATGTCTCGCTCTGAGTCGGTAACGGGCAGCATGAATGCGTCTATCAGATCATGAAAGGAAGGGCTCCAGGCAGGTGTTCTGGAGGCCGACTCAGGTGGAGAGCTGCAGGCGAGGTGCCCTCAGGAGGCAAGCAAGGAGGCCTCCCTCCCTCCTGTGGGGTGTCTGCAGTTGGGATGGCCTCAGGGTGCTGGGTGCGGGCTTTCTGTCCAGACCCCGTGGCAGACGTGCGGCCATGAGCCCTCTGGAGTAGGGCTTAGACCCTGAAGGGGTCTGGGCAGGTGCCGAAGGAGGCCCACCGGCTCTGCCGCCTGCTTCTTCCTCGTAAACATTGGGTTCAAAGGTTCTATGTTCCTCTCAGTTTATGCCTAAGAATGTGGAGGCCCAGAGAGGCCTGGTTTGCACTCAGGGCCACCCAGCCGTTAGAAGGGCGGTGTTTTCCACAGTCCTGCTGGCGGCCACCCTGGGCACCTGACTGTTACCCGCAGGCAGAGTACCTGGCCACCGGGCGGCTCAGGAAGGACTTGATGGGTGACTCCACCTTGTTGAGTGGCCTGCATCTCAGCATCAGGCTGCCAGGACCTTGTACGCCAGCCCTGCCCATGCAGGCAGGCGGCTCAGTCCCTGCCTGTGTGGGGACGACGTCCCAGCCTCTCCGGCTTCGGAGGAGCTACGAGGAGCCCTGTGTGTTCCGGTCAGAGGAGGTAATGTCCTGTAACATTGTTTGGTCCACGCCTAAAACGGTTACACACTGTATTATAAGGGAATTCAGGCACATTGCTGCAGATTTGCTAAGCGCCGGTGTGGCTAAAGCATTACTGTCCTTTTATTTTAATCCCCATTCACACTGGTTAAGGGAAACCAAACTATTTTGGAATATTGTGGCAGAGGGAGATTGGAACCAGCCAGGGCCTAGAGAGTGCGTTCTGGGGGAGTCACGTGGAAATGGAGCCTTCTTGCATGTCTTGGGTCCAGCAGAGAAGAGAGGGGCCCAGAGGACTGATAGGGAGAACAAAATCACGAGGAAGGCCATTTTGCAGGAGTCAGATACTAGTAATGTTCTCTGCTACTGATGGTTAAAAACAAAACAGACAGACAAAAAAACAGGGCCTGCTTGAGCCCCTCTGACCAGGTCCTTCTTAGGTGGCACATTTGGTCCTGGCCCGTGGGCCTAGCTGTTTAGGCAGGGGCAGGGGAGTGCCTGTGCCTGGCTTGTCCTCTGAGGAACTCCAGGTCGCTCAGAAGCCTGGGGTGTAGGTTGGCTCACCCCCAAAATATGCTGTCTTTAAGGTGTCATTCTGTCTTCATGAATGTCTGTTCAGCACTGTAAAATATCAGCGTTCTAGTAAAAAAAAAAAAAAAAAAAAGTCTTAAATATTTACATTTAAATTATTTAGTGCTCCCCCCACAGTCCCTCTCTTGTGTCCCAGGGGGTCGGTCCTGCAGGCTGACTCGTCGGGCCCCTGGGGGCTCTGTCCTGCCTCTGCCCGCCGCCCCCGTGCCCAGCACCCAGGCTCCACACCCCCCCGCACCCCGTCCCCCGGCCTTACCTCACCTCTCACTAGAAACCCAGGTGCTCTGTGCGCGGAAGGGGACATGTAGCCAAAAGATGGGTTGTCCGTGCTTTGCTTTCAATTCTCAGTGACTTTTCACTTGAATGTTTTCTAAGAGAAAGCCCTATCCTGACCAACCCCTCTCCCTCGGCTCAGATGAGAATGCGTGGCCCGGCGTCTCTGGCCCCGGTGGTCCCTGCTGCGCGGCCTGGTGCTGCTTAAGCTGCCCGCCCTCCGCGCCGCGCTCGCATGGCTGTGGGCGCGACTGTCAGGGCGATCCCGGGCTGACACGCGGAGCGGCTGGCTTTTCCCCTTCAGATCAGCGGCCTTGGACAGCTGCTGGCTCCTTGGCAGTCATTTCAGCCTGCTCTGTCTTGTCATCTTAGAGTTCAATATCTGCTGCTCAGAAGGAGAAACGGGGCTGGGCTGGGCCGTTGTACTTGGTCTTTTGACCTCGATGTTGCCCATGAGCAGTGAAGGATAACTTTTGACGGGCCGTGTCAGATGTGACAGGCTATCTAGTTGGGTTGAGTGGAAATGTGCTGTACAAGTTTGAAGCCTTGGTTGGGGGCATTTTCCTGGTGCTCAAGGCATGTAAATTGACACCAGACCTCAGTGTGGGCTCGTTCCTGTCCTAAGCTGCAGGCTCACGTCCCTCAGTGTGGTTTCCAGAAAGCTCCTATGTAAGCATTTCCAGGGTTTGCGGATTCTCTACAACTGTATTTACATTCCCCGTTTCCATCTTTCTCCCTATCTTAAGACCTTCCTTTTGAAGTGAAATTTTTATGCTTTCAGTAGAGTAGGGATTTGTGGGATTCCTTTCTCTGCCCCTTCACCCCCCACCCCCCGACATTGGTAGAATGGAGAACAGGAGGAAAATGGTTATATGTTTCTTGGCTTTTAACATAAGCAATGTTTTCTTTCATCATGTAGAATAAAATGCCTACAGATTCCTATTTTGCTCTGATATCGATTCACAAAGAGAAAAATTTGCTCACAGCATATCCCTTTCCTTTTGTTTAACTGATATTTTAGCTGAAAGTCCTTGCCCACTTGTTTCTAATTGCTGGAAATTGGTTGTTTTAATTTTAAAAGTTTAATTGTGGGGAAAAAAAATCATTACCAATTAATAGCAACTTTGCCTGCTGTCTCCTTATTCAGCAGCCCACCCCCAGCCCACTCCCACTTCGGGCAGCTGTCTTTACCCCAGAGTGGAGATATGCATTGTACTCAATAAATATACAGGATTATAGCTTTAGTTTTTTCCCCTTAATTCTGCACTCTAGGGTGGGGTGAGGATGGAGACTGTATACAGGGTACTTTTTAGAAATTGATTTACTATAAATACTATCCTAGGCCATCCCAGGGGTAGTGGCCAAAAATCCCTGACATTGGTCACTGTCTAGTATGTAATTTCTTTCCTTAAAACATTTTGC
The DNA here is from genome assembly GCA_026826555.1 of Tolypeutes matacus. NCBI lineage: Eukaryota > Metazoa > Chordata > Mammalia > Cingulata > Chlamyphoridae > Tolypeutes > Tolypeutes matacus. The sequence continues at coordinate 12,522,070 of JAKSZT010054544.1, forward strand.
TTTGCTTGAGCCCGGCATATTTGTGCCTCTCTTCCAGAAAACACATCTTACCCTCCAAGCTTTCCTTGACCCTCCAGTGCAAGCTGTGCCCACATCCTATACACATGGCATTGTTGCATTTTTAATTTTTTGGTTGGTGTTATTTTACGTGGAAGTGGGTCATCCCCTTTCTCGGCTGCGACTGCCTTGGAGATGGGGGCTGAGTACTGGGGAGCTGGATCTCTCCCCGCACCAGTTTACTCTGGCAAAGAAAACAGCCGGGCTTCAGAGTGCAGGGCCCCTTGTGGAGGTCAGGCGGCCTCCTTCTGCTGAGGAGAGATTCGTGCGCCCGCCCGTGGGGCGGGCTGGGAACCAGGGAAGAAGTGAGTTTCGGTGAGACTGCAGACTGGGTCCTTGACCAGAGCGGGGAAGGGGCCTCTTTGCTGGCTGGTTGGGCAGGTGGTGGTTTGCAGCCGGGGGTGGCTGGAGCAGTTCTTTGTCAGTTACAGTGTGGGGACGACACGTTCCCTGGAAGGCTGGGGAAGAAAGAGGCAGTCTGGATCCTGGTCAGCCATGGTGAGCGTGGGTGCGGAGGTCTTCGGAGGGAGTGGAAGTAGGATTGGGGAGCACAGGTGTCCACCTCTCTCACATGCGTGTGCACACACACACACACACACAATACCTGTCACATGTGTAACGGTGCTTAGGAACCTGGGGAGGGATGCCTAGGGCTTGAGCTGCGAGGCTGGTCATTGAAGATGCAAAGCCGAGAGACAGACGCAGCAGGAGGGCAGGAGGTGGCTCAGTTGCTGACACTCTCAGGAACCAGGTGAGATAATGCCACATTGCGTGGGAGACAGAAGGAGGGGCCCAGAGAGGCAGACAGAGAAGCCCTGCGGTAGGACAGGGGGCAGAGGCGAGGTTTCCTTGGGGCAGAGGGCTGTGAAACTAGCAAGGGTTCCGTGTGGCAGTGCCTGCCCCCATCTGAGCCAGTTTAGAAGAGAGAGAAAGAAAGCCTGTGGTTTCCTTTTGTTCCTACTCGCATGTCAGTTATTCTGGACTACTGACAGTTACTGAAAATATTTACCTTTTCACGGTGTTTCCACTTATCCGGCCAGAGTCCATGCTTGTGTGTCCTGGCCTCCAAAAGCCTGACTTCTCCAGCTTGGAAGCCCCCCAGCTTTGTCCCCTGCTGGCTGCAGTTCCCTGTGTCCTTCCAGCCGTCCCCCAGTGCCCTTCTCCTGGTCAGGCCACCTCCCCAGGAATTGCCTCTGACTAAGGAACCTCAGGGGCACCTCAAATCCTCCTCAACTGGATAGAATTTAAACAGGGATGTGGTTTTAAGTCCAATTAAGGTCTTCAATGTTTCATCTCATTAACATAGACAGATCTACATGTTAGATCTCTTGGGGGCGTCTATTTTCTTTGTTATTCTCCGGTGAGTTTTCTAGGAAAGAAAATGCCCGCTCTCTCTGGCTACTTGTAAGTAACTGCAGGGCATAGGGGTGAGCCTGGAGGCGGCTCCATCTCCCACTTGCTCACCCGAGGTGGCTTCATCGTCCTCAGGGGGAAGGTTGGCGCTCTGTGCTTTTGCCCCTGGACCAATCAGCTACACCAAGGCAGCCATGGTTTTTCTGCACACTCTGCCCTTCTGTCCCCAAAACTAGCCAACTGTAAGACGGTTTGTAGCTTAAAAGAGCCTATCCTTCCACAGCCCATTCTTCACCAGCTGCCTGAAGGCTGAGCTGTGTACTGCCCTCTGGGTGCCGGAGGCTTGCTCCCTCTCTGAACAGGCCCCAAGTTGCCCCAGAGATTCCTTGTACAGAGGTCTCACAGGAATTTTTCAGCATACCCGATGTGTACCCAAGGTGGGGTCAGGGCCATTGTCATGAGAACTAAAAAAAGAAAAGAAACCAGGTTTGCTTTAATTTTTACATTTGTGGAACTTCCTTGGTATCCTAGAAGGCTCTTTTTAAAGGCTCTTCTTAAACAAGAAGTACTTTGTGTTTCCAGTGGATTTCTGTCGTTCTCTCCCGAGTGCTGCAGTGTGCCATGCCTTGCGATGGGTATCAGGGGCATCACGCCGGGGGAAAGTACACAGTTAAAACTGTACGGGGTTGAACCAGAGAGAGATAGAGGATGCCATGGAGGCAAAACCTCATCTGAGAAGGGGTTGGAGAGGGCTTCCCTGAGGAAGGGATGTTCAACCTGATGGAGCACGTTTAGCCCGACAAAGGCACTGGCAGCCAGCAGCAGGCAGTGGGAACATGCCTTCTAAGCAGAGGGAGGGTCCTCCCAGGTGCATGGCCCCGCCAGGGGAGCAGTGGCCAGCAGCCAGCTATCAAGGGATGGACCCACTTTGCACCGTACTCTGGTTTTGATCTCTTCTTTGGGCTCGTTCTGCAGAAAAGAGCATAAGAACAGGGGAAGAGTTATATTCCAAACTTTACCAGGTTCAAGATCTATTCTGACCTTTTCCAGCATTCCACTGTTTATTTCCTAAAACAACCATATTCTTTGCCTAACCATAATACAGTTAACACAATCAGGATATTTGCCATTGATACAATAGTATATAACCCACAGTCAATAGTCATATTTCATCAGCTGTCCCAGTAGTATCTTTTATGTGCTTCCCCCCCCCCCCCCAGAACAGGATACAATCCAGTCCCGTGAATTGCATTCACCTGCCACGTCACTTTAATCTCTTTTAACCTGTACAGTCTCTCAGTGTTTATTTCTGACCTTAAAATTGTTGAAAAGTATAAGCCAGTTGTTTTGTAGAATCTTCCTCATGGATACATGTTATACATTTTCAACAGGAATACACAGGTAATGCTGTGTCCTTCTCAGTGCATCTTATCAAGAAATACGTGCCAGTGCTCCCAATAAGATGATGATAATTTTGATCACTTCGTTATGTTTCTGTTTTTAACTTTCTCCATTGTAAAGTTACAAGTAACTTGTGGGAAGGTATTTGGGATCACATAATTTCTTATCTCCTCATCAAAGTTTTGCTCACTGGATATAGCATCTGTTGATGATTTTCTAACACCATCCTTTCTTCCACATGAGTTGGCATTCTTCTGGAAGGAAGAGCTTTCCCTTCTCCCCATTTATCAGTTATTGATTTGTTTATTCATATCTTTATGGGCTCATGGATATTTGTGTTAATGGGTTATAATCCATTATTATTATTTATTTTGATGCTCAAATTGTCCCAGATTAGCCAGCAGGCCCTTCTCAAGATATCTCCTAGATCATCGGTATGTCCCCAGAGTTCTTGGAGCTTGTCCTTAGTTTCTCATGCAGTAAAACCATCCAGGTTTATCTTGTAATTTCCCTGGTCTCATCTGTGAAATCAGTCTCCTCTTTCAGGGATCTTGGTTTGTTTTAGTGGATAATTATATTGATAAGCCAGGATCTGTTTGCTAGACACAGTCCTTGCTACTAGTATGTCATTGCTTCTTTCTAGGCCAACATTCCTCGAACTTTTTCTCATCATCCCCCAAGGAATTTTTTTTACATACTTTTCCTCTAACTACACCCCCCTTGATGAAATTCTAATACCACAGTGTTCTAATCTGCAAGGCTGCTGAAAGCAATATACCAGAAAAGGTTGGCTTTTAAAATGGGAATTTATGAGCTTGCAAGCTTATGGTTCTGAGGCTGTGAAAATGTCCAAATCAAGGCATCATCATGCAATGCTTTCTTCCTGAAGGCTGGATGCCAGTGATCCTGGTCTCCTCTGTCACATGGCAAGGCACGTGGGGGCATCTGCTCGTTGCTCTCTTCTTTTCCAGGTTTTGTTGCTTCCAGCTTCTTGCTTCCATGGCTTTCTCTTTCTCTGTTTGAATTTCATTTTCTTATAAAGGATTCCAGTAAGAGGATTAAGACCAACCCTGAATGAGGTGGGTCACATCTGAAGATACTACTCACCAAACAATCCTACTTACACTGGGTCCACACCCACAGGAACGGATTAACTTTAAGAATACACGTTTCTGGGGTCCATACAGCTTCAGACCATCACATGCAGATATACTGTGTATTTTAATATACTGTGGCTCTTTGGATGGCCACAAACCATTATAATACCTAAGATTTTTCACACTCCTCTCCCCCTTCTAAAGACGCAAGAATCAATTTTTGCCTTCTGAGAGCCCCAGTTGTCCCACTGAGAATTCATATTCTAGAATCTTTTAGCAGACAGAGCTAGGAAATGTGTGTATAGACACACACATCTGTATTTATTTCTGTATCTGTATAGACACTCACGTATTTATATTTCTATATCTGTCTAAGTCATTATGTATTAAAAAAACATGAGCTCGTGCATGTATGTTTAATTCCAGTTCAGCCCTTCAAGATAAATTCTAGATTTCTGCCTTTCCATCTTTGTGACTCTCTTCTGCATCAGTAAGAAATATGGTTCCTGTTCTTTTCAATATGTATACTCATTAGCTCAAGATTAGACTACAAAGAAAGTAGTTTCAGAATATCTAAGCCATATACTGTATGCAGACTCGTTAATTAGAACTCATTATTTGTTTTTTATATACCACCTTTATTGAGACACAATGTTTATAGAAGCAGATGTAGACATTAAGGGTACAGTTTGAAGAATTTTGGCAAATGAATGCAGCCATTTATCCACTAAGACAAGATATCGAACGTATTTCTACTGCTTTGTACCCAGTCTTAGTCAGTCGTAGCCCATATCCCTGGCTCTAGGTACTCACTCGTTCATTGATTTAGAGCTATCATCCTTGAAATTTAATACAAATGAAATTGTAAATTATATGTTTTTTTGTCTTTAACTTTTTCATTCAGATTAATGACTTTGAGATCCATCCATGTTGCTGCATGTATCAGTAGTATTTTTTTTTTTTTTATTGCTGAGCAATATTCTCCTTTCAGTGTGTTCCACAATTTGTTCATTCTCCCCTTGATAGACACTTGGCTGTTTCCAGATTTGAGTTATTATGACGAAAGTTGCTGTGACCACTCATGTGCACGTCTTTATGTGGACACGTTTTCATTTCTCTTAGGGAAATATCCAGTAATGGAATTGCTGGATCATAGGTAACTATGCTCAAGTTCATAAGAAAGTACTAAATATTTCCCAAGTGCTTATGCAATTTAACAGTGTCTGAACGTTGCAGTTGCTCCACATCCTTGTCAACACTTGGTATTGTCAGTCTTTTTAACTGTAGCAATTTGATTGGGAGCACAGTAGAATTTCATCATGATTGTAATTTGCATTACCCTGAAGCTTGAGGAGGCTGAGCATCTGTTCATGATTTATGGGTCGTTTATAGATCTTCTTTCATGTAGTATTTCCTCAACTCTTTTCCCCATTTTGCTTTTATTGATTTTTAGAGAATTGTAAGAATTTTAAAAATATACATTCTGCATATGAATCCTTCATCATATGCATGTATTGTGAATACTGCCCCCAACTCTGTGGCTTGATTTTTAAGTTAGATCAAATATATTTGTCTTTTTTTTTTTTTCCTGTCTTTTTTTTTTTTTTTTGTATGGTTTGGGTTTTCAGTGTCCTAAGAAATTCTTTCTTATGGCTAACTTACTTTGATTTCCTCTTATATTTTGTTCTACATATTTCATAACTTTAGCTTTACATTTAAGTCTATGATGGTTTATCTCTATTTCTTTGAGTCTTCTCTAATTTATCTGAACATCTGAACATGGTATAACATGTCTGTTACATATATAGCCCTTAATTTCTATTTCTTGCCTTATTGCACTGACCAGGCTCTCCAGAACTGTGTTGAACAGGAATGGTGACAGTGGGCACCCTTCTCTGTTCCTGCCCTTAGAGATAAAGCATTCAGTCTATGACTTGAGTATATGCTTGGTTTTTTATTGCTGCACTTTATCAGGTTCAGGAAGTTCGCTTCTATTCCTAGTAGGATGAATACTTTTATCGTGGTCGTGCCTTGTCACATGTCTTTTTTGCATCTATTAAAATATTTATATGGTTTTTGTCTTTTGATTTTTCTAATGTTTAGTGAACTTTGATAGCCTGTGATAAGTCCCACTTGTCATGAGAAATAAATACACGCACACATCTATTTACGTGAATCCATATATTTGCGCGTATAATTCTAGCTTAAATTATATGTATAATATACAGTATGTGTGTCTATATATACACATGCTCAAGTATGTTTGCTAATGTTTTCTTAAGAATTATTGAGTTTGTTCATGAGGGATATTAGTCTGTAGTTTTCTTTCCTTGTGATGTCATTTTCAGGCTTTTATTATTAGGTAATGCTGACTTCATAAAATGAGTGACAAAGTATTCCTTCTTTCTCCCTCCCCTATACAATTTACTTTACAAAAGTATTAAGGGCATTAAAAATATCATACCCATGTGCCCAACTTCAATTAGAACATGTTGATTCACTGAATTTTATTACTCCATCATGCATGTAAGTAGAATTATCCATTTAAAATTTATAATCTATCAAATATAAAATCTAAGCCACCTTTTATCATATAATAGGTTTACTGGTCACTGTATTTATTTATTGTCTATTTGAAGAGAAGCAACTGATTGTAACGAGTTGAAGTGGGAGTTGGGGCTGCATTTATAGTTCCCGTTTAAAAGCAGTGGTTTGGGCGCACACTTCTATAATTTCCTTGGGGTGTTTCATCTTGAGTGGACAATGGCAGGTTTCACAACAGGAAGTGATACAAGATTTTTAGTTTGCTCGTTACTTTTGCTTTCTTTTAAGCAGAAGGTAACTTAAGCAGATTAAAAAAACGAGAGTTTTGGACGTAGTGCCGCTCTGCGATTTGATAGGAGGGCCTGATATCAAGGAGAAGGCTCTGACTGGTGTCATCTAAATGAATGAGTAAAAGCTTTGCGTTTTTCTGAGACACTGAGCCACCTGCAGGGTTACAGGTTGTTTTCTCATCTCTGCACTCATTTTTTAAAAATCATCTTTTGGCTTTTAAGCAGAGATATGGTTCCACTTTTAAAGTGCTGGAAATAGTTCGCAGATCACATATGTTTCTATCAATTATCACATCTAAATATTTTGTCTTGAAATTAAATTATGGATTTGCAACCTATCAGTGGAATAGTCAGTTGTTTAACCTAATGCTTTCTAGTTTGCACACTATTGAATGATATAAATATCTAATGTAATTCTACCTCCTTGATCGGCTTTGGTATAATTTCACGTAGGTGAGTTTAATATCCCAGTGTATACAGAAGGATGGTAACTGCTGGGAGGAGATTTCATTTATTAATCTCAGTAACTTCTAATGTTCAGTGACATTACACAGCCTTCTTTTTATTTCCTTCTTGTGTATAACTGTTTAAGTTCTGGATTACACCCAAATAAGGTTGGGTGCAGTCTTATGAACACATAGCTGGCCTAGATACATGGTATTATGGTTAAATATAATGACAACTCTTCTATCAGTGGCTTATTTTCTTTAATGTATTTAGATCTAATAAAGCTGACTGACTTAGGGGTCATGTGACTTGGAAGAGCTTGAAGAAGTCCATAGAATGTGACTTGTGGAAAGAGATGAAGCCCAATTCAGTGGCTGGTGGAGTCCCTGAGAGAAGCTCACAGCCCAGTGACGAGAGCCAGGGCTTCTGGAGTCTGCTCTTACACACTGCTTCCGTGACCACTAGCAGGGGCGCTGCCAGCTCCCTGTGTGCTCCCAGGATGCCACTCACTCCCTAACTACTGGGTGATTACTAGATGCAGCATAGTGTACATACAATTAATATGTGCGTGGCAGATACAAGCAGAGTTAGAGTGAGGCCCCTGCCCTTCAGGGCCATGGAGAGAAGCCACAGACACTTAGTCACGTAGAGATGGCCATTGGTGGGCACATGCAGGCTTGGAAACCTCCTGATTCCTGAGCTGCGTTTGCGGGCAGCTCAGTAATGACCCACGGCAGAGGGGAGTTTTCCTGCTGATGCCCTTGTCTCAAGCACTCACTGTTGGTGCGGAGTAGGTTGTGCTGGCCAATCAGGGATTTTCTTGGGCAGGACGGTGATATTTTGTAGGTGGACAGGGCACAACCACAGCTGACCATGAAAAGGCAGCCTATTTTCTTTGCCCCGATGCTTGCTGTGCTCCTTTCTCCTTTACGAGTGCTTCTGGACTCAGGTGGAGCCAACCTCATCTGTCAGCCTGAGTCTAAAGGTAGCCTGCTCCGGCAGGAAAAGCTGGCACCAAAGAAGGCACTGGGAACGTTCCGTAGAAGAGTCTGTGCGCTAGATTGCCCATCTCCACCCCCAGCCCCTCCCCATTTGGATAATGGAGGGATTAATGTGTTTGTGCTATGTAAGTATTAGCAGGAGCCATGAGTGTGAAGAATCTGGGATTCTTTTGAAAACTTCCTTGAGCCTCCGGCCGTCCATGTGAACTTTGGGGGAAATCGGGAAATCGGTGCGCTGCTTCCCTGAGGAAACCCCGAGGCCTCGGCGAGCCTCGCCCAGGTATGGGGCGCCACCTTGCTGCCTCCCTGGAGGAAGGCCTGGCTGGCAGTGAGAACTGCCCCTGGGCTCTCCGCGGGCCTCCTCCTGCCTCTGAATCCAGTGGTGTCTTCCTTTCCCCAGGCTAACGGGAAGCAGGCCCTGCTTCGGCCGCCCCAGCCCACCCTCTGCTGCCCATGCCGATTTCTGCACCTCCTGTCGCCGTGCGAGGTGCGCCCTGTGCTGGGCCTCACACCCGCTTTATGGCTTAGCAAGGTCCCTACTCACTTTGACCCGGGACTCTAGGGGAGGGTGGATTTGGCCGCTGGGCGATGGCTGCCATTCCGTTTCACGTGCCTCTAGTCCTCAGTTCCGTTGGCTTCAGAGCCTGGAACGCTGCACGCATCCCCACGCCGCTCCGGTGCGACTTGAGTGTGGCTCCCAGAGACGCTGAACCCCAGGTCTCCCAGCCGTGGGCTGGGCCCTGCTTTAAGGACTTCCCAAAGCAACCTGGCCCTGCTTTGACTAGGGAACCACATTTAGCAAAAAGTGGCGGGCTCCTTTTCAAGATGCATGTACTTCTCTTTCAGAGCTGCTAACCCAGTAAAGAGAAATCGATTTGTTTTATAAACTGTTTACTTTAGAATGTGTTTGAGCAATTTGCCATCAACACTTTCCAGCTGGGTAAATGTAGCACATACAGCCCAAGAGCCAAGGTTACACTCACAAACGCCAAGAGATCAAGGGAGCGCAGTTGGATGGAGGCGTTGGCTGCCACTTGTCTTCCAGTGAGCTCCTGGGTGAGCCGGACCTGACAGGCTCTGGGCCACAGCCTCGGGTTCTGGGGACCTACGGAAAAGCCCTGCTCTGTGGGACACACCCCCTGGTTCCAGCTCAGTCTTGGTGTAATTAGAAACACAGCTTGAGAATGCAAAATCAAAGGAAGACTTGACCCATTGAGGAGATGTGTATTAGAGGAGGTGAGATTGGGTTGGAGGAGGATCTAGTGGAGACTTTGCTCGCGTGGCTCAGTCTGTGGCTTAATTGAAGATGGTGACAGGCTGAACGAGGCTGGATTTCTCCTGGGAAGAGGCTAGAATTCATGGAACCAGTCTAACAAAAACAGAAACTTGAAGAAGAAAACAATTTACCTCTCTCTTCCTTGGTACTCTCTCCAGCCTCCCAAAAGAAACCAAATGGAGCAGCCTTTGCAGATAAGAATACACCATTTCCAGCCCGATTTCATGGTGATAGTGACCTCCTCTTCTGGTGGTGGACGGTATTTTAAAAACATGTCTTCATCTAACATGGGGCCCTTCACACCTCACAATGAATACGAGAAGAAACTTGGGCAGCCAAGGACCTTACAAAAGGCTTCCTTTCTCATGGCCATCTGATTTCATCCAGAAGAGTTCTCTACAAAAATAAACAGGCTTCATGTTAGCCTTTTCTACAGTGCTTTAGCTCTTGTATAAATGCCTGCCACATTTCCACCAGGAATTATTGCTGTTATATATTTTACAGACACTTGAATGTCATTTAAGTGGTTTATTTTATTCCCATAGCTAGAAGAAAAGAACAAAAAGAATTTGTAATGTGATTGTGAGCCAGGAGTTATGTTTTCAAAAGGAGCTAAGAGTAAAATTATATTAAAATTCCATTGCCTTTGCACTGGCTTTTCCACTGTGTTCGGAGTTAGCATTTGATGGTCAAAGTTATTAACTGGATGTGGCATCATAATGACTCCATTATGGAAGCATCTAACTTATATTTTAATCTGGCTGGTAATGAGAATATTTTCATCCTATTAATGAATAATTTCAATATCCATGCAGATAAACATCTAAAGAGCAAGGTTTTAAATGCTTTGGAGTGCTTCCCAAATAAGATGCTTTTTAAAAGAAATACGACCTTACACTTCACTTTCACATTGGTCTGTTCAGCAAAAACCATAATTTTATGGAATTTGCTTTTATGAAATTCACTAAATGTAAATTCTTTTTCAAAAAGCTTTACAAATTTCCCATAGCTGTTTTGGAAAAACAAAACAAAATTATAACTTTCAGTGAGTAAATATTTTGCCCAGATTTCTGTGTTTGTTTCTTTCTCTGCTTGAAGCAGGGTGTTTTATGGGAGCCCGTGCTGGCGGGCTCTCCCATTGCCGTGAGGCAGTGCTCGTCACTTTCTCTGGTCTGGCTGTCGAGCATCATGGCACCTGCTTCTCTGAGAAGAAATGTGGCCTGCCCAGTGCCACATCACCTTTCCAGTCTGCTGTGGTGGAGCCAGGAACTCAGCCCATGAGCCAAGACATTCAGCAAGGTGTGCCAGGGCAAAAACCATTGGTCTCTGAGTGGAAAAAGCTTCATGCCGTCACGCCTGTGTGCACGCGGATGTGCAGAAGGCAATGGATGCTGCACTCACATAGATTTAAGCATAGGTTCCGAGGACAAACAAAGCCCTCAATTGGAATAAAGCTGAAACTTACTTTGGGTTGAAATACTTTAGGAGATTTGATTCAAAGTAAAATTTAGCCTAGGTTAACATATCTTCCTTTTTTTTTCCCACAAAGTAGGAAGGATGCGAGGACCAGGAGTTTATCCTCTGGAGGAGAGAATCTGCCTTGGAAGAGACATAGGCAACCATTTAAAAGACCAGAAACTAAAGGCAGTCACCACTGCAAGGGCTACCTTTCCACCCTTAAACAGCAAACACAGTGCCACCCACCGGAAACACTGTGGGGACGGTTCTGCCTGCCGCCCTCTGAGTGGGCCATTCCAGAGGGGCTCTCCTCTCCCCAGCCTTCCCTGCTCATGTAGTGGCAGAAGCTGCACATCTCCCTGCCAGGCAGTACCACTGCACACACTCATCTGGTCTACCCAGGCTTCTGGGTTTTCCCTGTGAAGTGGTTTGTATTTCTTTGAATCATTTGGAGTTATATGGACTGGTTGCTCATTATATATTCAACATGCCATATAACTCTTCAGGCTCCATGATTTCAGCCTATGAAAATGTCTTAAAGAGCATTTGTTTGGGTAGAAATGGATATTGCTATGCTGGAAAATGTAGTGCTGTATGTACACAACACACACACATACTCATGAGGTGTTGGTACATTGTGTAAGTGTGTGATATTTTCTTTTCCACAACAAGTGTATTTAACATGTTACGCTGCCTTTGGTTAGTTATAAACTTTTGGTATTATGGAATTTTCTTTGAAACTCTTCTGGTGAGACATGAGGCCTTAACTCACTTTGTAGCGACAGGATGGTTAAGTAGCTTAAAATTCAGGCATTCACTACTAGCACTAGGTCTGCATGCGTCGAACCACCTCCCGTTCCTTCACAGAGGCCCTGTGTTCACACTGCTTGTCTTCAGGGAGAAGTTAACTCAGCCTGCATCACTGCCGTAGCTCACAAATAAAGCATATTCATGATGGCAGCGTAAATCCCAAGTGGATGTTTTCCCACACCTCAGCACCACAACGCGAACTTCCACATTGGGGAGGCTTGGCAGCAAGGCTTGAGAGGGAAGGTGTGATGGGAAGAATGGAGGTGGGATTGCCGGACTCATCCCGAGCAAGTCCACTCATCCCTGCTGGTGAGCACAAAATTAGCCGGAAGATTGAAAAGGAAAATGCAGTTTATCGGAACGTACAGGTAAAATGACTTGTACTTATCACGGAGATGCTGAATTGCCCCAGGAAACGGCAGCGTCTTCCCTGTATCGTTCTGCTCGTGATGCAGCAGACCTTGCAGAGGACGTCTGGTGGAAACGGGAGAAACTGGGCAGTTCGGCTGCAGCTGCCGTCTTTGTCTGGTGAACCACTGGGCACCGCCACCCTTCACAGGGGCCAGCTAACGCTCTGCTTAGTTAATATGTAATTCTCTCACCATCCTACCCCCTTAGGAGCAACAGGTACTCCGGCCCCACTGTTGTCTGTCCAGATGAAAGTGCCTGGTGGCTGTGATTCTGCTTCTCTTTGATCTTCTTGTCGAAGGTCGGCTTATCTTCCTAGAGAAGCCTCTGAAGGGCAATTTAAAAGTTGCATTTGAGCAACATCAAGTGAAATGTCTTCCCATCTCATGCCGTGAGGAGCTCTTTGGTGTAGCTCGTGGCCGGATGTAAGGAAAGGTATTAACCCTTCCTTTGAAACAGTGTCTTGCAGGCTGAGCTTTCCTTCTGCCTTTCTCCTCTGCTTTGAGAAAAACAAAACAAAACATTTTTGTTTTAGTAAAGCTTCTAGCCCCTTGTGGATGAACTCATCCTTGGTGTTTAAAATTCATCCTGAGACTCAGTTGTCTACTTTGTTAGGGCGTATGGGATTTAATGCACATGGATGAGTGAAACACTTAAGAACCGATGGAAAAAGTTGGAAGATTTTCATGGCAAAGCTGAGAGGCTTTCCTCAAGGTGTTGTGATCAATGAGATAATCTGTTTTTAATGGTGAACCGGCAAGGGCTGCTAAATACCAATTACTGGGTAAAGTGCTATCAGAAAGGGACGCCATTTTGTGAATTATTTCATTGCACTAACGTGTTCATACTGGGGGAAAATGGCCAGGTTGTTTCTGATACTGCTCATTTAAAGAAAAATGGTTCGCTTTTAAAGTAGTTGCTTTGTTTTGTAAATATTTTAGAAAAATGCATTGCTGTCTAGAAATCTGGATTTACACTTGTTTTGCTTTGTTTTTAATGAAAAAGGGAGGTAAAAATACCTTGAAATCCCAGACCTCATCAGTATCAATATGATCATAAAATGAAGCAAAGGAAAGTAATTTGTTCCCCTATTTCCCATCCATGTTTCCAGGTTATGTATTTTGTTGCTTGACTTTTATTTATGTTAGTGGGACCAGTCTGATTTTTTTTTATAGCTAATATCACATTTCTTAGGAATTTGTAACTGAACTGTGACAACATGGCCTAAAACTTGCATGGTACCATTTTAGGGTACATCTCTGTAAAAATAAGGAAGCCAGCTGAGCTCTCTCTTCTAATTAGCTGTAGTCAAGAGCCAAATAATAGTGTGTTGACCAAACGTATCCTCCATCTTGCCACATGTTCAGATGGAGAGACAGGAAAAAATGAGTCGTGGACACTGAGACTTGTTATAATGTAAACTTCTGGAAATTGTACTGTTTCAGGGTTGTTTACATTTATAAGAAAGATGGCTAACGTATATATGGTTTTATAAACCTTTTGTGAGTATAAAAGTTATACATGTTCAGTGTTGAAAATGAAAACATGTAAAGAAAAATCCATTCATATACCCATCACAGAAATAAATTGTATTTTTGAAGTCCTTCTGATTTCTTTTTTATGCATGTAATAAACAAACTTTGATAAAATTTGTATGTCATTGTGTGTTATAATGGGATCTGCCTTGACACAGTATTCCATACCGTTGAATATCACTTTTATTGGCGATGTAGAAGATTATCTCATGGCTGTATCATAATTAATACCTGTGAATAGCAATTTCGGTTATTTTCATTTTTAACTGTACTGAATTTTCCTGCTGTGGCACCCTCCACTCTAATTCCATGTACATTGCTTTAGAGTTGTAAAGCACTTTCTTTCTAATGTCTCATTCATTTGACTGCCGCAGTTACCCCAGGAGGCCTTGGAAGGTGGTGGTAGTTGTCTCCTTCACAAATGAAGAAACTGAGGCTCAGGAAAAGTAAAGCAGATATTCTAAAATATAATCCCTCAGTACAGGATAAAAGCACGTGATGGAGCATTTGGGAGCCATCCTGACTGAAGACCACGCTGGTTTTCTCTCAGCTTCGGTGGCGATTCCTTCCTTCATTTATTCAGCTTATACTTAAGTGTGAGTATGTGTCAAGAACTGTGTTATGTTCTGGTGAATAAGACAGATGCATGTCCCCTGCTCTGAGAGGAAACCAGGGCGATTCTTCAGTAAATTCTGGGGATGCTTGTGTATGTATTAAGAGTGGGGAGAGAGGGTTCAAAGTATTATCTTTCTTCTGAGAGTGACTGGGTGTTTTATAAAGTCAAGTGAAGGAGAATCTTATTTCAATGATGTTTGGTTCCATGTCTCAAGCTGCTAAGAGACCCGAGCCTATTGCTGAGGAAAATTTAGGTAGAATGGAATAAGTTAAGGGTAAAATATCTTTTAAATATATTTTTTATTGAAAATAACTGCTTTGTGTTTCATATCTGAAAGCATTTTCTAAACAAAAATTTATGTAAATTAAAACAAAATGGGAATGGAGGTGACTCAAGATTAGGCACCTCCCTCCCACATGGGAGGCCCTGGGTTCGGTTCCTGGTATCTCCTAAAAAAGAAGAGCAGACAGCGAGCACAAACGACTGGGGGGGGGGGGAAAACAAATAAATTTTTAAAATTAATCTTTTTTTTAAATGCCATTTTTTCACCCATTAAATTAGGAAAACTGGAAATAAGACATGCAATCTTTCTGTAATTTGCTTTCATTCTTTTGTAAAATATCTTGACCTTATTTATATAGACACAAAAATTGAAAAACTCTTTAATTCAGGAATACTTTTTTGAAAAAAATATATTCTGGAGAAAATTCAAAATGTAGCAAAAGCTATATATGTTTTATCGCAGCTTTACTTACAATACTGAAAAATGGAAACAAACCTAAATGTCCAGCAGGAGGGAACTTGTTTAGAAAATAAAGCCACATCCCCTTCCAGCCATGGCTGGCTTCCAAGTGCCTGTGAAGCTACGTAGTCATAGACGGTTGCTTAATGAGAAAAACAAATTGCGACATCAAGTTGCATGCACATCACAGTTGCAACTCTGCAATGTGGAAAGAGACTCAAAGAGAATACTTGGAAATGGCAATCAGAAGCTGTTATAGATGGACAGATAAAGGAAGCTCTTGTTTTTCTCATCTGTATTTTAAGTGTTTATGAAATGCAATCATAATACTTTTTAAAAAGAATGACTTTGTTTTTATAGAAATGATACGTACATCTTTTTAAAAATTGAGCAATACAGGAAAGCAAAAGAAGACAATGACAAATCCCCTCCCATCCAGAGCCCCAAAATAGATATTCCTGATATTTGAAAACATCGTTCCAGCAATCACTCTTAACATATTAAGGAAAAGAAAGTAACAGAGATAAATCTAAAAAGACAGATAATTTTAAATAACTATGGATTTACCTATTACAAGGTTGGCAACTATTGTCTCTAAAGGGCCAAAGAGTAAATATTTGAGGCTGTTGCAGCATGAAATCAGCCACAGGCAGTTTATAAATTTATACGTGAATGAGTGGTTGTGTTCCAGTAAAACTTTATTGCTCTTCATTCTTTTCTTTAGATCCATATTTCCATCTGCTTGATGAAATTCTTTTAATATTTCTTGTTGTGCCTGTTTCTGGAGATAAAGTCTTTCAGCTTTTTTGTATGTCCCAAAAGTCTTTCTTTTGCCTTTGTTGCTGAAAGATATTTTCACTGGGTATAGAATTCTGGACGGACAGTTTTGTAAATTCAGAACTTTGAAAATGTTGCTCTCTTCCCCTCCTGTTTACACTGTTTGCCACGGAAATGCTCCTGGCACCCTTGTCTTTATTCCTCTGTATCTAATGTATCTGTCCCCCACCACCACCCTTTTTTTTTAAGGTTCTTCATTAATGTTTTTGAGCAATTTCATTATGATGTGACTTGGTGTAGTCTTTTTTTTTTTTTTTTTCGTTTATTGTACTTTGTTTAGTTGAGGCTTCTTTGTTCTGTGTGTTTGTAGTTTTCATCAAGTTTAAAATATTTTGGCCATTAGTTCTTCAAATATTTTTTCTGACCTCTTGCTTTGAGATATTCCAGTTACACATATATGATTGCTTAACGTTTTCCCACAACTCACTGCTGCCCTTTCCTTCCTTCCAACTTCCCTCCCTCCCTTCTTCCCTTTTGACTCTCTTTGGTCTGTCCTTCATTTTGGATAGTTTCTGTAGGTACGTTTTCACTCTTCTTTTCTTCTTCAATGTCTAACCAGTTATTCCCAGCCATTGTATTTTTCATCTCAGACTTTGTAGTTTTCAATCTCCAGAAGTTCTGTTTGGGTCTTTTTTATATCTTCCATATCTGTATTTGTCTTGGGAACATCTGGAAAACAGTGACAGTAACTTTTTGTGTCCTCGTTTGCCAATTCTGACATCTGGGTGGGTTGGTTGTAGTTTGACTGTGATTGATTGATGTTACTCTTCATCATGGGTCAAATTTCCCTGCTCCTTTGCAGGCCTGATAATTCCTGTTTGGGTACTGGGCATTGTGATTTTTACCTTGTTTGGGTGCTAGATGTTTTTGTATTCTAAGATATATTTTTGTGCTTTGTTCTGGGATGCAGTTAAGAAACTGGGGAACAATTTGGTCTTTTTTGGGTCTTTTAAGATTTGTTAGGGAGAACCAGAACAGTGTTAATAAGTCCAAGGCTAATTCCTGAGCACTTTGCGCAGTGCTCGGTAAAGTATGAGGTTGGGAACAGGAGTGATTCCCAGCTTTGTGTGCGCATCCGTTTCTCTCCCCCATCCTCACAGACAGTTCTTGCTCCAGCCTCAGGTAATTTACTCATTTCTGTGCCAGTCAGTACTCTACTCGTGCTCTGGTTCCTCACAGATCTCTGAAGCTCCCTTTCCAAGATAATTCTTCCTCTCTGGGACTCTGTCCTGCAAACTCTCGCTTCCTTGCTCTCTGGACTCCCAGATCCATCTCTTCAGTTCAGGATGTCTACCAGCTCCAAGCATGTACCTTCTCCCTGGGCTGTGTCTGGAAACTCTCAAGACAGCAAGCTGGGAAGACAGCAGGCCTTACCTCCTTCATGTCCCATCTCTCACCATCAATGTACTTTGCTTTTCAGTGTCCTGAAAACTGTTGCTTCATCTATTTTGCTTTTTTTTTTTTTTTTTTTTTGGTTTGCTTGTTATTCCACCTTGCTCAGAAATAGTAATGCTGAGCCTGTCTGCTTGCCTCTCTCCCTCCCTCTTCCCTCCCTCCCTCCTTCCCTCTCTCCCTCCCTCTTCCCTCCCTCTTCCCTCCCTCCCTCCTTCCCTCTCTCCCTCCTTCCCTCTCCCTTTCCTTTCCATAATTTTTTTCATTCCTGGGACCTTGTACATGCAAAGCAGGTCTCAACCACTGAGCCACACCCACTCCCCTTGTTTAAATAATTTTAAGAAATATGACTTAATTTAAAGCTGATATTACAGAATTTAAAGCTGATATTAAAGTATTTAAGTAAAATTTAAAAAAGATATTGGCTTCCCCTAAACTTCCTGGTAATTGAACTTTTCCTTTACTTCCAAATAATTCTCAGTGTTAATTAGACCAAGTATTAAAATATACTGCATGAAGACCAGTCCTGCATCTCACAGGTGGGCTACAGAGAGGCCTTGCTGTACATCAGCACTCAGATTACATACCAGGGTGGTTTGTGTTCTGTACGGTAGGAAAAGCAGTGACTGACACCAGGTTTAAAATCTGGCTGCATCTGGCCAATCTGTTTAACTGATGAAACGTAAAAGCCCATTTTCTGAGTAACTACTTTTATTTTTTTAAATAGTTTAAGGTTTCTAAGAAGTTGATCCATGAATTAAAATGCTTACCTTCACAACATTTTGCTCTGTTACAAACCTTTGTAGAGGAGAAACCCCCAAAATGCCCAGTTTTTTTCACCCAAGTCCAGGTGGGATGTTGACATGGTAACCTTGACTTCGATAACCTCTCTGAACCATTTCCTTGGGGGTAGAAACCTCCTCCAGATGGCTGTGAGAATGGAATGCATTGACCCTTAAAGAGCACAGCGTTTTGTATTCAGTAGACACTCAATAAATGTTGACTCATAGAGTATTTTCCTTGCTTACACCACTGAAGTTGTGCTTGAACGATTGCACTCAAAGCACACTTTGGAACGAATCGTGCCTACGCAGCCCAGTCATCCGAAGCAGACGGTATTGATAATATAAGCTCATGACCCGACACACCTCTGATTTCCTTTTCTTCATCTTGGCTTCCCTAGCTAGACCCTGTAATATAGTTTTGAATAGAAGTTGCTGTAATGGACATTCTTGTTGTCTTCCTAAATTTAAAGGAAAAACATTCAGCATTTCACTATGGATTTACTGTGATTTTTATAGATTGTCTTATAGATGCCCATTGTCCTGCAAAATGAAAGTGCTTTTTGATATTTTACTATAGTATTTTGTCTTTAATGAGGATATTCTCCTATTTGCATCTGTAAGGAAATATTTAGGAAATGTATGTTAGCGAAAACACATTAGAAAAGTAATC
Organism: Tolypeutes matacus; assembly: GCA_026826555.1. Taxonomy (NCBI): domain Eukaryota; kingdom Metazoa; phylum Chordata; class Mammalia; order Cingulata; family Chlamyphoridae; genus Tolypeutes; species Tolypeutes matacus. Next base: position 12,540,789 of record JAKSZT010054544.1, read on the forward strand.
TTTTCAGTAAATCAGAATTTATACAATTGGAAAAAATGGTCTACAATTAATCATTTGCAGTGTTATCATTTAGAGTTTAAACTCATTAGGTGAACATTGACACTTATGCTTTCTAATTATAGAGCTGAGTTTAAATTGACAAGAGCAGCCGCACTTGAATTGTCTTAAGTCAGGCTACATAAACCTGCAGGGTTTTTTAAAGGTTGCTTCCCATAGATAAATGTGATTCTGTTTCTCCCATATTTTACATTTCCTATGACCTGCATGTGCAGAGGCAAGTCTTGTCACTAATGAGTATGATGTGATAGGTAACATTGAGTGTAAGTGGAGTTCACACCTCCTAATTACTGCCGTAAACAGGGTGTTGTCATTCCCAGAGAGGCCCAGTGCCCCTTGAATAGAAAGAGCTGCTGTCAGAGGGAAAGCAGGCCTTCCCAGGAGAGAGAGTGCTGTGACTGCACACGAGCCCTCTGCAACAAAGTGGAAGTCCTCTTGTTCCCCGAGGCCGGGCTCTTGTCCCGAGGGGCTCTTGTCCCAAGGGGCTACTCCTCTGCTGGAATTCTTACCTCCAAAGTTACTGGATGGCCTGGGGTCATCCTTCCCACAGTGGTTCTTCAGGATGTCCATTGCTTTACTTGTCCTGCACTGTCTCTTTAAAACTTCAGTGCAGTAACTGACGGATCTTAATAGATGTTACATGCTGGTTTCTTTCTGGCAGAATAAATGGTTGAAAAAGGATTAGAAATCACAGTTTTCACATTCCTGTGACTAGGTGAGGCTGACACTGCACTTTGGACAGCCCTGGAAGTAAGTTCCTCCTAAAATTTTGTTCCCTAGGCACCTTTGCATTTTCCCCAGTGGATTGAAACGCATGACTTTTTTGGTTTTTGTTTTTGTTTTTGAGAGCATGTGCCCAGTATTCATTGTTTTGCACTTGTAGAGAGGAAACGTGTTGCCTTTTGTACTTAACTGCATTTGAATCTCCTGCACACAGTGATGTTTGATGTGGAGTGTCCCTAAGGAAGGTGGTGCCCTGAGAGTCTCAAGAGAAGTAAAGAACAACAGTCAAGACAACAGGTTCATGTCCCATCACACATCCCCCCAGGAAGAAACACAGGAAGAAATGAGATACTTTTCCTGGAATTAAGAAGAGATGAAGGAACTCATAATGAAATGTCCAGGAGAGTGCCAAAGAAACAAGACAAGGAAAAACTGGCATCTAGACACGTCACAGTGAAATGTAAGACTATCAAAGAGAAAATTATAAAATTTTATATAGAGAAAGAAGAGAACACACACAAAGCAACAACGATCATATTGACTTCAGATTTTTCAACAGCAACGCTTGAAGGTAAGAAGACAATCAAAGAGTGTATTTTCAATATATAAAAGGAAAATACCATAGAACAGATAATTTTATATCCAGCACAAACTATTTTATTTTGGTAAAAATATTTGTAGGTAAACAAGGCCTCAATATGTCGGTGCTTGCTTCAGCAGCACATATACTAATATTGGAAAGAGACAGAGGATTAGCATGGTCCCTGCTCGAGGAAGATACACACATTTGTGAAGCCTTCCATATTTTTAAACAGCGAACTATATTGTAAACAATAGATTATAGTTAATTTTACAATTATAAAAATGTTCTTTCATGAATAGTAAGAAATGTGTACACTAATGTGAGGTGTTAATGATAGGGAACTTGTATTTTATGTATGATTTTTCTGTAAACCTACAACTTCCCTAATAAAAAAATATATGTTAACAATTACAATAAATATAAATGAACTAAACTCCCCTGTGAAAAGACTATGATTGACAGAATATGAAGTTAAAATCCAGATATATCCATTTACAAGAGATATCTAATAAGGACAGGCAAACTTTGAAAGTAAGAGGATGGAAAAAAGCATATCAGTCAAATACTAGTCAAGTGTGAGCAGGTGTAGCTATACTGATGTTATAAAATCAACTCTAAAGGATATTATTAGAGCTGTTAAGAGGTTTTTTTAGAATGATAAAATTTTAATTTTGAGAATCTAGAGCAGTGAAATAACCATCATAAGTAAGGAAATGACAGAATAAACACAGAGTAGAAGAAAAGATAAGAGTGGAAATTAACGAAACAAAAAAACAAAGATACAATAAAGATCAACAAAGCCATATTGAGGCTTTACAAGAAAAAGTGATGATAAGAATAAAAGATGGCACATTAACAATATTATAAAAGAGAAGGAGAAGTATAGTACAAAAAGAGTATAAAAAGTTAGGAAAGAGAATGGTAACTGAATCAAGGTATAAAAACCTGAAATTTATGAAAGGGGAAAAAATGAGCAAAATAAGATGAGGTTTGGTTATGGAATCTAGAATCTTTCCTAACTTTGACATGTTTGGCTAGAATTTGCAAGACCATGGCAGTGAGAACAAGAATTTGTGGACTGTTTTATCATAGTACAGTCTTCTTCCTCATAGTTCACGATGGCTGCTTGAGCTCCAGAATAAATTCAAGGTCTAGGATTCATCATGAAGGAAAATATGAAAAACATGCCTTTTTAGAAAAAAAAAAATTGAATTAAAATACATGTTTAGTAAAAGTATATTAATCTTACGTGTACAACTCAATACGCATTTACACAGACATACTCACATACAAACTCTCCTGCTTAACAACCACCCAGGTCAAGATTTAGAACGTAAATTCCAGGGGACTCCTTCCTGCTCTTAGTTAATTGTTCCTGCCCAGAAATAACCACTATTGTATCTTCCATCATGCGAGAGTAGATTTGCTTATTGCTGGCCTTCATGTGAATGGAATCACACTGTTTGCCATCCTGTCTGGCTTCTTTTGTTTATCATTAGGCTGTAAGATTAATTGATGTTGCTGTATGTAGCAGGAGATTGGTTTTTATTTATTCCATTATATGACTGTGACACAATTTAATTATCCATTCTACTCTTAGTGGATTTGGGATTGGTTTCAATATCTAGCAATTTCAAATAAAGCTACTATAAACATTCTTGTAGTTTGCTCTTATTGGTCATATGCAGCCATTTCTCTTGGGATTTTTCCAGGAGTGGAATTACTGTGTCATCGACTAGATGTGTGTTTAGCTTTATTATTTATTGCCAATCATTTCCCAGAAGGGTTGTACCAACAAGATATGGGAATTCTCATTGTTCTTGCCAATATTTAGTATTGTCATTCATTTATAGTTTTAGCTATTCTGGTGGTTGTGTAGAAGTACTTCATAGTGACTTTAATTTGCATGTTCTTATGAGTAATGACAGTGAGCATCTTTTCATATGCTTTGTGACCATTTTCGTAACCTCTTTTCTTTTTGTCCATTTAAAAAGTTGGATTGTTTGCCTTTTTCTTACTGATTTGTAGAGGGTCTTCATATTTTATACATACGAAACATTGTCAGATACATTTATTGGGAATAAATATCCTCTTCCAGTTTGTGGCTTGCCTTTTCAACCTCTTAATGGTATCTTTGAATGAAGAGAAGTTCTTAATTTTAATGAAACCAAATTTATCAATTTATTCTTCTAGGAATAATTATTTTTGTGACCTGTTTTTAAAAATCCTTGCCTACCCCAAGGTGCTAGCTTTTCGTTGAGAAGTGTTTGTAATATCATTCATGGTTAGGTCTCTGAGCCATATCAAATTTATTTTCAGGTATGGTGTGCCTTAAGGGGTCAGGGTTCATTTTTTCTCCATATATTTATCCATTTGTTCCACCAACTTTCTTTCTCCCATTAACTTGCCAGGGGCCTTTGTCAAAAATCAGTGACCATGTACGTGTGGCTCTATTTCTAGACTGTGCTCTATCCTTTTGATTCATTTGCCTATTCTTCCACCAGTTCCATGCTGTCAGGGATGCTGTTAGCTTTGCACTGAGTATGAAACCAGGGATTGTGAGTCTTCCAAGTGTGTTCCTTTTTAATATTATGACTATTCTAGGTCTTATAAATATCCATAGAAATTTTAGAATCAACTTGCCAGTAATTAAAAGAAAAGTCTCTTGGGATTTTTATTAGGATTACATTGATTCCATAGATCATTTGGGAAGAATTTGATATCTTAACAATATCTAGTCTTAAAATTGGTGAACATGGTAATTCTCTTTATTTAACTCTAATTTCTTTCAGCAGTGTTTTATAGTTTTAGTGTAGAAGTCTTACTGATTCTTTATTAAATTTATTTGAAAATATCTTCTATTGTTGCTAGCATAAATGGTATTTTTTCTTAATTTCAATTTCAGATTGTTATTGCTAGAAATAAAATTGATTTCCATGTATTAACCTTTATCAAGTGATCTTCCTAAATTCATTTATTAATTCTATTAATTTTTTATACTCTTTTGGGATTTTCCAGATATCTTCCAATGATATCATCTGTGTACATTGCTGAATAAAAATGGTGGTAGAGAACACCCTGTCTCGTTCTTTACCTTAGGGGGAAAACATTCAATATTTCACCATCAAGGATGGTATCTAACTCTTGAGATTTTTTTTCAGATGTCTTTTATCAATTTAAGGAAGTTCCTTTCAATCCCTAGTTTGCCGAGAGCTTTTATCATGAATGTGTGTTGAATTTTATAAATCTTTTTTTCTGCATCAGTTTAGTTGATCATCTGATTATTTTCACTTTTTGGTTAATGTAGGTGAATTACATTGTATGGTGCACACACGCATTTTTTTTTTTTAAATCAAGTTAGATATTTATTGCAGGAGTTCATGTAAGAGCTACCACAGGCTGGAAGTCAAGGAGGTGAAATGAATTTGGTGAAGGGGGTATGCTAGAGCTTGGAAATAAGAGAAATTTAGAAGATTGGAAGCTATTAGTGGGCAATTTTTTAAAATATATTTTTATTACAGAAGTTGTGAACTTAACAAAACATTGATGCATATGTGTAGAATTCCCATACAACAACCCTTCACCACACCATACATACACACATATTTAACACTTATATATATATATATATTTATTTTTTTTTTTTTATTGGTAAAAATCAAAATTCTCACAATACATACAAACATTTGTAAAATGATATATAAATATATATGCATATATGTGTATTTGCTTACAAAAATGTTATTTTTTATATATATATATACATATATTTTAAGAGGTGCTTAGATTACCTAAAATATTATACGGAACCCACTCGGATTCCCATGTTGCCCACCTCCCACACCTCCCACCACATCCAACACAAACATCTCCCATAGTGTGGCCCACCAACCTCAATGAACTTACACCTCCTGGAGCCTTGCCACCAACCATAGACCACAGTTCACACTGTAGACCACACTCTCTCCCACTCAGTTCTGAGTGGTGTGTGCTGATTTAAAATGGCCTACATCCATTGCCACAACAGTACTCAGGACAACCTCCAACTCCCAAAGAAGCCCCTGTATTTCAACTGCTCATCCCCTCCCTACCCAAAAAACTGTCAAGTGGCCACTGGCTCCACCTCATTGTTATAATTTCTTGCATTGCAAGAATCACCATATGTGAGCAAGAGAATACCATCAAGTCCACTCTAGTCCATAGTTCTTCCCCCAATCCAGAGGCGACTGGGATGGTGATGTCCACTCCAACTCCAAGTGATAGAGGGCTTATATCCCATGGATATGGTGGGTGGGATGATCCTGCCTGCAGATGCAGGCCCTCTCCATTCCCTGGGATGGCCATTTCCCATCGTTATATATATATATTTAAACTAAGCCATTCTTGCATTTCTGTAAGGAAAATAATTGGTCATTATTTAATATCCAATTTCTATATTGTGGATATTATCCTGTTTATATATTGTGAATTTTATTTGTTAATATTTTCTTTAGGATTTCGTGTCTACATTATGAAAGTTATTTCCCTATAATTTTTCTTTCTTGTAACATCTTTTCCAGATTTTTGATGCCAGGATTTTCTATTCTCTATTATCTAAAAGAATCTGTGTTTGATTATGATTATGATTTTATTATGATTTCAATGTTTGGAAGAACTCACCATTAAATCTATCTGGGCGTGGAGTTTTCTCTGTGGGAAAGTTTTTATCTTTTCTCTTAAGTCAATTTTTGTATTACTCTTAAAACTTTTTTATTTCGTATGAGGTGTTGAATTTATTGTCAAAAGTTGTTCATAAGAATCCCTTATTTTGTTTTTAATGTCTTAGTATCTATAGTTATGTATCCTTACCAATTACCTCAAAAAGTAATTAGTGTTCTCTCTCCCTTTTTTTTTTTAAAGGAGAGGGAGCTGTCTAGGCAGAGACTTATCCATTTTACTAATATTTTAAAACAAAACAAACAAGGTTTGCTTCATTTGTTTTTCTATTTCTATTGGTTTCTGCTATTTTAAAAATTATTTCCTTCTTTCTACTTTTGATTTAGTTTGTTGTACTTTTTTCTAGCTGCTTGTGAAGGAACCGTAGCTCATTTATTGTCAACCATCTTCCTTTTCTAATGTGTACCTTTAAAGCTATGAATTTCCCTTGAAAAACTGCTTTGGCAGCATCCAACAAGTTTGATATATTGTACTTTTACTATCATTCAATTTAAAATATTTTCAATAAGGTTCCCTTGTGATTTCTTCCTTGACCTATGTGTAGTTTCTTGTTTAATTTAATTTAAGCATTTCTTGTTTAATGCTCCTGTGATCAGATAGCATACTCTGTGTGATTTCAGTCCTGTAAAACTTGTTTAAATTTGCTTTATGTTCCATGTGTACTTCAAAAGAATGTGTATTTTATAATTGTTGGATGTATTAGTCTCTATTCTTCAATTAAGCCAAGTCAATAACTTGAGTATAAATTAAGATAGATTTTTCTGTGTCTCATTGAAGCTCCCTAGAACCATTCTCTTTAGTCTCTAGCAGGACTGACTCAAAATAGGTGTCTTTATAATCTGTCGGTTTGAATTGGATTTGTTAATTATCTAATAGGCCAGTGATCATTGTAATGATGGGGGGGGGCTGTAAATTGATACATAGTCCTTCAATTTCTGAGCTGGTTAAGGGTTTCCTACAATGGGAAAATATGTATTTGGTGGCTGTCATCACTGAGAAGAAGGCAATTTGCATCAGCCTTGATTACCTCAGGACCTGTGGGATGAAGAAAAAACCATTTAACTAATAACACAAAGGCACATGTATTTCCTTAATACCAGGGGTCACTTTTTCTTCATTGAATCTAAATATGTATATATGTTTGGACATTCTCTGATTAAATGTAAAAAGCAAAATAAGGTCATAAAACTAATAAATTTCCCCTAATCCCCAAATGGGTCACAGCACAGAAATAGAAATTTATTCTATTTTCTAAACTTTAATATTCTTTGAACAACAAGTAATCATCATTTTCCTATTTGCACCTTCTGATAACCTTTAAGGTTCTTTAAGGCACTGTCTGTATATGTGCTCAACAAATGTTTATTTTTCAATGGAAGAAATGGCTTTGGAATACTTCTCAAATGCATACAGATGTGGAAACTAATAATCTTATTAATTGGAGTATTTCCTAGGCTGATAATGTTACTAAGTTAAATCATGTAAGTAGGTATATTCTTTCAGAGAATATTTGACTGAGGAATCATAACTTTTTTTGAGAGAAGAGCCTAGTGATGCTCTGGAACAAACCTGTCACAATGCTTACTGTATGCGTTTTATCACCCACCTGCTTTTTCGTCACAGTCCCCCCCACTGGAGTAATGCCTGCCTCTGGGTTTTTTTGAGGGTGCTGCTGCCTTGCAGATGAGGTGGCTTGAGTCATCTTCACCCTCCCTGACTTGGTGCCTATATCAGTCAGCCAAAGGGCTGCTGATGGAAAATACCAGCAATCTGCTCGCTTTCATAAAGGGTATTTATCTGGGGTAAAAGCTTACAGCCCCAAGGCTGTAGAAAGTCCAACTCAAGGTGCCATAAGAGGCACTTCCTCACCAAAGTCAGCTGCCACATGTTGAAGCAAGATAGCAGGCGATCTCTGCCAGGTTTCGGCCTTCCCTTCTGCTCTTCCTCTTTCTCTGAGGCCTTGTCGGCCCAGCTTTTTCCAATTTCAGCTGCAGGCTGGCATAGGGTATGTCTCTCAGGGCTTCCTAAATCAGTCTCGGCTCTCTTCCCAAGGTCAGCTGTAAGCTATCTGGCAAATGGTCCATCTTTCCCAGGGGCTTTAGCTGTTTGAGCCTCCTTCCTTTTGGCAGGATCAAAAATGACAGAATTCTCCCTCTTTGTGTCTTGTATCTGTCCATCCATGTGAGGGTTCCATTTATATAGATCCTCCAAGGGGCAGGCACTCAATCTGAGTCACGCCTTACTGACGTGGTCAAATGAAAAAGTCCTAATCTTAACAGGTAAATTACTGACACCTTAGCTGAGTTTAAAATAATCAAAGGGAATAAACCCAGAGGAATAGATTAGTTTACAAACATAATCTTTCTCTTTTGTTGATTTATAAAATAATCTCAAACTGCCACAGTGCCTGTCCTAGAGATGTTAGTGTTTCAAGCTCCTAAGTAGGAGTCTTAAGACCCACAGTCTGAAGACAGGCTGGGGAGAACAACCACAGCTAGGTCATGTGGCAGTTGCCTCCCAGTGTGTGATTAGAGAGCTTTCCTCCTGGAACGTCACCTCCTGACTGCCAGTGCATCAGATCGCTTGTGCCTCAATATTATGTTCATACCGTCCCGAAGTTAACCTGTCTATGAGGCACAAATTGCTATGGAGCCTCCCGTAGATTGACTTGCAGACTGTTGTGCCATCTGTCCTAAGAAAACAACGGTTAAGGCACCTGCTGGAATAAGCATCACTTGTGTCAGCTCATAGCCTGGCCAAGCATGCGCATGCAGCTAAATCTGTGCCACGGAAGGACCCTGTGACACTTATCGTGGGCCAGCGTTGCAAGTCTCCTCTCCCAGGAAGTGACTGCCTGGGTTTAAGAAAGGATTCCTGGGACTCTCGGAGGCTCCTGGCATCCTGGGCCCTTCTCCCACAACAGCCTCAGGCACAGCCAAGGACCTGCTTTCCAGGGGTGGCTGAGAGTACCTGGGTAGCTGCTTTGGAGCCCGCCTGCTGGGGTATCATTTGGGCCAGGTGTCATTTATGCTGACTGACTGCTTTTGTCCTTAATACCCAAGGTGTGTGCTTATTGCAAGGGTGGTGGCATATAACTACGCTTAGTCGCCCACACTTAGCGACAGGCACACACTGATGGCACAGGAGCTGGCTTTACTGCCCCAGCTGATCCAAGGACAGACGGTCAGTGTCATTAGATAAAGGGCCTGCTCTCTAATGACATTTGTGGACTCTGAAAGCAGGAAGAAGGCACAACTCTGTGTCATAGGAAGAATTCACAGCAGCCAGAATCTGGCTTTTCTGTTTACTAGGTGTGGCACTTAAGGCAGTCACTCGGCATGCCTTGCGCTCCCTTTTCTCACTACAAAAGGGGAATAATAAGACTAACACTGCAAAATGGTTGTCGGGATTCAGTAGATGATGACTCTGCAAACACCTCGAACCTTGCCCGTCAAGAAATTGGGCTGATGCGTGATTGTCAGTGGCCCTTCCTGTCTTCGTGCTAGAGTCTTGTTACCACGAGTGTGCCTAGAACCACACACATGTGCATCCTCTGTGGTTCAGGAATGTGTATTAGCGCCTTTTCTGTATCCCACCAGGGTTAGTTTCGGATCACATGCCACCCAGGCTGCTTTAGCGGGTCTGCCGCGCCCTCCACACCTGAGCCTGTGCTGTGCTCATGTGTCAGGGTGATTGAAGGCGGACGGGAAAGCTCCTTTGGAGTAGAGCTCGTCACTTGCACGGAGGTGAGGCTGGACCGTGCTCCATTCTGCTAAGAAGACTGCTGAGCTCTTGGTTGGCTCTGGAGTGTGCATGCTTCCTGTTCCTGACATCTGACTCCAGCAGAGCAGGAGTGGACAGTGTCGACCTTCATTTTAAAATGAGGTGATCAAAATCCCTCCCTGTGGGACATCCAGCTTCTACTGAGGATGTTGTATGCTGGAAAGGTTGTCCACTCCATGAACAAGAAAAAGCCAGATATTGTACAAAATTATAAACTCTTGAGCCCATCCGAGAGCTGAGGTCTCCAGGACTGTCTTAAGGTCCTGGAATCAAAGGGCTCTGACTCATCTGTGCCAAAGGCCAGGAGGAAGCCTGAGCTGCCCTGACAGAGGGTAGAAAGAGCACAGCTGGCTCTAATGGTTTGCTAAAAGCCTACAGAGGAGCCTTGGGGGCGGCAGACCTAAGGGTGCTTTGCAAGAGCATGCTTGCTTATCTCCACGGACATCCATCAGACACTCACAAGAGAGACTTGGGAAGACTTGAGGCCCAAGAAACCCCTCTGGTGCAGCCGGCCTGGAGCAGGAGAGTAGACCCCACTATGGGAAGGACAGGAATCCGTGTCTGGATCCTTCTCCACTACATGGGAACAGAGCTCTGTCATCCCAGGGAACAGATGTAGACATGTGCCTGGGAGAAGCATGATAGGAAAACCTTTTACCTCTGGGAAGAGACAGGAAACCGTCAGAGGTCTCCGACTGCTATGGAAAGGACAGAATTGCTGAGAGCTCCAAAATCTCCCAGGGGCTCAGGGCATGCCAAAAACTGAAAATGGATAAGGGCAACCAAAACTCATTCTACAACTAATTGAGTAGCAGCAGCCTACCTCTGGGGAAGGCAGCAGCCGGAGATGGAGGTGCCTGTGCCCAGAGCTACAGCTGAAGGTGGGCAGGAGCATGAGCATAACGCTCCAGGAAACCAGACCTCGTGCTCCTCACAAAGAAAACCCAGCCTGAGCTAAACTCCCACCTAAACTGACTGTACCTCCACAGTACAGAAGAAACATGCCTGTTTCCAGACAAACATAGTGTGTATCAGACTAATGTCTTTCACGCAAAAATTGAGTCACTAAAAAGCAACTAAAAACATTGTCCAGAGATATATGCAATTAACAAATCCATACTTAATTATGATCCAGTCTTGGCATTTTCACATAGGGAATTTAAAATAACTGTTTAAGTTATTAAAGGTTCTAGCATAAAGGTGGAGCTCATGCATGATGATGGGGAATTTCACCAGTGAGAGGACAACTACAGGAAAGAGTCTAATGGAAATCCTGGTAATAAAAAGCCACAGTAGCGGAGCAGGTACAGCTCGGTGGTTGAGAGCCTGCTTCGCATGTATGAGGTCCCGGCTTCAATCCTCAGTGCCTCATTTAAAAAAAAAAAAAAGACACAGTAAGAATGATAAAGTATACATTCAACAGACTCTTCAGTAGACTCACGTGGGAGAAATCTGTGAACTTCAAGATAAGTTAAAGGAAATTACCCAAACACAGATGAGTAGGGGAATAAATAGAATACTCAAGCACTGTGAGACAATATTAAGTATTGTGGAACAATAATATAAATGCTATTAGAATCCCAGAAAGAGAAGAGAGCAAAGTGAGTAGAAGAATTATTTGAAATGATAATGGCCAAGAAATTTTTTTAAATAATGAAAGGCGCATCAAATCATAGATTTTAGTACTTCAAAGATGCCAAGCAAGATAAATACTAATTTAAAAGAAAATATATTTGGACTTCTGAAAATCAGAGATGAAGTGAAAATCTCTAAAGACAGCTAGAACAAAAGATCACATTATATAAGAGAAACAAAGATAAGAATTACATTGGACTTTTCATCAGAAGCTATGCAAGCCATAAGACAATGGAGTGACATCTTTAAAGTAGTGAAGGAGAATAACTGCCGATCCAGAAAAATACCTTTCAAAAATCAGAAATACAGGCATACTTTGGAGATATTGTGGGTTTGGTTCCAGGCCATTGCAATAAAGGGGAGTCACGTGAATTTTTTTGTTTCAAAGTGCATATAAAGTTATGTTTATACTAAATGTGCAATAGCATTATGTCTTTTAAAAAAACTTAAAATGTGACACATAGACACAAAGTGAGCACGTGCTGTTGGAAAAATGGCTCCAATAGACTTGCTCAACGCAGGGTTGCCACAACCTTCAATTTGTATTAAAAAATGCAATATCTGCAAAGCGCAATAAAGCAAAGCACAATAAAATGAGGTATGCCTGTAAAGGCTTTTCCAGACCAACAAAAATTGAGAGATTTTATTACGAGCAGACACGCACTGTAAGAAATTTAAAGGAAGTTCTTTGGATAGGAGGAATATGGGACCAGTGAGAAACTTGGATCTACCCAAAGAAATGAAGATCTCTAGGAATGGTTAAAATTAATTATAAAAGACATTATTTTTAAATTTTTACTGTAAAAATACCTGACTGTCTAAAGGAATAGTGTCAATGTATTACGGATTACAGCATATGTAAAAGTGAAATGTATGCCGACAAAAGCATAAGAGAGCAGAAGGAGAAAGTGGGAGTGTGCTGTGGTAAGGTTTATAAACTAGACACGCAGCAGGATAGTGTTTGAAGGTAAAGTGTGATTAGTTAAGGAAGTGTATCTTAAACCCTAGGGAAATGAATAAAACATTCCTCAAATGGTATTAATAGTGACCCAGTGGTAAAGATAAAATGGATTCATAAAAAATACTCAATTCAAAATCAGGCAGAAAAGGAGAAAAAAGGAACATAAAACTCTTGGTAGAAATAGAAGAAAACTATCGATGGCATATTTCAATCTAACCATGTTAATAATTAGATTAAATGCAAGTGGCCTAAGCACACCAATTAAGAAACAGACATTGTCAAATTGTGGGAGGAAAAAGCATGACCCAACTATGTACTATCTATAAGAAACCCACTTTAAGTACAAAGAACTAGGTTAAAAGTAAAAGGAAGTTAAAGATATACCATGCTAACTCTAACCTTAATAAACCTGAAGTAGTGATATTAATATTAGACAAAGTAGCCTACAGATGATGTCCCTCTCCATTAGGGATAAAGAGAGACATTACACAGTGATAAAAATAAAATAAAATAAATAAAAAGGTTAATTCACCAAAAAGATATAACAATCTTAAATGTCTACACATCTAACAACAGATTCACAATATATGAAGCAGAAATGGAAAGCAGAAAAAGATAAGTCCACAGTTAGAAATGAAGATTTTACTACTCATTTCTCAGTAATCCATAGAACAAATGCACCTAAAATTAATAAGGATATAGAAAAGATGAGCAGCACAATCCACCAACTTGACCTAATTGACATCTATAGAACTCTCCACTCAACAGAAGCCAAATACATATTCAAGTTTGCCTGGATTATTTACCAAGATTGACCACATTCTGTGCCATAGAATAATGTGAAAAAAGCTTAAAAGTATTCTATTTACTCAAAGTCTGTTCTCTGCCCACGATGGAATATCTAATTTAAGAAATTAGAAAGAATTTCCAATTTAAGCAATCAGTAACAGAAATCTGGAAAATCCAAAATATTTGAAAATTCTTAATAGCTCAAGGTTCAAAGAGGAAGTCACAAGGGAAATTAGAAAATATTAGAATTGGATGAATATGAAAGCAAAGCCTATCAAAACTTTGGGATGCAGCTGAAACAGTGCTTTTAGAGAAATGCATAACATTAAGTATGCTAGGGGAAAAATGGTTGCAAATCAATGATAAAAGCTTCCACTTTAAGAATCTAGAAAAAAGCAAGTTAACCCAAGGCAAACAGAGAAAGGAAATAATAAAGTTAAGAATAGAAATCTATGAAATAAAAAAGGGAAGCAAAAGAAAATATCAGTGAATCCAGAAGGTGGTTCTGTGAACAATATCAATAAATCTGATAACTCTCTAGACCGACTGATCCAGAAAAAAAAAAGCTACAAATTACCAATTAAGACTGAAAGAGAGGACATTGCTATAGATCCTTCTGACATGAAAAAAGATAAGTACATGGTAGGGTCAACTTTGTGCACATACATTTGACAAACTAGAAAAACAGATTTCTTGAAAGACACAAAATACCAAAGCTCACTCAGTAAGAAATAGATACTTGAATAGTCTTGTATCTATTATACTAATTGAATTTATAGTTAAAACCTTTCCATAGAGACAATTCCAGGCCCAGATGGCTTCACTGGGGAATGCTACCAAATATTTAAGAAAGAAATAATATCAGTTCTATAAAAACTCTTTAAGAAAATATACAAGGAGGGAATACTTTCCAACTCATTTTATGGTGTTAGTATTACCCTGATACTACAACCAGATAAAGGCATTAAAAGAAAAGAAAATTAGAGACAAGTAGCCTTCATGATCATAAATGCAAAAACCCTCAAGAATATAGAGAAATTGAATCCAGAAATATATAAAATAAATAAAAAGAATGATGCAATATGACCAAGTGGGGTTTAAGCCCTGGAATGCAAAAATCAATGAATCCAAGATACCATCAGGAAAATGAAAATAAATCTGAATGTCATCTCAATAGATGCATAAAAGAAAAGGTTTTTTATTTTAAAAGGCATCTATCAAATACCGACATTGTACTTCATGGTAAAAGACTGGATGATGCCCCGCCCCAGATCAGAAGACCAGGATGCCCAATGCTACCTTTCCTGTTCGCCGTCATCCTGGAGGACCCAGCCATTCCAGGTCAGCAAGAAAGAGACAGAAAAGGCACATGTTGTATTTAGCAAAGGAAGAAATAAAACCTATTCATGGAAAACACGATTGTCTACATGGAAAATCCTAAGGAAGATACAAAAAGAGCTGCTCAGTATACAAAACCAAGTATATTCCTATATATGAGGAATGAATATGGGAAATGAAATTTTTAAGTGTGGTTTCATTTACAATGGCAGCAAAATCATGAAGCAGTTTTATATCTAATGATATCTAAAGACATGCATACTGAAAACTGCAGAATCCTGATGAGAGAAAGAAAAGAATACCTCAATAAGCACAGAAGTGTACCATGTTCTTAGACTGGTAGACAATACTGTTAAAATGTCAGTTCTTCCTGATCACTAGATTGATACCATCCCACTCAAAATCACAACAGAACTTTCTGCAGACATTGATAAGCTATTCTCCAATTTATATGGAATAGTTTCCATTTTACAAGTTATCCAAACTATTCCATTGATCCCCCATTTGAGAATAGATAGCTCTATGATAAATTAGCTGATCATATAATTCCTTCCAAACTGAGAGTTTTAAAAGTCTGGATTTCAGAAGATACTTTTTTAAAAATTACGGAATTTCTCTTAGGTCATACCTCACAAGAATACAGGCTTTAATTTTTTCAAATTAAGGTTGTTTTCACTTTTGTGCCTGGTAAATCTTTGAAAAAAAATAAAACGAAATGACTCCCTGGGATTATTTTCTGTCTTGAGTTTTCAGGTTGTGGTTGATGATTATAGTCTGTTATGGAGCACAGACTCAGGATAACAGCTCTTCCTCCAGACAGCCCATGTTGGCATATTAGAGTTCTTTGGGTTTTAAAAACATCCTAGAGGTTTTGGATCTTTCCCATCGAAGGTACTGCTGAAAACATGAAATGTACCTAATGTATGCGGGGTAGCTAACATTAGAGCCTGTTCAAGGAGCAGCCTGTGGGGTTAATAGAGTTTAATTTGCGAGACAAATGAAGGCGAATTTCCTCCTAAGCTGTCCCCGTTCTGGGAGGCCCTTTTGTAGATTGGCACCATTAATAGGAGATGAGAACCCTTGTCTTCAGGAGCTGAGCTGGCCGGAGGTGCAAGCAGGGGGAGCTGGACGTTTTCTAGAATTCAGAACTGCTTATTAAAACGCAGCCTTAAATAGTCACAGGATGGTTTCCTCACACAGCCACATCATTGGGAGAAGGGATGAATAACTTTACAAAACACAGTTTTAAATGTTTAACCACATCAGGAATTACGTATCAAATGTTTATCCTGATGAACTTCATCATTATGAAAAATAGGCCACCTGAGTGCCCCACGAAACGCTGGGGAGTTTCTAAGTAAACGAAGGTAACTCAGAGCGTGGGAACTGGAATCTTACTAACAAAGGAAGATTGTTGTTTTAAACATCCCACCTGAACCTACCTAAAGAGAAGCTATTTCAATGATTAAAAATAACAGCCTGAAAGAACATGGTGAGACATTAGCGGTGGCGTCCTGGGGAGTTAATGACAACCCGGGAGTGGTGTGTCTGCCAGGAAGCTGCCTCTGGTTTCCAGCAGGAGGCGCTTCCGGCATTGGAGCCTCCCAGGTCTTCATTGAGCAGGCTGCCTGCCCACTACCTGCGAGTGGCATCCCCTCATCATCAAGACAGCCCAGAATGCCTACATGGCTTTCTAGGCCTCCTCTAGGGGGACACTGCTGTCCTGATTGAAAACACAGGAAAACGGCTATTACTTCATTTTTATTGATGACATAGGGAATGAAAAGGGAGGTTTGCAGCCAGAGTGGAAGCCCATTAGGAACCCAGATGGCAGTGTCAGGTTTGCACCCAGCCCATCTCCTCCTCCTCCCTCGACCTTGGACCAATTCTGTGGCTCACTCAGGACCACCCAAAGCGCGACATACGCCGTTCAAGGTGGGCTGTGTGGTGGGAAGAGCACGGGGCGATGGCTGTTGAAAGCCTAAGAGAGTGGGAAGCTTGAGACGGGAGAACTGGAGAAAGCAGCTTGGCGAAGTCATATGTTTGAGACTGTGAAGAAATGTAACTTGGGATTGCCATGGTTTGGGTTTCTGATCTCAAAATGCTAGTAACTCTCTGGGGATGACAGATCCGGGAGAGGGTGCAAAGGCAGAGAGCCCATCCTCCAGGGCAGAGCAGGCCAGCGCCGGAGGCTCTGTATCCCTTACTTTCCCCAGCACACTTTTCTTCTGAGTTCTCCCAGAAGCTTGGTGGTTTCTTCAGCTTCAGAGTGATTTGTGAGTCAGCTCTTGAGGTGCCTCTGTGGGCCACATTTCCAGCCTCTTCTCCTTGGCCTTAAACCAGTGTGGGTGTCGTGGCTCACTACAAAGCAACACGTTGAAGCGATGCATCTTATTTATGTTGGCTTTTTAGAAATTTGTCAGATTTCTACAACCAAAACTTTGGCCTTTCATTTTTGTGATGTTGGCCTGGACTGCGGCTTTTTCACCTTGTTCCCAAACTCCTTGTTCTTTTACTAGGCATTGGAGTACCCCGAGGAGCACCCAGTTTTCTTACTACTCCCCTCCTGCACAGGTGTCGATAGCTGGCCTGGGGTGCCAGGCCTCAGCCCAGGTGCTGGACACCTGTCTCCGCTCAGAGAGGCCCCCTGACTGAAAGAGCCCCCTCCCTGACCGTTCCCACTCTTGAACCCGTTACTCACTGAGCATTCTGCATAGCAAGCACCAGCATAGCGGTTTGTCGTTTCTGTGGGTTCCACCGCTCCCCTGCCAGGAGCAAATGCTTTATGGGACTTTGCCTGTCTTGCTGCCGTCTCTCCAGCACCTGTAACTGATCAGGTATGCGGAAGATGCCTGTTGAGTGGTGAGTGAGAGCAGACAGGTTGTAACCCCTCAGG
>JAKSZT010054544.1:12563269-12592222 GCA_026826555.1 Tolypeutes matacus
CCTGTGGCTCGGCTCGGGACAGTCTGTGCTGGCGACTCTTGAAAACCCCAAGGCCGGCACCTCCAGGAGCATCAAAGGGCTCGCCCTTCTCTGCGAGGCTTGCTTCTCTAACACCTGGAACGTGGGCTCTCGGAGACAGCACTTTTTATGCATTAATTAGTAATGGGGTGGTCCCAAGTGGCTAATAAGTTAAAGAAGAACTAGTACGAGTAGATTTTTTAAAAGGTCATTTGACTCTAGGAAAACCTGTTTTTAAGAAAAACGTTTTATAGAAATGTTCAATGGCAAAGTAAAATGTGAAGTATTAAATGGTTTTTTCTGTTGAGAACAAATCGCCCTTTTTATACCATTCCCATACTCATCCACCACACTTAGCCTGATATATTTGTCTACCTAATACTCTGCAAACAGAAAGGCATCCTCTCCCAACATGCAAACGCAAGAGTTACACGATGATAATCATAGTCGATGACGAGAAAAATCATTACATAGAGGATTCATGTAGGACTTTGAAATTAGAGAAAACTTTGATTTCAGCTCTATTTGAGTCTGTTTCCCCGGATGTTTTTCACTTAGAATATGGTTTGATTAGAGACAAAATTACCAATCAACAGAAAAAAATTGCACTGTTGAGTGGGAATTCCACATTTGAGATTTCGTGCTAGTGAAAAAGAAATGATATTTAAATTTAATCTAATTTATTAATTGCACTGACCCCAACTTGGACCAAATTCCTGTTAAAACTTAACATAAGGCGCCTTTAGATTTTCTCTGGGGAAGCTGGAGACACGCTGGGAATGGCTTGAAGAGGCCACGCAGCGCCAGCATCCTGTGGGGACCCCCACTGTATGCGATCAATCCAGGGGTGTGGCGTCTCAGTAAACACCTGGGAGCAGTTTCTGAGCATGCCAGGCTCAGGGTTGGGGATGTATGGGGCTGATGAGAACGGCTGGTTGAGATACACGGGTAGCTGAAGGGCGGGATTTCTAAAACAATGACTAAAGACAGCAGAAGGAGCTCTTGGATGCAAACCTCGCCGACCTCTTCACTTCCCTTCTAAGCAAGGATGGCGGCACGTGAAGGAAGCAGCACTTAAGTCGGGGCTGCGGCTTCAGGGCTGTGAGGTCCCGCGTCCCTTGCCTGGCCCCACTGGCCCACGGGGACGGGGTAGTTCCAGTAGAGTGGAGAGGAAAGCGTTTTTGACAGGAGCACAAGCTGCCGGCGTGGGCTTCCCTGGGTGCTGCTGACCCCTCCTTGGAAAGGGGAGAGAGAAGCGGTGCTGGTCTCCTGAGGGGGAAAGAGACTGGAGCGGGCAGAGGTTCTGTGTGCATTGGAGTGTGTGTGCTCGCAAGCTCCCAGGTGCCCGTAGGAGACTTCAGTGCTGACGGTGACCTGGGAGAAAAGGGGCAGGAAAGCCTCAGGGCTTGTGACCCACCTGTGTGTGCAGGTGGCCTGTGCCACTCAAAGTGGCTGCTGCTCTGGGCCCGAGTCCCTGGAGTGGTGGGACGGGAGCTGAAGGGGGGGGGGTCGGCCTTCTCGAGTCAGCAGCAAGTGGCCAGCTGCCCACGCTGCTGGGACCTGGGCCGCCCACAGGGGCACTGTGAGGGGCTCTGGGGCTGTGGGACCCTCCCGGGTGGGCTCTGAACCCCCACGGGCCTCATCAGCCCCCACATGTCCTGACTTCCTGAGAGAATGCAGGAAGCATTGGGACCTGGCGCAGAAGGGCTGCCAGCCCTGGTGCAGGCTGGGGACGCCCGTGGAGAGCCTGGCCCCTCACGGCCGGGCCACAGCTTCCTCAGAGCAGCCCAGAAGGCTGGCCGGAAAGATGCAAGTCACCTTGTCCCCATCGTTTGGTCGTGACTTCATCTGTGAAATGACCGCATTTCCATGGTGGCTTTCCCTGTAATGATTGCTAAATGCCTCCTAAGCAGCGCCAGTCTGTCCTGGGAAGGACTTCACGTCAGGGTGTGAGAGGATAGTGCTGAGGCCAAAACCAGGCCTGCTCTCTGTGCTTAGTTTTAAAACCTTCTGAACTAAAAAATTTAGGAAAAACAAAAACACATCAACCTTAAAGTGAGCCTCCTTCAGTCTTTGTCCTTTTATATTTGGAAAAGTCACGTTTCCGATCTCCAGGCTCCTCAGAAGGGCCAGTACTTTTTGATTTCAAAATGCCGCAGACTTACGAACAGTCACTAATTCAGTTGTCCACACAGCCTGCAGTAAGCGGTTGATCATGTAGTTGCTGGTAAAGGCTGTGTCCCTCGCAGACCCCTGGGCAGGGCCCCTGCCACCAAGCTGCTGGTGTCAGAGCCCCCGGGGGACTCAGGCAGTCAAGCAGAGGGCTGCTCAAACCCCAGTTGCCGACAATGACAGTCGATCCCTGAGCTCTCCAGTTTTTTCCAGGCGCTGAAGATGAGACCATGGCCCTTGGGGTCGGCTCTTGAGTGAGTGGCCCACCCCTCAAAGATTTGAAGCTGCCTATAAAGTTGCATAATACAGTAGAAAATGCCTGTGATGGAAGGGATCCGAGGAAACACCTCAGGCTGGGCAGGGAGGGACAGCACGGGACCCGCCACCAGCCTGTGGAAGGATCTCGTGTTTCCCGGAGGCCCCGCAGCCCAGGACCTTTGGGGTGAAGGCAGCGAGGTACAGGTTGGAGGTGCATCAAGGGGAGCCAGGGCCACAGAGCTGGAAGGGGAGCCTGGACGATGGCCAGAGGAGCCAGGGTGGAGCGCTCTCTGGACAAGTGGGCCGGGTGGGGTGGCCCCAGAGCCGTCCTCCAGCCTCGGCCCCTCACAGTGGTGGTCTGCAGCCTGTCGTGGCCCAGCTGGCCTGGCACAGCCCCCAAAAGGCAGAGTCAGTGTGGCATACAGACACCACAGCAGGACGTGCAGTGGGGGGGCGGGGGGGCACAGCAATTCGTCAGGCTGCTGGCCTCCACGAGCGATAGCCAAGGAAGGGGCTTCTGGAATGTGGCGGGGGACAGCACACTCTGGTTTCCTCACTTTAGAAAATGTCTAAACCTCCTTTCAACTCAGAGGAGTGAATTCCCATCAGAAATCCATTGTGTCTTTGAGGATTCCTTCCACCGAGGTGTCCTGGTGAGCCCGAGGTACCTCGTGGGGCAGCTCGGACAGGAAGCATGGGCCGGGGCCGCCTCCCCAAGCCCTGTGCCCTGTAGCCACTGAGTCTTCCCTCCTGGGGCCCCGGGAGCCACGGCCGGCACCCACACCTGACTGCAAAGGCCTGGCGTGGGCCGCGGGCTGAGGAGGGGGCTCAGGGCGGCTTCTTGGTCACGGAGGTTTCCCCGTGCAATAAACCTAGCTGTAGAGCTCGCCAGCCACGGAGTGGTGATGCTCGCACACATTGTAAAAGCCCTGGCAGGATTCTAGTCGTTGGCCCTAAGCTGGCGCCCCAGCCCCCGCGAGGCCTTCGGCCGGTATCTGGCGGAGCGGAGCCCTGCGGTTTCTTGTGCACTGTGCATCCAGCTCCTCCGGTCCCAGTACAGGAGGACTGTGTGCACACAGCTGGGCAGCGTCTCCGGGCAGCGGCACGGGCAGCCCCCTGGCGTGGGGAGCAGTGGTTTTGGTGGCGAGGAGTCGACATTTATTTACCATGAGCCTCAGTTAGCCAGTGGTTATTGGGCAAAAAGTTAGAGACACATTCTTCCACAAGTTATAATTTTAAAAATTGTGCAAGATCTGATATGCCAAGACCCCGAACCTAACAGATCTGGAGGGCCTCGTCCTAGAAGCTAATGTCAACAGTCGAGATGAACACCTCTCTCCTGTGGTTTTAAATTCCTGGGTGTCTGTTGCTGCCTTTTGGCCAGTGGTAGCGAGAGCTTTGCACTCTTACTCATTTGTGACCATTGTCTGTGTGAAGTGACTTACAAACGAGGAGGGAGCCTGGAAGCCACGTTGTGATCCCTTGAAGAGGAGGGCCACGGGAAACGGAAGTGGTTTTCCCCGTGAGTGCAGGCAGGGAGGCGTTCTGGGCCCCTGCGCACTGTCCTCACAGGGCCGGGGGTGCCCCAGGGGCGGATTGTGGTTCACTCCTCAGGCGCCTGCCTAGTAGGTCTTGCAAAAGCACATCCGGCACACGCGTGCTTACGTTTTCTGGGGGGAGACTGTGCAGCATTGATACAGCCTGGGCATTGATTTTGCCTTGAAAAAGCACGTGTGTGTTTAAATAAAGGAGCAACAGCCGGCAGCCCCCGTAGCCTCACGGGCTGGCAGCAAAAGCTGCGCGCGCCCCGGTGCTGCGTTCCGATCTCCAAAGTGCCCGTTAGCCGCGCCCTTTGCCGGGGCCAGCCCTGGTCACGCCGCAGATGCAGGCTGCCAGTCCCCGGAGAATTCACGTGAAAGGCCGAGGAGAGATCAAGACAGTTCATGCCAGCTGCTCCCGCCAGGCTTCCCCGGGACTTCAGGCGCCGTCGCTCACGTGGAATGTCGCATCTTGCACACTAACGGGAACCGTCTGGCCCGCGGTTGGGGAGCCAGCATGCTGCTTCCTACACATGGCCTCGGGGCCAGGCCCGGGATCCTTGAGGCCAGGTGCCACTGTCTGTCCAGATGCCAACCAGAGGCCGGCCCTGCACACACAGAGACCCTGCCGGTGACCTCTCCTCCAGGGGCCTCTGACCCTGCCAGCCACAGGGCACGGAGCCACCGGGCCACTCGGAGGGCTTCGGAAGCCACATTGCCTTTTTTGGCAAGGTAGTTTTCCAGAACTCTCAGGCCCAATTTGGAATTTAACCTTAATTTCCATGGGAATAACACTATTAAGTGGCTCCGTAAGTAGCCCCCAACCCAAACTCAGCAGAAATGTTGACACATCACTTGCCAAGGGGTCTGAAGCCAACAGACGTTCCTGGGCATTGGGTGAGCTTAGAGAATTGGGTTAGGGGTGCACCACCATTTTCAAAGCTCTAGGTAGCTAGAAAGGGCCCCTGGAACACAGAGCACATCTCATCTGGGCGCAGGCACCTCGTCCAGGTGGTCTGGGTGTCTAAGTGTCCACAGGGGACGCAGGAGAGGCCCTGGAGCATCGGTGCCTCTTAGTCCATCGTCAGGACTTCTTACTCATTCGATGCATCCCATTGAAAACTGAGGGGTGCTCAGGAGCGGCACATTATTTATTGGCAGTTCATTTTTCTTAAGACATGCCAGTTCCATCAGCTTCATTAAGTTCGTTTAACAAATAAAGAGGACCACCTTCATTCTTGGGATTCAGGGACCCCGCACGAGCAAGACAGAACCCTGCCTGAGGGGTACCTGGGCCTTGGGTGGGTGAGAGGAAGGCAGGTGGGTGTCCATCCAAAGAGGGCGGTCAGAGGTCTGCCTGGGGGAGGGGCACTGGCCCTCCTGGTGGTTTCCGACTGCTTGGGACAGTGCAAGGGCCTCAATGGCCAGCATCAAGTTCATGAGCTATTCGTTGTCATGGAGACACCTGCAAATAAGTGGAACTTGCCCCCCTCAGAGGGCGGCGCCTCCCACCCCACCAGTGCATGGCCTTAGCCAGCCTTCCCTAAGTGGCACCTCAGAACTGTTTTCTTTGGCTCAGAAAATTATTGTAAATATATCTATTTACTGTGGTGTTGAAATTGGTAGGTTATCCCCCCTCCTCTGAAGATTACCAAGTCTCTGGGGGCCTTTCAAAACCTAGCGGTAACCTCCCTGGGCCTATTACACTGTTTTGTTTTTGATTTTGATTTTCTTAGAGGTAGTTGTGGGTTTCCTCCACCCATCCCCACCCCCGTGAGTCCCAGCTAAGGAAGCCGCATGGAAGTCTTGGGCTCTCACTGCGGCCGCCGGGGGCGGCAGTGCTGTGCCGAGTGCCCTGGACCTCTGCAGCCGAGAGCCACGCCGGGGGCCAGCACAGCCCTGTTGTCCAGCGGCACCGGCACCTCGCCCTGGCCCTGTGCCTTGGAGCCGGCGCGGAGGTTTGCCCCTCTGCTCTTTCATACAATCTGCAGGGCCACACCGCCACGGTGCTGGATGGCAAGAGCCCCTCGGCGCAACGTGGGTGCAACGTGCCGGCTTGCCAGTATTTCTTAGGGGCTCGTTTGATTCTAATTCAGAAGGATTTTTAACCCCCGCGTTTAAAGACCTTGCTTGGAAAGTCCATGTTATTTCCATTAACATCAATGAGTTTTTCACGTATCCAAATATCTCCTATCGTGCTTTGAGAATTGAAGCCCAGCATGCCTTAAAAGCAGAGGAGCTTGCTCTCGACACTGGAGTTTTGCAATGATTTGACATGTCCTGGAAGAAATTATCTTTCAAGAAAGTCAGTTTAGTGATTGAAATCAATTAATTCCACATTTCTGTGTCATAATTTATTAACCTGAGCGGCTTGCTGCCCGCCAGCCTCCGTCTACAAACTCCCGAGGTCTACGTGCACCTTCTCTCGGTGCACTGAAATCCTCCTCCCTCCCTCGGTTTGGAGCCTCACCCTGGGCTGAAACCTCCCCACGGACCCCTGCGAGGAGTGGTTTGGAGGCGCCCCCGCGAAGCTTCCCACGGGGCTGGAAGCCTCTGCTGGATGCTGCCTGCGCCTTGGCCGGGCTCCACTCAGCGTGCTCTGAATACGTTTGTTGGAGAGTTCGTGGTGGTAACAACAGCAGCAAAAACTCCTTCGCTTTGATTTCATGATCTTGTTTCAGAAAACACTCGGGTGTAGCAGTGTCGGTACCCGGTTCATTTTTCCAGGTGCCTTTGCTTGGAAATAGAACAGATCTTGCCCTAGATCGGCCGCGTTACAGATTTAGAGTCTTGGCTGAACTCTCCAGGGAGCCCAAACGATCCCCTTTGTTCATGAGAAAGGACCTGAAAGGCACACGCCCCGCATGCTAGTTCCGAGGCGGCCGAGTGGGTGTGGAATTCTGAACAGCTTAGCCCGAAGAGGCCGCAGTGGCTCCCGGAAAAGCTTTTCGGAAGCAATATTAAACTGCAGAAGAAGTGTTCTAACGTGAATAGACTGACATGTAAAACAGAAGTAAAAATGAAAAGTCTACATTTGAACCAAAGGCCTGCTTCAGGATTAGCTCTTTAAATAGAGCACTGAAACCGTGGAGTGCCAAATCAGAGGGGCCAGGGCCGGTAGCCCGAGCCTCCCCCCTCCCCACTTCCGTATGGTGCTTCAGCACCCAGAAGAGAACGCGGCGTTTCTCTCCAGCTGCCCAGAGAGTGAAGGCTTTTTGCGGGCCTTCGGCCCTGTTCTAAAACAGTCAATAATCATAGTGTGTGACGTTTACTCTTTTTTAAAATATATTTTTATTAGAGAGGTTGTGAGCTTAAAATACAATCATGCACATGTGTGGAATTCTCATCCAGCACCCCACCACCAATGCACTACATTGTTGTGGAACATTTGTTACAGATTATGAGATAATATCATCAGACTATTACCACTAACTGTGGTCTATAGCATACATTTGGTATATTTTTTCCATACGCCTCTATTATTAACACAGTATTTCTTTGGCATTGATGAAAGAATATTACAGCATTGCTGTTGACTATAATCCATAGGTTACATTAATTGTATTTTTCCCATGCTTCTCCACATTCTTACAACCTTGCAATAGTTAGGTACATTTGTTCTAGTTCATAGAAGGACATTCTTCTGTTTGTACTATTAACCACGATTCTCATCCACCTCGGGGTCCACTATCTTATTCAGTCCTTAGATTACTCTAGCTTACTTTCAATTGACATTTACATCCGTAGACTACCCTTTTCAGCCACAGTCTCATTTATAAACCAGCCGCATTAGTTCTACTCACTATAATGTATTACCAACAACTTGGGTTGTTTCCATCTTTTGGCAACTGTGAATAACGCCACTATGATATTGGTGGGCAGGGGTCTGTTTGCATCACAGTTTTCAGTTCTTCTGGATATGCTCCTAGTAGAGGAAGTGCCGGATCATATGGCAGCTCTGTGTTTAGCTTCCTGAGAAAACACCAAATTGTCTTCCATAGAGGCTGCACCATTTTACATTCCCACCAACAGTAAAGGAATGTTGTTATTTCTCCACATCCTCTCCAGCACTTACTGTTTTCTGTATTTTGGGTATTGGCCAGTCTATGCTGTGTGAGATGATATGTCATTATTGTTTTGATGTGCATTTCCATAATAGCTAGTGATATGGAACATTTTTTCATGTTTTTTGGCCATTTGTATTTTCCCTTTGGAGAAATGTGTATTTAAGTCTTGCCTATTTTTTATTTGGATTGCTTGCTCTTTTATTGTTGAGTTGTATGATCTCTTTATGTAGAATGGAAATCAAACCCTTCCGGATATGTGGTTTCCAAGTATTTTCTCCCATTGAGTGGGCTGCCTTCTCACCTTCTTGATGATGTCCTTTGAATCACAGAGGTGTGAAGCGGTCCCTTTATCCATGTTTTCTTTCATTGCTCGTGCCGTTGGTGTAAGGTTTAAGAATGCACCATCTGCCACAGGCCTTGAAGATGTTTCCTTATATTTTCTTCTAGCAGCTTTATGGTTGTAGATTTTATATTTAGGTCTTCGATCCATTTTGACTTAATTTTTGTATAGGGTGTGAGATAGGGGTCCTCTTTTTTTCTTTTGTCTATGGATAACCAGTTCTCCCAGCACCATTTGTTGAATAGACTGTTCTGCCCCAGCTGCGTGGGTTTGACAGGCTTGTCAAAAATCACTTACCCATAGATGTGAAGGTCTGTTTCTGAACCATCAATTTGATTCCATTGGCCTATGTGTCTCTCTTTATGCCAGCACCATGCTCTTTTTACCACTGTAGCTAGGTAATATGATTTAAAGTCCGGAAGTGAGAGAGTCCTCCAACCTCACTCTTCCTTTTTAAGATGTTTCTGGCTATTCAGGACCCTTTACCCTTCCAAATAAATTTGATAATTGTGTTTTCCATTTCTTTAAAAACTGCTGGTGAAATTTTTATTGAGATTGCATTGACTCTGTATATCAATTTGGGTAGAATTGACATCTTAACGATATTTAGTCTTCCAATCCATCAGCATGGAATGTTCTTCCAATTATTTAGGTCTTATTTTATTTCTTTTACCAATGCATTGTAGTTTTCTTGATACAAGTGCTTTATGTCCTTGATTAAGTTTATTCCTAAATTTTGATATTTTTTAGTTGCTATTATAAATGGGATTTTTTTCCCTGACTTCCTCCTCAGATTGCACATGACATTTACTTTTTATACTGTAGATTCCAGCTACCATTTCTCTTTTCAGGCCTAAGTTTATAATTACCTCCTCTTTGTTCTTTCCTTTTTACCCATTTCTGATTTTTTAGCTCACCGCCAATTCGGTCTCATTTCTCTGTACTCATTTATCATCCTTCCTTTTACTTTCCCAGGCCACATGTGAGTGTAAACCCTTCCGCAGTTAAAACCCTGACACTGGCCTCCTAGGTAGCCTGGTCCTGGCAGAGTGGGTGTCAGCCCTTTGTTGCCAGGCAGTAGCATACTGCAAGTGCACTTGACTGATGGAGTCACTTGACTGATGTAGCTGTGCCTCTGGGAAGAAGCGAGTGGTAGTTCCTGCCTGCAGGAAACTATTTTCCCCTCGAACTTGAGTTGAAAAGCTAAACTTGCAGAGCATTCGAGAGCAGACGTAGAACTGCCCTTCTTCGGCTTCCACTTGCCCCTCTTCCTCACAGCATAGCTTCCCTTGCAGCCTGCTCGGGCCCATGGCCCGTGGCCCTCATTGGAAGTGACTCCACCTTTCCTTCCATCATGCCTCTACTTGAGGTTTTCATAACGTGGAATAATGCTTACAAATGAGGTAAATGGGACCTGGTGAAGTGATGCCCCAAAACATGTGACAGCATCAAAGAAAACCTTTTCCTGTTGATGAAGAGGAGCCAATCAAGTTTACATGGCCGCAGCACGGACTATCTCTTTCTGGAGAATGCTTGTGTGTCACCGATTTTTTATTGTTTTCCCTTTCTTTGACTTGAACATCAAAGAAGCAACACATATGTATTATTAAAAAATCTTCAAATAACGTCACCATTTAAAAATGAAATCTTTCCAGAGGCAACCACTCCTGTTTCTCTCAAACCTGTTTCTATTGTTGTAAACGTGCTTCCATATTCTTACGTAACTTTATCAGAAAGGTGTACTTCTCTTTTATATATTTTCTTTTGTGAATAGGATTTTAACTTAATAAAATAGCATAGATTTTCAGTAGCTGCACATTGTTCCCTGTGATGGATTATGATTTATTAACCCTTCCCACATACAGCAGAAATTTAGTTATTTGTCTACCTTTTTTGATTATACAGAAAATGTTACGAGAATTCATGTGTATCTATATTTCTGTGCCATATTCTGTGGGATGGTTTCTGGAGGAGGCAAATTACTAGGTGAAAGGGCATGCGCATTTAAAATTCTTATGGCTAGAGTCCAGACATCCTTCATAAAGGCATACCAACTCATACCCCCAGCAGTCAGGAAGGGTGGCCATTTGTCCTCCACAAAATGTGAGATTTTAAAATGTTTTTTTTTTCCTCATCTGTATTTCTTTGATAACTGTTGAAGTCATGCATCTCATTTTTGTTTATTGGCCACCTGTGTTTTTTCTCCTTTGACTTATGTGTATGCTTATTTTTCACGTTGTCTTTTAATATTTTGATTTAGTAGCTCTTTTTACAGTAAGTCTATTAGTTTATTCTACTCTGTATTCCTTTAACTATTGAAAGGTGTCTTGGGCACACTGGAGTTTTAAATTTTCACATAGACCAACCTGATAATCTTTCTATTGACGCTTTTGAGATTTGCATCGTGCTTTGAAAGGTCATTACTTCTGCATGATTGCAAAAACTATTATCATTTGCTTATAGTACTTTTATTTTTGAAATAATTTTAATTAACCTGTAGTTTATTTTTGTGTATGATCGAGATATAGTCCAAAAAAATGTTTTCCTGTATAGTCAGTTTTTCCACCTCTCCTCCTAACTGAATTTTCCTGTTTTATACTAACCTCGCATATATGTGGCCGATATATGGACTCTTTTCTGTTCCATTGTTGTGTTTGCTGATTTCCAGGCCAGCTCTTCATTGTTAATAAATAGAGCTCTTAATTACAGTTTGATATGTAATGTTATGTTTTTCCTTTTTCTTTTTAAACATTTACTTGGAGGTGGGGACTTGGGAAGAAGAATAGTATGCAAATAGCCTGACAAAACAGGGAGAATACAACCGTAGAGTAAGATCATGGCCTATTGTGTAGGTACTAGGAGACAGAGGAGAGAGTGAAAGGTTAGCTCAGGAAAAAAGGGATCACAGTATGGTGATAAGTCATCCCAGTTTTCCTGGGATTCACAAGCTGCTGGGGAATGGGATTTTAGTTTGATTTTAGTTTTCTTTACACAGAAAGTCCAGGTTAAACTGGGACAGGTTGGTCACCCTAGATTAAAGTCAGTATAAAAGATACAATGAAAAGCTAACCATTAGAACAAAAATGTAAGCTTTCCCCAGGACAGAAAGAGCTTGAGAGAACCAGCAAAGAAGACCAAGCAAGTAGAAGAAGAAACACAGTAAATATAATACACACTGTAATTAAAACATAAAATAATATGACAGAGTTGAGACCAAACATATCAGCGGTATCAATAAATGTAAAGGGGCTTAACTTGCCTATTAAAATAAAGAGATTTTCAAATTGGCCTGTAAAGCAAAACACAGCTCAGTGCATATACAACCTACACACCTAAAAGACACCTAAAACAGTTTTGGAAGGATCAAAATAAAGGGCGGGACAATGATGAATCAGGCAAATGGAATCAACAAGAAAGCAGGGGCTGCAGTCCTAACGTCAGACCAGATAGAAATCAGCCCAAAAAGCATTAAAAGAGATGAATAAGGACACTATAAAATGCCAAAAGCCACATGGACAATTAAGATAGAACACTTGTAACAGAAACCACATGTATAAAGCAGAAACTGGGGCATATGCAAAGAGAAATAGGTAGAAATCCACAAATGTTGGATCTGAACATCCCACTCTTACTACAAGGCAAGTCCAGTGGACACGAGTAGGTGATGATCTAGAAGCCCAAAGAATATATGCTTTAATGTGTATATATTGAACCTGGAATAGAGAATACATCTTTTTCTCAAATACACATCAGGTATTCACAAAAAATTATCATAAATTGGTTACAAAGAAAACATGAGTTTCATAAAAGAATTAAGTACACGCAATATTACTTTTATCATAGTGTAATAAAACTAGATATTGTTAATAAAAACAAGGTCCTTTCACCCAGAAATTTTAAAACCTAATATTAAAAAACTTTGGGAGTGAAAGCAAATGTAAGCCAATATTGCAGAATTTCTATAAAATGTTAATATAAACACTTACATATAAATGATATCTTTAAAGCAATAATTAGAGGAAAATTTATGGCTGTCGACACCTATGTCAGTAAAAATGAAAAAATAAAAATTAATGAAAGGCACCCCAAACTCAGAAAAAAGACTCAGAAAAAAAACAAAAGGCAAGCCAAAAAAGTATAAGGGAAATAATAAAAAGCAGGAAAAAATGAAGTATAGAAGAGAAAAACATGGCTTAAATTAATCAAGTGAAGCCCTGGTACTTTAATTTAAAAAAAGTCAAGACGGGTAAATCACCAGTTAGTTTTTTCAAGAAAAATGGAGAAAACACAAATATACAGAACAATAAATGACAACTGGAAAATAACTTTTGATATAAGGAAAATGTTTTAAAAGCACAAGAGAACAATTTGCAATTTGAAAATGTATATAATTAGGGGGAAAAATATTAGTTTTGCCCAAACTAGCCTCAGTAGATATAAAAAGTTAAAAAAAAAAAATTTCCAGGGAAGAAATAGAGAAACATTATCAAGGAACTACTCCACAAAAAAAGCATCAGGTCCAATTAGTTTCATAGGGAAATTTTATTAAACTTTTTGATCATATAGTCTTAGTGCTTCATAAATTAAGCATAAAAAGTGAAGGGAATTGTCCCATTTTTTAATGAAGCAAATATAACATTGAATCTAAACCTGATAAAGATAGCACACAAGAAAATTAAAAGCCAGTATTACATGGGAATATTTGTGCAGAAATATAAAATAAAATATTAGTTAACAGATTCTGACATTTTTAAAAATAGTTTAATATATTCTGACATTTTTTTAATAGTGTAATATACTTTGACCAAGTGCAGTATAGACCAGGAATGCAAGGGCGGCTTGTTATTAGGAAATCTGTTAATATAATTCATATTACCACGAGGTCCAATGAGAAAAATCATGATTTTCTCAAGTGATGCTGAAAAACCTTTGATGAAATTTAACACCATTTGTAATAAAAAGAAATCTCTCAAAATAAGAATGTGACATTTATAAATGTATCTACCTCAGTCTTTATGCCTGCATCTTACTGAATGGGGAATCGCTAGAGGCATATCCATCCACCTCAGGATCAAGACGACAATGCCCCTGAGTACTACGATTTAATACCATGCTGCAGGTATAAGCAGACGCACACAGCCAAAAGAAAACAGTTGGAGGCATGAAATTAGTGACATAGAAGTAAAATTCTCTCTTTGCAGATGACAATATTATACATGGAAGACCTACAGTATAAGAATTCAGCAATATAGCAGGATAAAAAATTAACATGCAAAAAATCAATAGCCCTCATATAAACAAGCAAAACTACTTCTAAGATATGATGGAAAAGAAAACCCGTTTAATTAGCAACAAAAAACGTAATACTTAATGAGAAATTTCAAAATTTTTATGAAGAGAACAAAATACACATGTACAAGGTTATGCATTATAACATTATTTGTAATTATGGGTCTTGGAAACACCTTGAATGACCAGATATGGGAGATTAACAGAATAAACCAGGGTGCGCCAAAGTTCCCTGCAGCTATAGCGTGAGGAGGACTTTCCGCATCTGACTTGCCCTTATTTCCAAGGTATTTGAGCCTATAGAGCGCACTAATTTATTGTTGTAGAATTGAGGGGAAATAAAAAGATTATACACTAATCTTATTTTTTTTCCAACAACAAAAGACAGCATAGGAAGAGTAAGCCGGGAAACAGAGAAATTATTTCTTTGCCTGAGATGGGGGAAACGGAATGCAAGGAACTGTGAGGCAGCTGACACTCTTCAGAATAATCCTCTTTTATAGTTTGGATGTTTTGAAGCCTGTTCATGTTCTCCATAGCCTAACAATAAATTATGTCTTACATTAAATCAACAAGGGTGAGGGAAAAAGCCTACAAGTGAATTTTAACAAAAACTGATGACCCCGACTGTGTTGTGAATGAATGTGGTAGCCACACAGGGGACCGAGTCGGGGGCCTCTGAGGCACTCTGCCCTGATAGTGTCGGAAATACTGTGGGCATCCCGAAGAAATGCGTTGGTATTTGGGGGCCAGAGTTGCCCTGGGGAGGAAGGGGCTCATGGGAGCCTTGGGCAGCACAGAGGAGGCTTGTGGAGTTGGACTGGCTTTGTGGCTGGGAACATGAAGCCATGTCTAAAGCATACACGGTCGAGCTGTGTCCCTCCAAGAGCCTGGAGGCAGGGGTACCCGGTGACTAGGAAGATGCCTAGTTCCCGTTCACCGCGGAAAGGATCCACTGCTACTTGGAGAAATAGTGATTCAAAGACTCAGCAGGGAAGGCACAAAAGGAGCCAGTGACGGTAGTAGAAATAGAAATCACAATCGTAGTAGTAAGAGTAGCAACAACAGTAATAACAGTGGTGATGAAAGTAAGGATAGAGATTATCATTGTAATGATGGTAATTGTAGTAACAGTGACCAAAGCACTAGTAATAGTAATAACAGTAGTAATAATAGTAAGGATAAAGATCATAATTGCAGTAATGATGGTAATTGTAGTAATAGTAACCAAAGCACTAGTAATAGAAATAATAACAGTAGTAATGGAAATTTGAATAGCAGTAGTAATAAGATTAGTAACAATAGTAATAATAAGAGGTAGAGGCAGAAAAGGAAGAAGGGGAAAGAGAAGGAGGAGGAGTCAAAAACAGACAATACCAAGTACGGGTTAAGCTGCCCCGTAAAGGGTACTCTCAGGCACTGCTACTGGAAATGCTAAATTACAGCCACTCTGAAAAAGTTTGGCAGTTTTTAAATGTATTTTATTTTTTTATCAATTTTATTGATCCATGTTAATAAAGCATACAATCCATCCAAAGTGTGCAATCAAAGGTATTAGGTAAGATCACATGGCTGGGCATGCATCACTTCAGTCACTATTAGAGCATTTTCATTATCCAAATAATAAGAAGAAAAACAAAAAGACAATAAAGCCTCTGCCCCTTAATAATCACCTCTCACTCTCCTTCCCCTGTAGTACATAGCTACTATTCTATTTCCATCTCTCTGATGTATTTGTATTTCTATTTTGTATAGATGGAGTCAAACAATATGCAGTACCATTTTTCTAGTTTTTTTTACTTAGTTTATTTCCTTTAATTTTTTAACCCTTAATGGAAGATTATTAATTTATTACTATACACTACTGTCCATAGTCTGCCCTGGTTATGTTTTTGTCTGATACTAACATCTTGTAGCATTAATGTATATATGTTCGGCTTCAAAGAAAGTCTTACATATGCAGTGTCACCCACATTCATATTTCAGTGAAGTTTTGTTGTGCTGTACAGTCCCATGTGACATTTTTTTGCTTTCCTTCTAGTAATATGCATGACCCTAGACTTTGCTTTGTAACCACTGTCATACTCATATATTAGCACTGCTCGTTACAAACCCTGTGATGTGCTCTCACCATTTCTGTTCATTTCCAAAGAGTCACAAGCAACCTTTTCACCAGTTCTGCACAGATTAACCCTCAGCTTTCCATTCTCTACCCTCCTCCTATTTCCTGGTGACCTGTATTCTAGCTATGAGCTCCAGGAGTTTGCATAATATGTTTAGTTCATAATAGCACAATCATGCAGTGTTTGTCCTTTTGTGCCTGGCTGGCATCGCTCAACACAACGTCCTCCAGGTCCATCGGTGCTGTCATATGCTCCACGACCTCGTTTCTTCTCACAGCTGCATAGTAGTCCATCGTGGGCATCCACCACAGTCTATCTGTTCGTCATCAGTTGATGGACATCTGGATTGTTTCCATCTTTTGGCAGTTGGTTTGGGAGTTTTTTTATAAAGTTAAACATACACTTACGTAAAACCCAGCGATCTCTCCTAGATGTTCCCCCAAGAGAAACGAAAACTTAGGCTCACACAGAAACCTGCCCCAGGGGCCCACAGCAGCTTTGCCCCTGGTCGCCCACAGCTGGAAACGGCCATTCCATTCCCGCCCCGGTGCCCCCCGCGTAGAATGGAGAGTGCCCAGCACTAAGGAGCAAGCCACCGACACGCGCGACCTCGGAGGCAAATCCCATGTGCCCGCCGCGCCCCTCAGGGAGGCCTTCGAAGGCGCAGGCAGCTCTGCGCCTGCTCGGGACCTCTCGGGAGCCACAGGGACCAGACCTGAGGGCGGCGGCGGGCCTGGGCTGAGCCAGAGGCAGCCAGCCACGGGGCAGGAGGGCGTTCTTGGGGGATGGACTTCTGTGTCTTGACTGTGGCAGTGGTTATATGACCATAGGCATTTGCCAAAATTAACAAAACTGTGCCCTGAAAAGGGTGGACTTTTACAGTCTCTAAATTATTCCGTTAAAAAATGCCTTTAAAGTCAATGTCATGAAAGACAAAAAATGATCGAGGAACTCTCCCAGCTTGAGGGCGAGGAAAGAGATGTGACATCTAAGGATGATGTGTGGTCCTACATGGGACGAGAAAAATATTCCATGAAGGACATGGTTGGGACAGTTGACAGAACTGGGGTCTGCACTGTATATTCGATAAAAGCATTGTATTTCTGTTAAATTTCCTAAATTTGACAACTGTGCTGTGGAAACAGAACAGGAAATAACACGTGTGACATATACAATCAACTCTCAAATGGCTCAGACAAGATGGATAACAAGGTATGTGTGGAAAGGGAGAGAGGAGAATAAAACATGGTAGCAAAATGATTTTTAAAAAACAGGCAAATGTGGGTAAAGAATATATAGGAGTTTTCTGTATTATCTTTATGACTTTTCTATACGTTTAAAATCAAAGAAAAAATATAAAATAATGAAAAAATTCTACTTACTTTGCTCAATATATCTTTCCACATGGATTTTAGAATCCATTTGTCAACTTCCACTTTTTAAAAATCGAGTTATAATTGCGATTGAAGATGTAGATTAATTTGGGATCACAATGTATTTCTATGTTAATTTTGAAGTAAACTTCATCTTATATCTTCCATCCAGGAGCATGCTGTTTTTCTTCATTTATTCAGCACTTCCTTTGTGTACTGCCATAAAATTTTATACATTTACTCATAGATTCTTTCACATTTTTGTTGCTTTTAGTTGTATATATTTTTAGTGTTTGTTGTTGAGCTCTTCTTACCTCACTGAAATTAATGTTTTTTTTCTGATATAGAAAAGCTGAAGACTCTTGTGTTTGGCCACTTTACTGAATTTTCTTATTAGTTATACTAGTTTCTCAATGCCCTTGAATCCTCTCAGTAGACATTCTTATCTGCAAATGAAAATTGTTTTATTTTCACTTTCTAATGCTCTTATCTGTTACTTCTTTTCTTGCCATGCACTGACTAGGAGTTTGACAGTAAGGCTAAGAGTACTGATATTATTTTGGGGTGTGCCTATACCAAGTGTTCTCGTGACTTAGGTTCTGGTGTTTGATTTCTCCATGTTAAATAGAAGAGAGTAAATAATAGATGATAGTGAACAAAGCTCTTGGCTGCATCCCTACCACAGAGACACGTTTATGGTTTTCTGGAGACCATGGGAAGCCAACAGTGGCCTAACCTTACATAATTAAGATATACTTTATGATATTGCAAAAAATGTCCACAGTCATTGTAATTTTCTTATTTTTAAGTGCTATTATTTTTGGTGAGTTATCAGATTTTTGAAGTGCCACCGTTCTTTTTAACAGTTGTTGTGGTGGAGGTGCTGGTGAATTCTAATACACATGGAGAGAAGCACATGCAGTGAATCCTTGTGTAACCGTCACCCAAATCAAGAGACAAATCCTGTCCAGCCCCTCGGAAGCCCACTGTATCCTCCCTCCCCATCATGCTCCCTTCGTCTCCCATAAGGCGCTCGCTACTCTGATTTTCTTGGTAATCCTTTCTGGCTTTTCTTTATAGTTTACTTTATCACCAAAGCATATAACTTTCAGCACTGTAGTTTTGTTTTGCTTATGTTTTTT
Organism: Tolypeutes matacus; assembly: GCA_026826555.1. NCBI lineage: Eukaryota > Metazoa > Chordata > Mammalia > Cingulata > Chlamyphoridae > Tolypeutes > Tolypeutes matacus. The sequence continues at coordinate 12,581,590 of JAKSZT010054544.1, forward strand.
GTTAACTAGATATAAAGTGAATTATATGTATTTCTTCATTTCAGCTTCTAAAACTCAGGGTTATGTTTGTGAAATTCACCCAGATAATTGCGTGTATTGTTCGTGTCCATTGTCATATAGGACCTCATCCTGCCAGCGCATCACAGTTTCTCTCTGCCATTGCTGGTAGACATTTTGGTAGCTACACGTGTGTCTTTATGAGAATATTCTTGCCTGTCTCCTGGTGCGTTTACAAATGCATTTTCTCTTGAGTGTGTACCTCCAGTGGAGTCACTGGTCATACAAGGGGTTATCTTTAGTAGATGATACCAAACAGTTTTCCAATGTGCTTAAATCAGTGTAACTTCCACCATCAGCATCTATCTCCCGTTGTACCACATCCTTGCCAACATTTGGTGTTATAAGCTTTTTAATTCTAGTCATTTGTTTCGTGTGTTCCTGTATCTACTGGTTTTAGTTAGCATTTCCATAATGACTAATATGGAAATTTTCAAATGGTTATTTGGTTATTTGCCATTTGTCTTTGTCCTTTTTTAGGGGGTGGGGACGGTATTTAGGGCTCTTGTCTGTTTTCCTAATGGGTTGTCTGTCTTTTTATTGATTTGTAGGAGTTCTTTATATATTCTGGATGAGTCCTTTGCTGGGCACATATGTTGGAAATACCTCCTTCTACTCCTTGGCCTTTTCATTCTTTAACAATGTTTTACTGAACAAAAGATTGTAATTTTTAGGTAGTACAATTTTATCAGTCTTTTCATTTATGATTAGTGCATTTTATGTTATGTTTAAGAAGTCATTTCTCTACCATGGAGATCATGAAGATATTCTCCTACATTATCTTCTAGAACAGAGGTTAACAAACTTTTTCTGAAAAAGGCCCGATTATAAATATTTTCAGCTTCATGGCCCATGTATGGTCTCTGTTACATGTTCTTCTATGATTTTTTACATAAAAGCAACCCTTTAAAAATTTAAAAATTAGCCTTATCTTGTGGACTAGACTTGCCTTAAAGAGTCTAATTTGTGTGCCCTTACTCTAGAAGATTCAGGCTTTTTACTTTCACATTTAGGGCTACGATACACTTGTAGTTGATTTTGCTTTGTAATATTTTGTTTTATAGTATGAGATGTAGATCATCCCTAAATGGATATTCATTCATTTATTGAATAATCAGTTCTTTCCTTACAACTATGTAATGGCAGCTTTGTCACAAAGTGAATGAGTATTTTCTGAACTTTCTATTCCATTTTGTTGGTCTGTTTATTCTTGCCCTATACCACTCCTATCTTAATTATTGTAGCTTTATAATGACTCTTGCTATCTGGTATATAGAGTGTTCATTATTTTTATGAATGTCACAGCTATTCCTGACCAAGACATTTCCATTAACATATATGTTTTAGAACCAGTTTGTCATATTCAAACCAAATTTTAAAAACACTTTCTTCTAAATTGAGAATGGATCGACTCTATAGATCAGTTTGGGGAGAACTTTACATTTCAGGTCATAAGATCTGTGAACACGTTGCATTCCTCCATTTATTTAAGTTGTCTTATTTTTTCTCAATTATGATTTATAGGTTTTCTATACAGAGATATTATACATTTTGTTGAATTTATTACTAGTCATGATTATATTTAAATATATTTGATCTTCTATAAATGCTATGTATTTTGTGAGTTGGCACTGTTTCCTTAAGTGTTGGGATTCACTGCTCAAGAACTCTTGATTTGTAGTTTCCTTTAGAAGAAGATTTTAAAAGTATAGGACACTTGAGTCTTTCTGTTTTCTCTTATTTTAGTTTTTTAATAACCTTTGATATTTTTGTTTATTTAATTAATTTGTTTTGCCTAACTGCACCTGGCTAGGACCTCCGGTACAATATTAAATGAAAGTGATGAGAGCAGACCTCTTTCTGAGGAATATCGGTTATAGTTTTTTTCCTTGGTATGTCTTTGTCTGGTTTCAGGGTCAGAGCAATGCTGTGGCCTCATAGAACAAGGTGGGGTGTATGCCTTCCTCTTCTGCTCCCTTCATGAGAGGGATTACTGTAGAGTTGTATGTTTGATAGAATTCTCATGCGAAGCCCTCTAGACCTCTTGTTTTCTTTGTGGGAGGGTATATAAGTATAAATTCCATGTATTTAATAAATGTAATGCTATTAAGATTATTTCTTAAGTAAATTTTGGTAATTTATGTCTTTTAAGAAATGTTTCCATTTCATCTAAGTTGTCTAATTTAGAGGTTTAATCTAATTCATGATATTCCCTTATTGTCCTTTTAATATCTTTAGAATCTTTAGTGATGCCAACTCTCATCACTGATAGTTATACTTTTTTCTGATCAGTCTGGCTAGATGTTTATTAATTTTATCTTCCCAAAGATCCTGCTTCGGGTTTCATTGATTTTCTCTGTTGCTATTCTGTTTTATATTTCATTGATTTCCTCTCTGATATCAGTCCACATGCATGTAATTTAAATCAGCATTTTCATCATTTGGAAGGCATTTATAAAATTCTATTAGATTATTCTCTTGATATCTGCCTTTTAGTATGTCACTACATCACAAATTAATCAATTCCATTTAAAGATTAGGTGGAAGCTCAGTGGCAGGATTTTGAAACAAGGGAAGTTCCTTTGTACTTGCATGGGGTCAAACAAACACTGTAGTTTGGGCTGAAAAGATATATCTGCTATAAATTTATGTGGGAATGGAGATCTTGGAACTGTATAAAGTAGCTTGCCATTTCTTATGATTCAAACTTTACTTGTCATTAAAATAACTTTGTCACCGTTTAAGCACTTAAGTATTGTTTTCCTTCATAATTTTATAATCCATTAAAATACATTGTATGTCTCCTGCTAAAGCTGATTTCCCAAGCTATAAAGTATTTGATGATAGTGATTGAAGGCAATGCTCATTTAGAAACATTTTAGATCAGCCCTGAGCCCAAATATAGAAATAAAACTTTACCATTACTAAGTCTTTGAAGTCTGTGGTAGGGTAAATCAGAATATTCAACTTTTTCTAATAAAAAATATACAGAATGGATGAGGATTAAGTCCATGACAGTAAATAAAGTTTACTATTGATGTTCTTTTTTAAATAACACATGAAAAACTCAACTATTTTCTAAACAGTGCCTGCTGATGGGTTATACAACGAATAGGTGTAAGTTTTAAATGCCCTGTGTTTTAACAAGCTTTGTAAATTTATCCAACTAAGCCTTTTCCTGCTTCACATTTTTTTACCACTGTCACTTGTAGCACATCTTAGTAGATTCCACTTCAGGATATACTGAATTGATTTTTACTCAACTTCTTTGCAAGTATTCCTTCAGTTGTTTTTTCCATACAGAATATCTGTAGAGACAAATCTTCAGTTACTTCATAGTTGGCAGTGACTCCTCAAACAGTTGAGCAGTTATCAGTAACATCTGTTGATTCATCAGGAGCCAAGGAAAATCACTTGAATTTCATTTCTTGTTTTTGACTACAGATACTTTTCACAGTGTCCTCAAATCTTACATGAACTCTTTTCACCAAAAGACTAATGGCCTTAATTAAGTAAGTTTATTTTCTGGGGTTATATTTCTTTGACATTGCAACCAAACACAATTTAATTAACTCACCATCAATAAACATCTCTCCTTGCTTGGCTAACAAATGAGCTGCTTAGAAATTTACACATTTTTGCTTTTTATTTCTGTTAATTCAGCTTTCATGAAATACTCTGTTTTGAATATTCGAGTTTTTCTGACTATTGCTTCCTGGGAGCTGGGAATATTGTGCTTGATGTTCAGTGTGATAACTTTAATGTTTATTGTACTCTTTTAGCAAAGCTCTTCTGTCATTGAATAATAAACAATATTTTGCCATCTGATTCAATAACAAAATATTCCACATTCCACTATGCCTTCAAAGCAAATTTAAAGTCCACTTTCCCTTATTTTCTTGTTTTTATGTGATGGATATGCACTGATAATGAAGGAAAATAAAATGCATGTACATAAACACATGTGACATGCAGTATGTTAAGTTAGAATTGCACCACTGCGATTTGTACAGAGAAGAGTGCACTACGCCTGGTTTATGTTGGAACTATTCAGCTCTGATATTGTAGCCAAAAAGCAGCCATAGATAATAAGTAAAGTAGAATGTGACTGTGTTTCAAGAAAACTTTACTTATGAATACTGAAATTTGAATTTCATATAATTTTTATATGTCACAAAATATCCTTATCTTCTTTTTCAAACATTAAAAAAATGTAAAGACCATCATTAGCTCGAGGGCATCATAAACATAGGCCTGGGGCTGGATTTGGCCTGTGGGTCATAATTTGCCAACCCTTGATCTAAGCTTTCACCCTAAGAAACTAGAAAGAGAAGAGAAAATTTAAAACCAAACCAAGTAGAATAAAGACCATAATAAAGAGCAAAAAAGGATGCAATTGGAAACAGAAAAAAAGACATCAGCAAAACACAAAGCTTGTCTTTTGAAGAAATCAATAAAAATGATAAAACTATTGCAAAACTGATCAAAAAGGGAGTAAGAGGGGGATATAGAAGGCACAAATAATGCTTACTGGGATAAAAAGGAGAAATCAGTATAGATCCTACAGATACTAAGAAGGAAATATAAATTATTTTATGCCAATAAATGTGATAGATGAAATGGACACATTCCTTGAAGTACACAAATTATCAGAGCTCTCTAAGGAATAAGCGTGTTGCTTGCTGTGGCCATTCTATACATTTATCATTACTTATCAAACTGTCTACCCAAAAAGATCGAATTTTGCTGTTAGGTAAATTTTACCTCAGTATATCTGACTTGTAAAAAATTGTTTTTATGCATCCAATATTCATTTTAATTTACACACAGATAAGTACTCAAAATTCATTCCTTCCAGTTTATTGTGCTACGTTTTGCTGCCATCTGTGCCCTTGAGGTCATTTTAGAATGCCTACTGAGAAACTCTGCTCAGCTCTACATTCAGTGCTGCACAGCCCACCCATTTCGTTTTCTTTTTTTTTTTTTTTCAACAAATCAATTTTATTGATATATATTAATAAAGAATAATTCCATACAAAGTGTACAAAGTATATAATCAATGGTATTCAGAATAATCACATAGTTGTGCATTCATCACTTCAATCATTTTTAGAGCATTTTCATTATTCCAGTAATAATATTAAAAAACCCAAACAAACAAAATCATCACCTGTCAATCTCTCTGTGCCTCCCCTGCCATACATAGCTGCTCTTCTGTTTCCTTCTGTCTAGTTTATTTGTATTTAGATTTTGTAAAAACAGTCTTATATATGCAGTATCATTCACATTCGTATTTCACATGAGGTTTCACTATGTTGTACAGTCCCATGTTACAGTTTTTAAGCTTTCCTTCTAGTAATATATATGTCCTTAGATTTTCCCTTCCAACCACTGTCATACCCATATAATAGCTCTGCTAGTTATATACATCATAATGTGCTCTCACAAACTTTAAACCAATTCTGCACAGATTAACTATCAACTTTCCATTCTCTACCCTCATTCTATTTTCTGGTGACCTATATTCTAATTATTAATTTCATGAATTTACATAATATATTTAGTTCATAATAGCACAATCATACAGTATTTGTCCTTTTGTGCCTGACTTGCTTCACTCAACATAATGTCTTCCAGGTTTATCCATGTTGTCATATGCTTCATGACTTCATTTCTTCTTACCGCTGCATAATATTCCATAATGTATATACACCACAATTTGTTTATCCATCCATCGGTTGATGGACAATGCCACTATAAACATTGGTGTTCAGATGTCTATTCGTATCACCGTTCTCAGTTCTTCTGTGTATATACCTAGTTAATGGTATTGCCAGGTCACATGGCAAGTCTATATTCTCTATATTCACCTTCCTTAGGAACTGCCAAACGGTCCTCCACAGTGGCTATACCATACTACATTCCCACCAACAATGAATAAGTGTTCCTATCTCTCCACACCCCCTCCAACATTTACAGTTTTCTGTCTTTTAACAGTCAGTCTTAAAGGTGTAAAATGATATCTCATTGTAATTTTGATTTGCATTTCCCTAATCGCTAGTGATGATGAACATTTTTTCATGTGTTTCTTTGCCATTTGTGTTTCTTCTTTGGACAAATGGTTTTTCAAGTCTTTACACATTTTTTAATTGGGTAGTTTGTCTTTTTATTGAGTTGTATGATCTCTTTGTATAGCATGGATATTAAATCCTTACCAGATATGTGATTGCCAAATATTTTCTCGCATTGAGTCAGCTTCCTTTTCACCATTTTGACAAAGTCCTTTGAAATGCAAAAGTGTTTTTTGTTTGTTTGTTTGTTTGTTTGTTTGTTTGTTTTTGAGGTACTGGGGCCAGGGATTGAACCCAGGACCTCGTATGTGGGAAGCCGGTGCTCAACCCCTGAGCCACATCAGCCCCCGTGAGTTGGTTTTTTTGTTTGTTTGCTTGTTGTCTGTTTTGTTTTGTTTTTAGGAGGCACCGGGCATCAAACCTGGGACCTCCCATGTGGGAAGCAGGTGCTAAACTGCTTGAGCCCATTCACACCCAAATGTGTTTAATTTTGAGGAGGCTCCATTTATCTGTTTTTTCTTTTATTGCTCGTGCTTTGGGTGTGAGGTCTAAGAAACCACCATCTGCCACAAGGTCTTTAAGATGTTTCCCTAAATTTTCTTCTAGGAGTTTTATCCACTTTGAGTTAATTTTTGTATAAGGGGTCCTCTTTCTTTCTTTCAGTTCTCCCAGCACCATTTGTTGCCTAGACTGTTCTGTCCCACCTGGGTGAGCCCACCCATTTCTGAAGGCTGAACTCAAATTCCTCAGGTTTTTGTGGGCAGACAAACCCCCTTTATTTTAAGTGCTCTGTTAAGGTATCTTCCTCACAGTGCTACCAGCTCACCCTTTAGCCCAGAGGCCAAGTGTGGCCGTGCATCCGCTCTGCATCCTGGCATGTAGGCGCGTCTCTCCCTCGGTCTCTGGTCTCTGGGCGTGGCGATTTCCAAGGCCCAGCCCTTAGGTGCCAACCAAGATTAACTTGATGCCAGCACAGCTTAGGCGTTCTCTTGGCCTTAATGTATTAAAGAAATTGCCACCGTGTATTTTGAAATCATTGGGAAGTGAAATTAAATGGAATATATGATTTTTTTGAGATACCAGTTTTAATCATATCAAAAGAAGATTTGCGTGGTATTTAATGTTTTAATAAATATTTTCAATATATACAATCTATATTAAAATCAGAGTTTGTGAAGGAAAAAATCATCATACTTTCTACCAAACCTAATCCTCTATATCTAGGTCTCCCAGAGAATATTTTAAAGTATTGATTTATAATAAAGAAGCAATGCAGTTGCTTCTGTCTGGGTTTGAAAAATTTGCTTAACTCTAAATGCTTGAGACTGTACATAGAGTAATTGTTTTGACAATTGTAGAAAGGCATTACCCTACTTCCTCTGATTTAACTGTCTCCATTACCAGCAATGCTGCTCAACTATCATTTTTGTTAAGCTAAACATAAGGGAGAATTCTTTCATGGCATCATAGGCATTAATGCACATTGCTTTGGGGACCAAAATCATCCAATCTGGTAACCACACAAATGCTTTTTTATTCCAATCCAGAGGTTAGTAATTCCTTAAAACACATATAAAATCCATGGTGAATGTAATTTTGACCCAATCTTACGTGTGTAGCAGTATTTTAATGCCACAAGTGCTGGAGGTAGAAGCTGGATGCTTGTCATCAGTTCCGCTATTTGCGTGAGAATCTGTGGATTTACAGGCTAGCCTCACCCTGGAGTGATTCTCAAGCCATGGGGCTCATCTTTAGTTGCCCCGATCACTAAACCAGAAGCAGCCCTTAAAGAGAAAAGCTTCCAAAAGAAAAACAAAAGATCCCTCTCCCAGGGCCAGGGCCAGCTGCGGGTGCTCCCTGCCCCAGGAAGCAGGGCCTGGCTGGGGTCCTCGGGGAATGGCCCTCCCACAGCCTTCAGGAAGCACAGCCCACCAGGAGGGGAGGCTCCATGAGCAGGAGGAGCTGGCCAGGGCACCTGACCTGCGGGGGCTCAGGCTTCCTGGAAGCAGGGGCTCTTCGTGACATCCGAAGGTGAGAGGCGTTTTCCTGAAAGGGCGAGAGTGCATCCGGGCAGATGGCTGCACACCTGAGTCCTGAGCCAGACAAGCACCTGTGCGGCTCTGCCCAGAGGAGCAGGACGAGGGCCGGGGCAGCAAGGGCCAGGCCACGCTGAGCCGCGTGGAGGCCAGGGAGGCCTCGAGACAGGGACCAGGGTTTCTGGCCTGTTGTCACCCAGCTGTGGCGTGCAGAGCCGCCTGGATTTGGAGGGGACATTGGGTGGACACAGCAGACCAGTTATGAGGCCCGAGCAGCGGGAAGGTAGAGGGCAGTGGCAGCGAGAGGACCCTGCGATGGAGCAGGGCCTGGGGGGCACGAGGGAGGGAGGAAGGGGGGCAAAAGAGGGAGAAGGGTACAAGGGAGGGGAGAGGGCAGGTGGATGGTGGTGGACAAGTGAGGAGGCAGTGAGAATGGGGGTGGGCCTGTGGGGACCGACCCTGGGGCCAGCAGCCTGCCACCTGGGTGGGCAGTGGTAGGTACAACCACCCTCCCCTGGACGGGGCCCACCTGGCAGCCCTCTGTGCCCCTCCATTTCCAGCAGTCTTCCCAGGAAGCCAGGTGCCCCAGGCAGGGTGTTCTGCTTCCCGTGGACCACCTGTCCTTGCTCCTTTCCCATCTCCTTTCCACTCTCACCTCCTGCGCCCTGAGAAGCTTGCGCTCCTGGTTTGGGACGAGGCACTGTGCTCGAAAACAGGGCTACTGTTTTTGGGGACCTGGAATAACTCAGAATCATTTCCCCAAGCTCAAGACACGTCAGTGTTGGAGGCGCATCATCAGCCCCTTCTTGGGAGGCAAAGCCAAGCAGGGTAATGGAGCAGGGGCTGCAGAAAGAGGAGAAGCGTAAACCAGACTTCCTGGTGGAGCCGCGCTCACTTTATCCACTCTCCTGGGAAGGGAGGTCTCCTTGGCAAATGTTAGTGTCGTTGTCTGGAGGCAACAAGTCGCTTAAGTTTAGGGTTCAGGCCACATTCGGTAGAAAATAACCATTATATGAGTATAATCACTCTTAAATTGATAAACAGATTCCTTTAAATATAAGAAACCATTAAGAAAGGTGCAGAAAAGGCACGTAAGAAAATGAAACTTTCTATCTCACTGGGAACTTCCTGGTAAATATGCACATAGATGATTCGTTAGATTAAGGTCACAGAAGTAAAATGATCTCGTGTCCCTAACTTTAGGGAATGCCCACCTGTACAGTATAAGACAGAGTGAACGGCAGTTACCAGGCAACAACAGAGTTTTCTTTTGGAAAAACATAGAAAAATGGAATGATCAGTTGGAACCCTCGCAGGTCCTTGTTTCAGTGCAGTCTCTCAGGTAACGGTGACCGCCCCCCCACTACAGGAATCGGTGCCCGAGCCATCCCATGGCCCTGTGGCTGCTGAGCCCCTGGCTGCTGCCCCTGGGCCAGGGAAGCTGCAGGTATCCCGCAGCTGCTGGGAGCTGAAGTACATGAAGTGCAGCGTTGTCGGCTTTTAGCCCTGTGAACACTCATTAACTTCTGTTTTCGGCTGTTCTGTGTTTGCTTCGGGTCTTTTGTCCCTGTGATGTGCAGTGATCGAATGTAATTCCGGGCTCTTCCAGGGTTGAGCTGTGCTGGCCCATGCTGACACAAGTTAGGTTTCCCCGATTTTCAAGCTACCTTTCGTCAGCAAATCCCAAACTCTTCTCTTAATCGCTGCACCATAGATAGCAGGCAGCTGCAGGTTTCCGAGACGTGCCCCGACTCTGTTTCTGGATAAAAGCCACAGCCACCCTACACCGCGCACCCAGTGGTCAGCCAGAGAAAACCAAGTGGAAGCTGAGCTCAAGACCTGTCTCCAGAACACGAAGGACGGCCCCGAGCCTCTTGCTCAGCAGGGCGTCCTCCCCGTGCCCCCACCTCGACAGGCCATCTGAGCAAACCCCGACCCCAGTTCCTGCTCTGACGCCATCCAGTGGCCTTTTCTTCCCCATCATGTGGGCACCGCAGGGCTCAGTTCTGCCAGGGCACATCTGTCTGCCGGAAGGAAGCAGCGCCCGCTGTGCTCCCAGGGCAGTGCCCATAGGGCTGCCACCAGGGACCTGGGCAGGCGAGGGGTGCGGGTAGCCTGGCAGCTGGGAAGCAGCCTGGCCACGTTGGTCACTGGGAGTGAGCGTGGCTGCGTACAGTGGCTCCCATCGGCTTCCTCGCTTATTCCTGGCAGGAAGAGCCTTTCTGCTCCTGGAGGAGGCCGGGCAGCCCGCCACAGAGGAGCGGTGATAAGTTCAGGTTCTTCTGGTGTCTGCAGGTCATTACTGGAATTACAGCACCTGGCTGTGGGGTCATAAGTGACCCTGACAGGCTGTGAATACCAAACCACAGCGGCTACAGAGGTCTCTGGCCGCCTTCATTATTATCAAGACGTGCTCCCCTCCCTCCTCCCTCCCTCCTCCCTCCTCCATCCTTCCCTTTCCTCCTCCCT